>BLSH010139081.1:253789-266618 GCA_018402905.1 Glandirana rugosa
TACGGGGCTGGCCGAAGAACTATCGTCTAGTTCTTCATTTCTCCTATCGTTCACTGACAGACGCAGCTCTTCATTACGTGTGGGGTTTATGCTGGTCTCACTAGGAGTTAACTAGGCAGGGAAAAGAAACAGCTGGCCCCTCCCATGAGGCCATCCTCTCTTCCCACATAAACCCCCTCCATAGCATAGCTCACCAGTCTAAATGCCTAGTTTGCAAGGAGTTGACCTGGCTTCCCTTTAGGGGAATTGCGGTCCTGTTTGTGACCAATCTTTTTATTTTATTTTCTTGTCTTCTTGATCTGCTATCAAGAAGCCGGTCGGGGCATGGAGAATCCATGGGCTCTGTACTTTCCCTGAACTGGCCGACTGATGCGAGCCAGTCCCGAAGTATGGGGACTCGCCACATAGTGCCAGTTCCGTGCGGGTGGCCTGGGGTGATCCCCACCTACACTCAGCCCGGATGCGAATTCTGTCCTGCAGCGTGCCGTCCAGGCAGGGGCGGAAAGTCTGCGACTGGGTGGCTACCAATGGTGCTCGTGGAGTGGTGAGTGAGAGTTCCGCTCCCCCCCCCCCCTTTTCAGGGGTGTAAGGGGGACTGACGAAAAAAACATTTTTTCCTTTTTTGTCTGGGTAGCCGCCAGCAGGGGCGTGTGGAGCTCCTGCCCCCCCCTTTACACCCCCCGCACCACACCCCGTCCGTCTGCGCCGTAATTTTCACTTTCACCGCCATGCGGCGATCGGCCGCCATTTTGTGGCGGACCACCGCCATTTTGCCGTAGCCGCAGACATATCTAGCCTATGTGGCTTTCCCTCTAGCGCTCAGAGCGGCCGTTTGCGGTACTGCAAGTCTCTGTACAGGGGGTTTCAGCCTCTAGTGTCCAACGGTGGCCATTTTGACCACATATCTCTGTAAAAACGTGTGTACCGCGTTTTCCCTTCTCTGTGGAGCGGTGGTGATCAGACGGCGAGGCTCTTCTGACGGTCCTCTGGGATTACTGGCAGCAAAAAACAGCAAGTAACAGCTGGGCTCCCCTGTGGGTGCTGGTGGCGGTGGGTGCAGTCCTCCTGGATTCCCTGGTGCGCTGTGGGGCGGTGGTGTGCGGCAATGTGGGGGTGCCTCATCCTCTTTAGTACCACGGTGTGTCACTGAGAGGGGTCTGGGGGCAAAACCAATGGCAAATTACACTGCTGAACCTGTTGAGGAGGCATCAGCGGCAGCGCAATCTGTGCAAGGGGCTTTTTTGGACCAGCTACGAGCGGTCTTTAGTGAATTTCTTCCCCGGGCGGAGGTCGCCCAACAGGCCTCCAAGAAGCGCCCCCCCCCCTTATTCATTGGGGGAGGATTCTGATCTGGAAGTGGCCTCAGGGGTCTCAGGGACCCCAGTGGGCCTATCTGATGGGGAACTGGGCCCATCGGACGGTGAAGAAGATCAAGGGGCGGCGGCTGCGCACGAAAAAGCGTTGGGCGCCGCCATTATCTGCCTGTGGTGGACCCACCGATAGCCCGCCTTAGTAAGGCAACGACTATTCCTCTTTCAAGGACCCTGCTGATAGAAAAACAGAGGCGCTTTAAAGTCGCTTTTCCTGGTGGCAGGTTCTGCTGTGTGGCCAGCCCTGGCGTCCGCCATGGCGGCTCAACATCTGTCTGAGCGTATGGCGGAGCTTCAGTCAGATCTGGAATGCGGCCGCGTGATGGATGCTCCAGAGGGCTGAGTTTTTGCTCCAAGGGTTCAAGTACCTTTGTGATACGGCCGTTGATTTACTGCCGATGTTATCCAGGATAGCGATTTTTGCCCTTCTCCTCAGAAGGATACTCTGGTTGCGTTCTTGGTCTGGCGATCATGCTTCCAAAAAATGTCTTGCTGACGTCTATTTGGTCCACGTATGGATGAGATCATAAAAGACTTTACGGGAGGTAAGAGTACCTTTCTTCCGGAGCGCCGGAGGCGCAAGTTTTGCCGTAGACAGGGGCCCCCTCCCTCGGGTCATAAAAGGTTTTTTGGCGCCCCGAGCGCAACAGGTAAGGGGACCCATCCCGGTAAGGTCGCTGCAGGGGCCGCTTAGTGGCAGTGGCAGCGCAAAACTGAAAAGACGGAAGACAAGTCCTTCTCAGCCTGATGGATTGCCCCCACCCGGGTTTCGGGTGGGGGGACGTCTTCTGGGGTTCGCAGACCGGTGGCTGGCTCACATTCCCGATCGTTGGGTCCGGGAAGTGGTGTCCGCTGGGTACAGGATAGAGTTCAACACTCTACCCCCAGACAGGTTCTTCCCCTCAAACTTAGGGCTCCCGCAGGATCGCCGGGAGGCCCTTTTCGGGGCTGTTCAAGCACTTTCAGACCAGGGAGTGATTGTGCCAGTGCCTCCAGAAGAGAGGTTTTGAGGTTTGTACTCAAATCTGTTCGTGGTCCCCAAAAAAGGGGGGAGTTCGGCCAGTACTGGACCTAAAGGCCCTGAACCGGTATGTCAGGGCGCGGAAGTTCTGGATGGAATCTATCCGCTCGGTTGTGGCCGTCCTCCATCAGGGGGAGTTTCTGGCGTCTGGACATCAGGGATGCGTACCTCCATGTACCCATTTGTCCACGGCATCAGCGCTTCCTGCGCTTTGCAGTGGGAGACTTCCATTTTCAATTCGTGGCACTCCCCTTCGGTCTGGCCTCAGCACTCCCGAGTTTTCACAAAACTGCTAGCCCCGGTGTTGGCGTTGCTGCGACAGAGAGGCATTGCGGTGGTAGCCTACCTAGATGACCTGCTCCTGCGAGCGGAATCCGTCTCGGCTCTGGAGGAAAATGTGAGGATCACAATGACCTTGCTGCAGGATTTCAGTTGGTTACTCAACCTGCAGAAGTCATCGGTGTCACCAACCAGTTGCCTGGAATACCTGGGTCTGATATTGGACACAGTGCAGGTGAAGGTGTTCCTCCCTCCGTCCAAGTTGCTGTCTCTGCAGTCGGCAGTGCGAACCCTTCTGTCGCACCGTCGGTCTTCATTACGATTCTGTATGCGGGTGCTGGGGCTCATGGTCTCGTCTTTCGACACACTCTTCTCCTTCAGCGAGCAATTCTGGCTCGGTGGGACAAGTCACCTCGGTCCTTGGACCTTCTGATTCGTCTGAGCTCACAGACCAGGGCATCTCTGACCTGGTGGCTTTGGGACTCTGCCCTGACTCAGGGGAAGTCGTTCCTGCCCCTCCAGTGGGTGATCATCACCACGGATGCCAATCTTTCAGGCTGGGGAGGGATCCTGGGACAGCTGTCTGCCCAGGGCCGTTGGGCGGCACAGGAGGCTCGCCTCCCCATCAATGTACTGGAACTGAGAGCAATCAGATTGTGCCTATCTCACTGGACAGTGAGATTGCAGGACCATCCGGTCCGAATTCAGTTGGACAATGCCACAGCAGTGGCGTATGTGAACCATCAGGGCGGCACAAGAAGTCCAGCAGCTGCGGCGGAGGCAGTTGGGCAGAACGTCACATTCCAGCAATCTCCCCCATTTACATTCCAGGTGTGGAGAACTGGCAGGCGGACTTTCTCAGTCGCCAGACGCTGGACCAGGGAGAGTGGTCTCTCCACCTGGAGGTGTTCAACCAGATTTGCCGCAGATGGGGGACGCCGGACATGGATCTCATGGCGTCTCGTGTCAATCAGAAGGTGGAGACTTTTGTGTCCAGAACGAAGGATCCGTTGGCAGTGGCCACGGACGCTCTGGTGGCCCCCTGGGGCCGTTACCGACTTCTGTATGCCTTCCCTCTGATAAAACTGTTACTGAGCTTGATCCGCAGGATAGTGGCAGAGGGAATACCAATAATCCTAGTGGCTCCGGATTGGCCTCGGCGCACTTGGTACGCCGATGTGGTGCAAATGGTGGCAGACGCCCCCTGGCGGCTCCCACTGAGAGACAATCTTCTGTCTCAGGGGAAGATCTTGCACCCTGCTTTACCCTCGCTGGCTTTGACAGCTTGGCTATTAAGTCCCAGGTGCTAAGAGACAGGTGAGTCGCTGACTCAGTGATTCCTACATTGTTGAAGGCTCGCAAGTGTACTTCTCGCAAGATTTACCACCGCACCTGGAAGGCTTATATAGCTTGGTGCGAGGCGGAGGGTCATAACCCTCTTTCTTATGTGGTATCCAGGGTCCTAACTTTTTTGCAGCAGGGCCTGAACAAAAAACTGGCTTTGAGTACTCTTAAGGGCCAGATATCGGCTCTGGCAGTTCTTTTCCAGAGACCTTTGGCTTCGCACTCATTGATTCGTACCTTTGTTCAAGGTGTACGACATGTGGCGCCTCGGGTGAAGGTTCCGTTGGCTCCTTGGGATCTGAATTTGGTGCTTTCTGTACTTCAGAAACCGCCTTATGAGAAAATCAGGGAGATTTCCTTACAACTGCTCTCGCCGAAGGTGGCCTTCCTAGTAGCCATCACCTCCACCAGACGGGTGTCTGAATTAGCAGCACTCTCGTGCAAGTCTTCCTACTTAGTCCTGCATAAGGATAAGGCGGTCTTGCGACCCTCTCCTTCCTTTCTTCCGAAAGTGGTTTCTTCCTTTCACATTAATGAAGATAATGTCCTTCCTTCATTGTGCCCTCGTCCATCGCACCCAAAAGAAATTGAATTGCATGCCTTGGACGTAGTGAGGGCCTTAAGAGTGTATTTGTCTGCTACAGCTTCTTTTTGAAAAGCTGATGCTCTGTTTGTGCTGCCTGAGGGTCCGCGCAAAGGTTTGGCGGCCTCGTCGGCTACGATCTCTCGTTGGATCAGACAGACCGTGACCCATGCATATTCTGTTCGGGGCAAGGTTCCCCCTTTTCCGGTTACGGCTCATTCTACCCGGGCTGTTAGCACTTCCTGGGCTTTTAGACACAAGGCCTCGGTGTCACAGGTGTGCAAGGCGGCCACTTGGGCCTCGGTTCACACTTTCACTTAGTTTTATAAAGTTGATGTGTTTGCATCTTCGGATGCTGCTTTTGGCCGCAAAGTTTTGCAGGCGGCAGTGTAGGCGCGTCTGGCGCCTCCTTAGAGGTTCTGTTGGGTACTGTTGTTAGCGTTTACCCACCCCTCTTTTTGACACAGCTTGGGGACATCCCCACACGTAATAGAGAGCTGCGTCTGTCAGTGAACTATAGGAGAAAAAGGGATTTTATTAAAACTTACCGTAAAATCCTTTTCTCCGAGTTCACTGACAGACGCAGCACCCACCCCTCTGTGCTCTGTTCTTGTACGGCTTGTGTACGAACTGGTGAGCTATGCTATGGAGGGGGTTTATGTGGGAAGAGGGGCAAGCTGTTTCTTTTCCCTGCCTAGTTAACTCCTAGTGAGACCTGCATAAACCCCACACGTAATGGAGAGCTGCGTCTGTCAGTGAACTCTGAGAAAAGGATTTTACAGTAAGTTTTAATAAAATCCCTTTTTTTGCATGTAGGTGTCAGAATTGGCCCGGTGGTCAAGTGGTTAAACAAATTCTCCTACATCTGCAGTCTTCCCTTCTCTACATCTGTTCAAAGTGAAAATTTCATAAACCCTTTTCTAAGCTGTCAGAAAACGGGGCGAAGAGCTAAAATTACATTTTGGAGAGCTCTGAGAGCTGATTGGATGGAAGGTACCACCCCCCCCCCCCCTTTTCACACAGGAACAGAGCTGAGGCTTTCAATCACAGGCCATGTGCTGGAAGTCTCTCCACGTCACCTTTTTTCTCTTGGTTGTCAGGAAAACCTGTCAGAAGTGATTCATGTTGATAGCAGAGGAAGGAAGCAGCAGACAGACTTGAGATCATTAATAAAGACAAGTACATGCTAGAGGAATATACTTTGTCTGAGGTTTACAGCCACTTTAAAGGTGGACTTGGTCATTAAGGAAATGTTAATTTATTGAAGTGAAGGACATTTGAACCTATGATAAATGTGTTAAAGCTTTTAAATAGTTTATTTTTAATTTCTTATATTGTATTCGTTTTTGAAAGGCCTATGGAATGCAGCTGAACATAACATTATATATCTAGACAAGACAAACCTACATGAAAATATTGTGCTTAGTTTCTTTCCTTTTTGCTTGTTACAGGAAAAGAGCCTCTTATATTGCATATTTAACAAGATGTCGCCAAGGATTACAGAGCACACAGGCTCATCTTGAGCGACTCCTGCAAAGAGTTTTACGTGACAAAGAAGTTTCCACTAGATACTTCACAACTGTTTGCGTTAGACTGTTACTGGAAAGCAAAGAGAAGAGGATTCAGGAATTCATTCAAGGTAGAGATAACCTACAATGAACATTCAACAAAAATGCTGATTATTGTGGACACGGCAGGAGAAAGAATGTTAAAAGTGATATTAAAGCTTCCAATTTTTAAAATAAACATGTTGTTCTTACCTGTTCACAGTGGTTTTACACAGAGCAGCGCCAATTCTCTCCTAGGATCCCCTGCCAGCACTCTCGGCTCCTCCTCTTCCCCACGTGCCACCACAGGAAAACGCTATTAACAGACAGCAGGGCTCACTGCTGCCCCCTGTACCTTCACATTATATGATTTGATTGGCAGGAGCGGGAGCCAATGGCTCCTGCTGCTTTCAATCTGCCGAGTGAGGAGGGACAGAGCCAGCAGAGCTGCTGCTCTTGTGCACATCGCTGGCTCTAGATAGGGCTCCAATAAGTATGGGGGTGGGGGGGCTCTGCCTTATTGCATTAAGGTAAAAAAAGCCTGAAGACTTTAGAACCATTTTAAGCAGCAGGGTATTATCATGGCTACCGCCCCTATGCAGGAACTGAGGGCTCCGCTTTAGCTTAGTGTCTTTGTTTTTTTTTCTTTAAGATAACTTTTTTCGGTTTTTGCCCATTCTGAGCTTATGTTCCTAATATGTGGCCTTTTGAGTATTTATCTGGCTCTTTGCAGCATCCTGCTGAACCCAAAGACTTGACATTTACTACATATGACTATTGAAGTCACATTGAAGACTTTTCGAAGGGTAAACATTAAGATTTGGGATTATTACTTTTCCCCACCTGCAAAGACAACATCCCAGATTGATTTTCTTCCTTCCATAGAAATGAGTGTTCCTCATAACCCTCAAGAAGATGTGGCACTCTGCATAGTCCTTATATCCAACTAAATAGGCTGAATAATATGCATCTATCTAATTATAAATCTCTACACCAACAGTCCTCTCTCTATACTTGGCATTTAAAACCTGTCAGAGGTTGTAGCCCTTCCCTACTCCATCCAAATCAAAGGGGTCTGTTTATAACAAAGTATGGCAAACTGCTCTATATTGCTGTAAATATTGCACACTGCACCACCATTTTGTTTTTTTTTATTTCTAGCTTTTGTCCTACAGTGTGTGCAATGCATAATGCTATAGGAGGAGCACTCTAATATGACCTTGAAGCTTTTTTGGCCCTGATCCTCCTCCCCTTGGGGTCCCTCACCTGCACTGCTGGCTCTTCTCTTCGGCAAGTGCCCCCATAGAAAGCTTCTTTCTATGGTGGCACTCATGCGGACTAGCTCCCAAGCCGACCTGCTCCCTCATTTCAGAATTTGACAATGGCTCCTGCTGCTATCAGTCAGCCCGTTGATGAGGGAGAGAGTCTCTGCTCTCATGCACAGCACTGGATTGGGAATGGGATCAGGTAAGTATTTTGCGGGGATCCTGCAGCACAAAAACCTTTAGACTTTAGAGCCACTTTAATGGAAAAACAGTGGTATGGTAGCTTCCCGAAAAATCCCACGTTGCGCTGGTGAGAATATCATGCTGCAACAGTCAGCCAGAAACCCATCTTGGATAATCACTTGAGTCCTCTTTGTCCTGGTTGGCTCCCCTGCAGCAGGAAAGGAAGAAAGTGGCAATTTGATCTTAACCTGAGTCAGAATGGAAGCTGTGCGATAAGATTTTGGCTATGGGATGGATTAAAGCGGAGTTTTTTTTTTTTTTTTTTTTTTAATCCACTCTTGATACTAAATAGATGTAACCTTTTGTTTCCGTACTTTCAAACCACCTAGTAATTACATGTATTTTTTACTCACAATTTCATTTCTCTCACTGCTGGACTTTTCCATTTTAGGTGAGGGCACCTGAAGCCCATCTGCAATCTCTTGGCATCTCTTCCTGAAAGAAGTGCATGATGGGTAACCATCATGCACTCCTCGGTCCGCCTTAAATCGTGTCATTTCCTGTCTGGAAATAACACGATTTTACAGTACAGGGAAGCCCACTGACTCCTGGGAAATGATGAGTTACATCTCCCAGGAGGCCAGGGGAAGCAGCAAGTGAGGAGAAGAGCCTAGGACCTAATAGGGGCAGATTACAGAGACCACCTAGCAGCAAGCGACTTAGGGTGAGTATAATTTTTTTTTTTTTTCCCTTCAAGCTTAAGTCTATATAGGCAAAGGACTTGAATGATGTAAAAAAAAATTCTGGGTGGAACTCCGCTTTAAGTAATGACTGGACCTTCATCCCAAGGATTTTTTTTTCTGCAATCTGTTCTCCTATAGTACCTGTACCTTACTAGGAATAAAAAAAGACTTTGTGTTCCCTAAGAGAAATTATTAACCTCATCCTGACTCATTGTCTACTTATTATATCCACATGCTGCAATGTAAAGGAGAGCTGCCACCTTGTAGTTAGGGGAGTAGATGGGATTTAGTAGACCACTGCTTGGCAGATGCTGCAAATGCTATGAAATGCATCCTTGTGGTAGAACAAACCAGCCCAAGACCAAACCGTGAAAGGAAAAGTGACCGGTCAGGCTAGCATGCTGCTTCTTTGTGACCGCTATGGAACATTATTACATTAGTCGATGTAGGGTTATGCTTTCTGTATGTTCTGACTTTTGTGCTGGAGTTCAGTTTAATAATGGTTGCCTTAATTATTTTGAAATTCCCTGTGCCATTTTTCCTGCCAGTGCCCAGGTTGTATTGCAGCTGTGGGACATAGAAGTTCTATAAATTGGGCTGCTAGAGTGGTTTTGTTTTTCTTCCTCAGAATTTCAGAAATTGACAGCTGCTGATGACAAAACTGCGCAGGTTGAAGAGTTCCTGCAGTCCCTGTATGGTACCATGGCCCAGGATGTCATCTGGCAAAATGCCAGCGAAGAACAGCTTCAGGATGCACAGACTGCGATAGAGCGGAGTGTGATGAATCGCATCTTTAAGCTGGCCTTCAGTCCCAATCAGGATGCAGATGTTCTTCGTGATCAGTGAGTTGATTTGGGAAGAAAGTGATAGCCATTAGGGCAGTTAACTGAGGGCAACAAGGCTTGAAGGTGAATCTGCACTTTGTCTATAACAGCCAAAACAATATGTTTACTTTAACAGCAGCCAGGCCTTCCAACACTCTTCTGCCTGCCCACTGAGAGCAAGGATAAACCTCCAAAACGTTAGATGTTAGAAGCATGTCACAGCTTCCCACTACCCCCATGTGACAGCTCTGGTGCTTGATGACTGGCTGCTTCAGTGCCTAGTTTACACAAGGCTAAACTCTTTGCTTCCAGCAGCAGAACAGAAACAGGAGGGGGGCGGGGGTTAAAGGCAAGAGAGTCTAAGCTGCTGGTGTGCCCACCATCTTAAGTGTATATCTGTCACAGAACACTGGATGCCTGGGTTCAAACAGAAGATGATCAGACATGTTTGATTAGATTCACAATATGTGGCATTCCCAATTGGTTGACAATGTTTGCAGATGTCTGCTCAATCCAAAGGTTTTCACTGGAGATCCCACTTTCTGTCCTTATACACAAATTTAGGTCTCAGTGTTCACTCATCCAAACTCTGTCATGGCATATAAAACTCTTATTTGCACTCTTTCTAGGCTGAAAACTGTCAAAGGGGAAGTGTAGCCAAAGCTTTTTTGGCAATACTCACAGGAGTGCAGTTAGTTTAGCACTCCTGCTGACGTCATTCGGTTCAGGCTCTGAAAAGATCATGACCATAGTTGGGATACACCCAAAAGCCTGGACCGGCACAGGCTCTAAGCAAGCTGCTGAGAGTCTGAACCTGCCGCTCCCTTCCCCTCCACAGGCCAGCGCCCAAGTAAGTGCTTGAGAGGCAGAGCAGTCACTGGCTCTCTGCAGGCTGAAGACCAAGAGATGAGCGATCAGCAGTGTTTGATTGCTCATTTCTCAGTTTTGGAGGAAACGGGACAGCTGCAGCTAGGTTCATTTCTAGGGAAGTACAATTGTTTACTTATTTCCATTCCCATACTTCTCTTTGAAAATATTTCAACCAATGACGGGTTCTCGTTCAGGATTGCACTTTCGCAATCATTTCAACATCTTAAAAAATTATTCAGGCACGTACGAGAAAACAGTCATTCACCAAGCTTTCAGCGTGATTTTTTTTTTTTTAAAGGAGTCCAGTGCGGTTTTGTTCACTGGTTCAGGTGCAAATTTTTACTTGAAATCACACCTGAACCTGACTAAAAAACGCACAGGACTCGTTTTAAAACGCACCACGGCCAGCCGCAGATAAGAGCCGGCTCCATAGAGAAGGCTGTCAGTTCACATGTCAATGCAAATTTGATATGATTCAAAACGCATCCAATTCGCATATACAGTATCTCACAAAAGTGAGTACACCCCTCACATGTTTGTAAATATTTTATTACATCTTTTCATGTGGTAACACTGAAGAAATTACACTTTGCTACAAAGTAGTGAGTGTACAGCTTGTATAACAGTGTAAATTTACTGTGAACCAAGGCTCATGTGGGTGTGCCGATTCATTCATTCATTCATCTGTGCAGCACAGGTGTTCCATGCATTTGCATGCAGGCAGTCCTATTGGAATGCAATGGCTATAAGGACAAAGATGCTGGTGTGACTCTCTGAATGCACACTGCTCCCAGACTTATCTTTTTCTAGTGAATTTCGATTGTCCTGTAGCTAGGCCTGTCTTTCAGGTGTGCTTATTTATTTACAGTCTCAAATACCTACTAACATTGTCTCTCCTTCAACAGGGTTTTACACGAACACATCCAAAGACTGTCTAAGGTAGTGTCTGCCAATCATAAAGCTCTTCAGATCCCTGAGGTCAGTATAGCAAAGTGGACTTCTAGGATGTATTAAATATTTAGTGCCAAATACCTTTTTATTAACTAATGCTTTACATCCTGCATGTTTCAGGTTTACCTGAGGGAAGCTCCCTGGCCTTCCGCTCAAGCTGAGATACGAACTATTAGTGCTTATAAGACCCCTAGTGACAAGGTGCAGTGCATCCTACGAATGTGTTCTACAATTATGAATCTTCTGAGCCTTGCCAATGAATACTCTGTCCCAGGAGCTGATGATTTTGTCCCCGTCCTGGTGTTTGTTCTCATAAAGGTAAGCAACCAAAAACCTTTTGACATGTTGCAAATCATAGAAAGGTAAAGAAAAAATCCTAAATGGAATTTTTAAGATAGAGGCAGCAAATACAGAGCTGAATATACTGTTCCTACAATGATTTTTGGCAAAGATTTTGATGAGAAGTAGAATATATTCGATTTATCTAGGGCTGGATTCATACTGATGTGGCCGCGGGTCCCAGCAGGGCGTCCGATGCACCTCCTATACACCAATTCAGGTGTGAATCAGGTCTGAAGTTTTTCCTGAATTCACACCTGAAAGGGAACCAAAGAGACACAGAACCCTTTTCCAATGCATTACAGAGAAGAGAGGTCTTCCTACTAGTCTCTTAAAGTGAAATTAAACCTCTGGGAAAAAAAAAAACTTAATGTGCTCCAGAAGTTTTTAGCCATAATGTGCTAGTATGCATGGCATAATAACACAATTACAGCAGACCTACCTTGGAAGCAATACCCGTCTGCGCTTTCATTGGTCATGGTTGCCTCCATTTTATCCCAATGGTTATTGCCAGTTCTGGCTCTTCAGCTTGATTGGCAGGGCCAGGATGATGTCAGCCCCACGCATGTACACAAGAGCTGCATCATCCTGGCATAAAGCCATGCTGCAGGGGAAGCATTTAGGACAAGAGACCAATAGGGTCTCTTCTGTCATAAAAATCCTATTGGCCATTTTTTAATTTAAGTTGATTTTTCCCTTTTAATACAATACTATGTTGCTAAAAATGAGTTTATATCCGGTTTCCTTTTTTTTTTCCCCAGGCTAACCCACCCTGCTTGTTATCTACTGTGCAATACATCAATAATTTCTATTCAAACCGTTTGACTGGAGAGGAATCCTACTGGTGGATGCAGTTCACAGCTGCAGTGGAGTTTATTAAAACCATTGACGACCGCAAGTAAAAGACGAATGAAACAGTGACTGCTAGTTGCCAGTAGAGGGCGGCAGAGCCCTGCTCCTTGTATCATACTTGTACAGAAGGTGGAGTTGGCCTGGTCCTTCTGGTGAAGGAGAGGCATGCAGTGCATCGTGAAGTCCCAGCTTGCAGAACCTCTGGTGGTTGGGAAGATTTAAATGTGTCCAGATATGTTCCCTTTCTGGGAGGGAAAAGAAAATCAAATGTGCTTATATTCTTCTTTTTTTTTTTTTTTTTTTTTTTTTTTTTTTAACTTCCTTTCCCTTTCTAATGCTGCATCATTTTAATGAACTATTTACTAAACAGAAAGTTTATTTTGCAGAGTTTTTTTTTTTTTTTCTTTAGGTTTAGCAATACAAAAAGGGACCACATGCTCGAATATTTTTAGAGGAAAGCAAACTCATATCGTTACATGATTTTAACTATAGCATATTAGAATTCGCTCTGGGGCTTAGTGGCAATAACATGTAGGAGTAGAAAATTCCACTTTGCTGCCTAGAGAGGAGTGAAGTGCCTCGCTGCTCAATTGTGAATGCCACCCTCTTCAGAATTTATGTTGAAAAGAGGATGCTGGGAAGCCTTTCACAATTCCCC
>BLSH010139081.1:336700-350147 GCA_018402905.1 Glandirana rugosa
ATGAAATAAGACAATCACCTAATGTCCTTATCCTGTTGTTATACGTTTTATAGGTTGAATACATATGGGTCTCTTATAATTCCGAAATTAGGCCAGACAGAAAGGCTTTCCTTATACATTGATAGGGCTAGGACTAGTACTTTTCCATTCGAAACAAGACGTTTTATTAGCCAGGCCAAAAATCATTGGCCTGGCCCTGTAGATTGAAAGCCCCTGTAACAAATGCCGTTGCAGCGCCCGCGCCTAGGGGGCGCGCGCGCGCACACGGCGCGAGTTCGCGTCCGCCGTCGTATGACGGCGATTCGCGTTACAGCGCCACTTTGTCGCCGTCAAATGCCGATCAGCCGTCGGCAAGTGGTTAAGATGTGGCATTTATAAAAGTACCTAACCCATATTATTTTGCAGAACAAAGCTTACCTTTTCATGATCAGGATCGGGATAGTTACATATTCCTTTCGGAAAGACAGACCGGATTAAAGCCTTAATATTCTCTGGGTATACATAAGTTGGATATTTTGCATATTGTTGTCCTATTCCTGTAATCCACTAACAGAATAAAGTAACAATTAATAGGTAACAGGAAAAAAAGCATGACAGTCCATGTAAAACCAGTGAATGAGTAACACAAAAGCTATTTAGGGTCAATAGTAATATGGAAATGTAAACATACAGAAAATAAGTCTTGGTCGAAGGCAGCTCATAGATGATGACCCGATTTCCCCTTCCACACATTCAAGGTGGATGTGGAGTCACTCCCACTGTTATTGCGTTTTGACATCGGGTACACACTGATCTGAGCCATCAGAACACACTGATCAGCATTGACGGCTATAGCTGTGGGCGGCACAGTGGTGTAGTGGGTAGCACTTTCGCCTGGTAACAAAAGGGTCGCTGGTTCGAATCCCAACCACGACACTACCTGCCTGGAGTTTGCATGTTCTCCCTGTGCCTGCGTGGGTTTCCTCCGGGTACTCCGGTTTCCTCCCACACTCCAAAGACATGCTAGTAGGTAAATTAGATCCTGTCTAAATTGTCCCTAGTATATGTATGAATGTGAGTTAGGGACTTTAGATTGTAAGCTCCTTGAGGGTAGGGACTGATGTGAATGTAAAATATATATATGTAAAGCGCTGCGTAAATTGACGGCGCTATATAAGTACCTAAAATAAATAAATAAATAAATAAATAGCCGGCGGCACTGACTGAGCAGCATTTATCCAACAGGGTAGTTGTACAGAAGATGATTTGTAGATCGGCTCATACTCTCCTACCTGGAAGTTTGGGGAAGCAGTGTGAAGTTTTCTTGAGTCGGTGGCAGTTCCGGGCACACAAATTTAGAAAGCAATGTACTGGGTAATATTCGCCTGATTGATAAGCATTTGTACATGCAAAAATTTAGAGCATTTTCCACCACTTTAATTGCAGTAAACAAATGTCCAATCACTAAGTTGGCTGTGCTGTCTGGCAGGGCTATGAAAAATCCTTAGCCGAGTAAACTGTACCCAAAACTGTGTATTTAGTGGATTGTGTGGAATTAAGTTTTAACAGTTTTTAATCAAATTTTGGTATCCATTACCAATTACCCATTATGCTCTACCTGATTTTACAAATGTCATTGCGAGGTAGTTTCTCTTGCTTTTCAAATTGTAGATTTTTTTTGCAATTTACATGTCTTCTCAATCTCCACTTTTAACTCTACTACACCAATACATAGAGGGATATAGGATGTAGAATGAAAGTCCATAACAGTATGCAACAAGTCTATAATTGTATGCATTATTATATAGTTAGGGAATGTTCCATTTATAGCACGTTAGGGTTGGAGACCACGCTAGACTGACTCAGTCACTTTGTGGGTGGGTGATGAAAAAGGGTGAGTAAGAAAACTTCAATCCAATAAATTGTGCCCAACTTGAAAGAAGGTGACGGATAACCCTTTTGGGGCCTGGACTGCTGCCTCTGGGTACGGCCTTATGGTTGTTTCAGCATGTTAACTAGGAAGAGTAGGCAGAAAGAAGAGCCCAGGCTCCATACTCTTCCTAGTTCCATTTGTAGCAAGCCCAACAAGGCTAGGGACCAGTTCTAACCATCAAGGTGCATTGACGGCATAGCTCCTAGACTTTGTGACATAACATTACAAAAATAAATAATGTTAGCTTACAGAAGAGAACACACGCTTTTCATGATTGAGCACAATTTTACCTCTCTTTTGTAACATTTACCTAAAAAACATCAGTTATTACTGCAGAATGCATAGTGCAACAAATGCCGTCCTTGACTACCACTGGAAAAATTCTGATAAAGCTAACACACAACAAACAGGTGACATTGTTTCCCTGGATATCTAGTGACCGTGTGCAAAAGGAGGAGGTCGCCAAATATTGTATATAACCCAACAGAAAATAGCAGTATACACACTTGTAATCTGAATTCAGATTTGTAGTTACTCAACGCAATAAGCTGTAAGTATTCTGGTGTGTTTTTCTATTATATCAGTTTTTTTTCATTGTATTAACTGTATTTTTGTTAGATTTGTTTGCTACTGTGACTTTTTTCATGCATATAGGCTCTTCTCTTTATGCACTATAACTCTATGCCTCAAACTATAATTGTAATATAGGTCTTTAAAAATGTATTTATTTTTCTCCAACTATTACCTCCACATGTGTCTTTAGCCAATTATAGAAGTAGAAATAGTTTTTGGTGGTGTCTGTGACTATGGCACCACTTTTGTTCATCCAGTATGCAGGATTGTCTGAAATCTTGGTTTCCAGTTAGATTCGTATGGTGGACCGTGCAATCTGTGGGATATAATGTGGTGGTATCCTCATCCCAGTGTTGAATACAAAGGTAGATTTCCCCCAAGAAAAGGGACTTTAAATAGGTCACCAACCACATGAACTAGTATAAAATATATTTATTTCGCGTATAAATTACATTATTGTTTCTAATGAAAAGAGGTGAATTATAAATACAGTAAGTTACAATTGTCACTGCGCCAATGTTGCCTTGTTGGTAAATTGCTCAGAAGAGCATAACTGAAAGTCCGTTGTCCGCAAGATGGACTGCGGTTGCCTTCCGCGTTGGAATGCGGTTACCGACCCTAAGCAATTTACCAACAAGGCAACATTGGCGCAGTGACAATTGTAACTTACTGTATTTATAATTCACCTCTTTTCATTAGAAACATTGATGTAATTTATACGCGAAATAAATATATTTTATACTAGTTCATGTGGTTGGTGACCTATTTAAAGTCCCTTTTCTTGGGGGAAAACTACCTTTGGTTTCCAGTTATAGATCTTAAAACCCTCATGTCACCTTATTTATACATGAACCCAATCGCCCCAAAAATGAAATATATATATATATATATATATATATATATATATATACATACATATACACACACACACAAATGTATGGCACAAGGATGGTTTAGGTGATACTTTGAGAAGATGTTGGTGATGTTGCTTGGGGCAGAGTTGTAGATGGCTTTGAGGCTGTTAGTATTTGGTATTTGATTTGTTGGGTTAGTAGAAGTGGAGGTATTGGCAGAAAGGGGCGGCAGACACTGAGCCACTGGTAAGGTGGAAGGGCAGTGTAGAGATAGGCCATCAAGGACATAGTAGAATTTGTCAAGACAAGGCATAATAAGGGAGTGAACTAGTAGCTTGGTGGTTATTTGGTTAAGATGGGGTGTATTTTGGAAATATTATGGAGGTGAAGGCAGCAAGATTTGGACAGTGATTGGATTTGGGGCTGAAAGGTCAAGAATATACCTGCCACTCTGGCATGAGGGGAGGGACTGATAATTGTATTTTTGACTGTGAGAGAAAGTCTGGGAAGAGGAAATATTATGAGCTCAGTTTTAGAAGTTGTGTGACAGTTAGTGTCAGTTAGCAAATTAGTAATGCGCGGGGAGACTGAAGGGTTGAGGTGTAGGGTAGAGAGATGTGGGTGTCATCAACATGGGGGATGGAATTGTTGGAAATGGGAGGTTGCCAAGTGACCAATGGAGGAGGTATAGATAGAGGATAGAAGGGATCTGAGGACAGAGGGGTAGTAACCCTTTGGAAAGAGGAAGAGGGGAGCAGGAAATAGAGTTAGATGACACTGAAAGCACTTAGGAGGAAAACCATGAAAGAGCAAAGTCTTGGAGTTCAAGAGAGTGGACTTTTTTGCAGAGGAACCAGTGGTCAACTGTATCAATGGAAACAGAAAGGTCTAATAGTATGAGTATAGAGTATAGACCACTGGTTTTAGGAATTAACCACTTCAATACAGGACGTTTATACCCCCTTCCTGCCCAGACCAATTTTCAGCTTTCAGCGCTCTAACACTTTGAATACCAATTACTCTCTCATGCTACACTGCACCCAAACAAATTTTTTATCATTTTTTTCACACAAATAGAGCTTTCTTTTGGTGGTATTTAAGAACCTCTGGGTTTTTTATTTTTTGTGACATAAGTGAAAAAAATGCGAAAATTTTGAAAAAAAAAACACTTTTTTTTCGTTTCTGTGATAAAATTTTGCAAATAAGTAATTTTTGTTCATAAATTTGGGCCAAAGCCTATGTTGCTACTTATCTTTGATAAAAATAACCCAAATAAGTGTATATTATTTGGTCTGTGTGAAAGTTATAGAGTCTACAAGCTATGGTGCCAATCATTGAAAATTGATCACACCTGATGCACTGATGGCCGATCTCATTTCTTGAGGCCCTGAAATGTCAGGAATGTACAAATACCCCCCAAATTATCCCCTTTTGAAAAGTAGGCATTCCAAGGTACTTAGTAAGAGGCATGGCAAGTTTTTTGAAGTTGTACTTTTTTCCCACAATTCTTGGGAAAATTAAGAAATTATTTTTTTTTTGCACAAAATTTTCAAAACAACAAGTTATTTCTCACACACAGCATATGCATACTTCCAATTACACCCCAAAATACTTTCTGCTTCTCGCCCTGAGTATGGCGATTTTTACACAAAGTGGTGAATTTATAAGATATTTCTAACACATAGCATGTACATAGCAAAAATGAACCCCCAAAATATATTCTGCTACTCATCCCGAGTATGGCGATACCACATGTGTGACACTTTTACACAGCCTGGCCGCATAGAGAGGTCCAACATGCAGGGAGCACCGTCAGGCATTCTAGGAGCAGAAATTTCACATCTAATTTCCTAACCACCTATTACACTTTTGAAGGCCCAGGACAATGGAATTACCCCCAAAATTACCCCATTTTGGAAAGCAAACAACCCAACGTATATTCTATGAGGCATTATGAGTCTTTTGAATTGTTCATTTTTTTTCACAAGTCTTCGAAATACGTGTAAAGAAAATAAAAACACTTTTATTTTTACACAAAGTGGTCAATTTATAAGATATTTCTAACACATAGCATGTACATAGCAAAAATTAACCCCCAAAATATATTCTGCTACTCATCCCGGGTATGGCGATACCACATGTGTGAGACTTTTTCACACCCTGATCACATAGAGAGGTCCAACATGCAGGGAGCACCGTCAAGCGTTCTAGGAGCATAAATTACACATAAAATTTAATTCATACCTATCACACTTTTGAAAGCCCTGGAGCACTAGGACCGTGGAATTACCCACAAAATGACCCCATTTTGGAAACCAAACACCCGAGGTATGTTCTATGAGGCACGGACTGCAGATAGGTACTCGGGTACTCTGATGGGCTGCGGATAGGTACTCAGGTATTCTGATGGGCTGCAGATAGGTACTTGGGTACTTTGATGGGCTGGAGACAGGTACTCGGGTAATCTGATGGACTGGTAAAAGGTACTTGGGTACTTTGATGGGCTGCAGATAGGTACTCGGTTACTCAGATGGGTTGGTGACAGGTACTCGGGTAATCTGAAGGGCAGGGGACAGGTACTCGGGTACTCTGATGGGCAGGTGACAGGTACTCGGGTACTCTGATGGGCAGGTGACAGGTACTCGGGTACTCTGATGGGCAGTGACAGGTACTCGGGTGCTCTGATGGGCAGGTGACAGGTACTCGGGTACTCTGATGGGCAGGTGACAGGTACTCGGGTACTCTGATGGGCAGGTGACAGGTACTCGGGTACTCTGATGGGCTGGTGACAGGTACTCGGGTACTTTGATGGGCTGGTGACAGGTACTCAGGTACTCTGATGGGCTGGTGACGGGTACTCTGATGGTCTGGTGACAGGTACTCGGGTACTTTGATGGACAGGTGACAGGTACTTTGATGGGCTGTGACAGGTACTTTATGGGGTGGTGACAGGTCCTCTTTATTGGGGGGGGGAATCAGTGTGCTTGGTGTACACAGTAGTCGGTAACAAGCTGTTACCGCAATCTCTCTGTCACATACGATCGGTGTGTGACAGGGAGAACCGAGGTAACAGCTCGTTACCGCAGTTTGTTTACATCACATGACCTGCTGTGATTGACACAGCCGGTCACATGGTAAAGAGCCAATTCTATTGGCTCTTTACACTAATCGGAGCTGGGCTTTGTCCGAGGGACAAGCCTCAGCCCCGATCGCCGCGCTGTGCGCCCTGGGGGCACGCACGAGCGGCGTGCACATGAAGGTCGGTAGTGACTGGCTGTGATTGGATACAGCCGGTCACGTGGTAAAGAGCCAATTTTATTGGCTCTTTACTCCAATCGGGGGGGACGAGACACCCCGGCACACGATCGTTCCACGATCGCCGCTCTGCGGGCCCCCAGGGGCCCGCAGTAGCGGCGAGAAGCAGCCGATGTCATATGATGTCGGCCCGGATCGACGAGCAGTTCCTGCCGACGTCATTTTAATATGACTCGGTAGGGAACTGGTTAATAAGTTGTCAGTGAGTTTTAGAAGAGCAGTTTTTTGTGCGTTGTTTTGTGTTCAAAAGTTAGATTGAAAGGGGCACAGACAGCAAAATAGACATTACAGGGGTGTTAGCCCTTCTCTATGCTATCTATCCAAACCTTAAAAAAACATTTTTGGCTGGAGTTACACTTAAAAATGTACCAGTTCCAACTTACATACAAATTCAACTTAAGAACAAACCTACAGGACCTATCTTGTGTGAAACCCAGGGACTGTCTGTTATTGAGTATAAATGGAAACAAGGAGATGTGTATTAACTTGTTCAGACTATTGGGGTACAGCAAGGGCTTTTTAACTATGGGGGTGATTGGTGCATGTCTTAGAGGGGAAGGGAAGATGCCAGTAGAGAGAGAGAGAGATTTAGAAAGAGAGCATAGAATAGAACAAGAGCTTGACCAAGATAGTTGTGAGACAATGGGACCCGGGGGCAGGTGGTTAGGTGGGTATCTGGACAGTGAAGAATCAGTGTTAACTAGTATGAAAGATGAATGAGATATGGAGGAAAATATGCTAAAATAATGTACTTTTATTTGGCAGCTTTTTATAAAGCAGAACATTTACCAAACATCCACAAGATTTATAGAAAACATTCACCAAGAATATTCATCAGATCCATTAACCTTAATCAACTTCAATACAAAAATGTGCTTTCTATACAATTTACCCTATTTATAACCCGGTAAATGTGACACGCCTTGCGCATTTAAAACACATTCACAGAAAACCTATATGTTTCACATTCACCATTGTGAAATGGTGAATCTGCATTTTAAAGCATGTTTAAGCCTGGGTTCACACTATTGCGTACACAGACATTGCATGTGATTCGCACACCATTGCTGTGCTAATCACATGCGATGTCTGTGCAATGTGAATTCATTGGATTCGTACGAAAAAGGTGCAGGAACCTTTTTTTTCCCCGCACTGGAATCGGACCACATGGGTGCGAGCACCCATGCGATCCGATTCCTGTCCGAATTTACACTTGCCACTGCAATCTGTGAACCGATCTGGGGGTGTCATTAACTTTGTATTGACACCTGCAGCGGTTCACAGAGGGCAGTGTGAACTGCCTGCAAGGGAGATGGGATGGGGGAACCAGCGCTGGAATTGCGCTGATTCCCGCATCGCACAAGTGTGAACCTAGGCTTAAAGGTCTTGGACTGCTGGAAATTTGTCACACCTCTTGTCACCCATTTATCCTGTAATTTCTGCACAAAATACAGGGTGGGCCATTTATATGGATACACCTTAATAAAATGGGAATGGTTGGTGATATTAACTTCCTGTTTGTGGCACATTAGTATATGTGAGGGGGGAAACTTTCAAGATGGGTGGTGACCATAGCGGCCATTTTGAATCAAACTTTTGTTTTTTCAATAGGAAGAGGGTCATGTGACACATCAAACTTATTGGGGATTTCGCAAGAAAACCAATGGCGTGCTTGGTTTTAACGTAACTTTATTCTTTCATGAGTTATTTACAAGTTTCTGACCACTTATAAAATGTGTTCAATGTGCTGCCCATTGTGTTGGATTGTCAATGCAACCCTCTTCTCCCACTCTTCACACACTGATAGCAACACCGCAGGAGAAATGCTAGCACAGGCTTCCAGTATCTGTAGGGTGGAGACAAGCAATAAGATGTTCACTGTATGGAGCTCCTATGGGATGCCTACGGAATCTGCTGGTGTTCCCACTTACCAAAACTCCCTGACCTAAAGGCCAGTGTGCCTAGGGAGAATCCCTTAATGGTGGTCAGATGTATGCCTTTCCCGGCCGGCCCAACAAAACCCCACTTACCAGATGGCGATTCCAACAAATCTATGGAGTGGGTACCCGCTTGGTGTAGTGTAGAGGTAAACAGCCGTCCGTGCCAAGATAACAATCGGAAAGACAAAAAAAAAAAACCGGGGCGGAACAATGGTGAAGTACGTTCCAGTAAAAAAGCATTTAATAAAAACAAACCAATCCAATTGCAAAGTGCAGCCGTCCTAACAATGGGGAACGGGCGCACTAGGGTTGATGACCCCTGAGGAAGTTGACGGGTTGTCAACGAAACGCCGCGTCGGGTGGCGAGGGTTTTACATGTCATTCTGCTCTCAGGAACTTAGGCAGAGCGCGGTTGGCGTTCCCCAGTTCCATGCGTCTTTGTTTTTAACATTTTTGTCTCAATCTCCTTTATAGTGCGCCCGTTCCCCATTGTTAGGACGGCCGCACTTTGCAATTGGATTGGTTTGTTTTTATTGAATGCTTTTTTACTGGAACGTACTTCACCATTGTTCCGCCCCGGTTTTTTTTTTGTCTTTCTGATTGTTATCTTGGCACGGACGGCTGTTTACCTCTACACTACACCAAGCGGGTACCCACTCCATAGATTTGTTGGAATCGCCATCTGGTAAGTGGGGTTTTGTTGGGCCGGCCGGGAAAGGCATACATCTGACCACCATTAACGGATTCTCCCTAGGCACACTGGCCTTTAGGTCAGGGAGTTTTGGTAAGTGGGAACACCAGCAGATTCCGTAGGCATCCCATAGGAGCTCCATACAGTGAACATCTTATTGCTTGTCTCCACCCACACTTGAATTATTGGGACCATTATTTCTTTGATCAGGATTTATTTCTATCATGTGTTTGAATTCTACTCATTAGCCTAAGGACTTATGACGAATATACAAAATAGTACTCTCTATTGTACATTATCCTTTGGTGCTATGATTAAAATCTGGCAGTAGGTACTGTCTCTGGTGAGATCCAATTGACAGCACATGTGTCACACATGAGAGATATCTCTCTATGTGTGGAAAACTGCTATATGAGCACGGTATTTCTACATTGTACTGATGCCCTTAGTGTAACCTGTTTAGTTATACGTTTGTACCAGCTGCTCGTTTCATTTCCATTTTATTTTCATTGTTTGCATCTTCCCACAGGCGCGGGTTGTACATATTTTTTGTATAATTGTGTTAATTACCCAGTAGTAGACTGCAAATTCTCCCTGAAATCGAAACTTAGCCCAATTCTGCTTACATTTTATTATGATGAATGTGGTTACCAGTAAATAAGAGGGTACTGCCATTTTTCCCAAATCATGTACTCACCAGCCGTTTCTGCAGCATCCTGTATGCTTTTTTACGTCGTAGCTTGTCATCACTCATTCTAGCTGCCTTCAGCAATATTGATGTCACCCACTGGGGGGCGCTAATAAAAAAAAAATAGGTGAAAAAAGTTGACATTTTTTACAAGGATGCTAACCAGTAAATCTACACTAGAGCTGAATGATTCAGGCCAAAATGAGAATCACAATTTTTTTGCTTAGAATAAAGATCACGATTTTCATGGCGTAACATCATCTTTCATATTATACAAAAATTTGGGCTAAATTCACTGTTTAGTTTTTTTTTTTTGAAAGTATAATTTTCCCAAAAAATTGCATTTGAAAAACCGCTGCGCAAAATACCGTGTGATATAAAATATTGCAACAATCACCATTTTATTCTCTAGGGTCTCTGCTAAAAATATATGTATAATGTTTGGGGTTCTAAGTAGTTTTCTAGCAAAAAAATAATGATTTTAACTTGAAATCAACAAGTGCCAGAAAAAGGTTTGGTCTTTAAGTGGTTAAACTGACCTAATTTTTACAGACAAAGTTCATTGATCTAGAACAAAACATTGCAATGTTTACGCCTCATGCACATGGGTGTTATTAATGTCACGTTTTTGAGCTGTCCACACTGAGGAATGTTTTGAAACTTGGCACACTGCCTGGAATGTTTTGAAACTTGGCAGACTGGCTGTTTTTTTTTTTGACAGCTCTGAGTGGATCTGCACTTGTCACATAGAATAGAGCTGCACGATTCTGGCCAAAATGAGAATCGCGATTTTTTTGCTTAGAATAAAGATCACGATTCTCTCATGATTCTCACGGCGTAACATCCTATATATACAAAAAAATTGTGCTAACAGCACTGTTTAGTTTTTTAATTTTGAAAGTAATTTTTTTCAAACAAATTGCGTTTGAAAGACTGCCGCATCCTACCGATAAATGCTAGATTACCAGCTGCAGCAATTTAAATTTACTGTTGGAAATTCGAGGGTAATTGAATTGACCAAATTTGCTCGATGGCATCACCTGGGATTCCTGGTGGTACATTTATTTTACAAATGCTTCTATTGGTTTTAAAGATCATTGAAAAGTATGGCACAAAGATGGCATACACTCAATTTCTGTACACCGATTTACTTGGGACAATACAATGGCATTGGATAAAGATAGTACCATAAATACAAAAGTAGCAGTAATGGTGGTAACTTTAAATGACTACAGCGGGAATCTATCCATTAGTGGCGGGAGTGCAGCGTGTATAGATTGATAGGGCGATGGGTCAACATACAGGTGATACTCGAAAAATTAGAATATGGTGCAAAAGTTCAGTAATGCAGCTTAAAAGGTGAAACTAATATATGAGATAGACTCATTACATGCAAAGCAAGATAGTTCAAGCCATGATTTGTCATAATTGTAATGATTATGGCTTACAGCTCATGAAAACCCCAAATCCACAATCTCAGAAAATTAGAATATTACATGCAATCAATAAAACAAGGATTGTACATACAGTCAGGTCCATAAATATTGGGGCATCTATACAATTCTAATCTTTTTGGCTCTAAACACCACCACAATGGATTTGAAATGAAACGAACAAGATGTGCTTTAACTGCAGACTTTCAGCTTTAATTTGAGGGTATTTACATCCAAATCAGGTGAACGGTGTGTGTCGATGTCCCAATATTTATGGACCTGACTGTAGAACAATATCAGACCTCTGAAAAGTATAAGCATGCATATGTACTCAGTATTTGGTTTGGGCCCCTTTTGCAGCAATTACTGCCTTAATGCGGTGTGGCATGGAAGCTATCAGCCTGTGGCACTGCTGAGCGGTTATGGAAGACCAGGATGCTTCAATAGCGGCCTTCAGCTCTTCTGCATTGTTGGGTCTCATGTCTCTCATCTTTCTCTTGGCAATGTCCCATCGATTCTCTATGGAGTTCAGGTCAGGCGAGTTTGCTGGTCAATCAAGCACAGTAATCCCACGGTCATTGAACCAGGTTTTGGTGCTTTTGGCAGTGTGGGCAGGTGCCAAGTCCTGCTGGAAAATGAAGTCAGCACCTCCATAGAGCTTGTCTGCGGAAGGAAGCATTAAGTGCTCCAAAATCTCCTGGTAGACGGCTGCCTTGACCCTGGACTTAATGAAGCACAGTGGTCCAACACCAGCAGATGACATGGCTCCCCAAACCAACACAGACTGTGGAAACTTCACACTGGACTTAAAGCATCTTGCAGTGTGTGCCTCTCCATTCTTCCTCCATACTCTGGGTCACTGGTTTCCAAATGAGATGCAAACTTTGCTCTCATCAGAAAAGAGGATTTTGGACCACTGAGTTACAGACCATGTCTGTTTTTCTGTAGCCCAGGTAAGACGCTTCTGACGTTGTTTGTTGTTCAGGAGCCGCCTGACAAGAGGAATACGACATTTGAAGCCCATGTCCAGGATCCGTCTGTGTGTGGTTGCTCTTGATGCACTGACTCCAGCCTCAGTCCACTCCTTGTGAAAGTCCCCAGCACCTTTGAATGGCCCTTTCCTGACAATCCTCTCCAGGCTGCGGTCATCCCTGCTGCTTGTGCACCTTTTCCTTCCACACTTTTCCCTTCCACATAACTTTCTATTAATGTGCTTACAGCACTTTGGGAGCATCCAACTTCTTTTGCAATTACCTTTTGAGGCTTTCCCTCCTTATGGAGGGTGTCAATTATGGTTTTCTGCACAACTGTCAGGTCAGCAGTCTTTCCCATGATTGTGATTCCTACTGAACCAGACTGAGAGACCATTTAAAGCAGGGGTCCTCAAACTATGGTCCTCCAGTTGTTCAGGAACTACAATTCCCATCATGCCTAGTCATGTCTGTGAGTGTCAGAGTTTTACAATGCCTCATGGGATGTGTAGTTCCGCAACAGCTGGGGGGCCGTAGTTTGAGGATGCCTGATACCACTTAAGGACCGGAAGGATTTCCAGCTTTAGGACCGGAGCCCTTTTTGCGATTCGGCGCTGCGTCGCTTTAACTGACAATTGCGCGGTCGTGCGGCGTTGTACCCAAACAAAATTGGCGTCCTTTTTTTCCCACAAATAGAGCTTTCTTTTGGTGGTATTTGATCACCTCTGCGTCATTTCTGATCGCCGCTATAAACAAAAGAAGAGCGACAATTTTGCAAAAAAACCCAAATTTCTTACTTTTTGCTAAAATACAAATCCAAAAAAAAAATATAAAAAAACATTTTTTTTCACCGTTTTTGGCCGATTTATATTCTTCATCATATTTGCGATAAAAAAAACCGCAATCGGCGTTTATTGATTGGTTTGCGCAAAAGTGGCCGGGTTTACGGATGATGAGAATTCATTTTTGGGGTTTTTATTTTTTTTTTATTTTTTACTAAAAATGGCGGCGATCTGCGATTTTTAGCGGTACTGCGATATTTCAGCGGACATGTCGGACCATTTTGACAC
>BLSH010139081.1:350194-360537 GCA_018402905.1 Glandirana rugosa
AAAAATTTTGTAAATAGACGAGATTAACCAACGACGGTAGAAATAAAAACATAACCAGGTTAAAACATTTTCCTTTTTATTTTGTAACGAGTTTAAAGATTATGTGCACATTTTTTCTGTAACCAACTAGATAATGAATTTCATATTGAAAAAAGTAAAACTTATCGCACCTTTTCCTCATTTTGACACAGGGTAAACTCTCTTGAATTAAATGAACAGAACATCTTTACAGACGTTTCGCTCCTGTTAGGGTATCTCTCAACAATAACCTTGTTTAAAGTGGAAAATCTTAACGAGATAAACTAAATTATCGCTGCGACTTAAAACCTAAAAAGTGAGGATCTGGACCACTGTTACAAGATCACGTTCAGTACCACAGATCGTAACAGTAAATGTCCACTATGAGCTTTATATCTTATAACACGTTTTCAAGTAAATAAAGTCATTACGTTGAATTTTCCACTTTGATTATATACTCTATCTGAGTAATGCAATTATGACAAATCACGTCTTGAACTATCTTGCTTTGCATGTAATGAGTCTATCTCATATATTAGTTTCACCTTTTAAGTTGCATTACTGAAATAAATGAACTTTTGCACAATATTCTATATTTCGAGTATCACCTGTAAATGACAATGCTAGACACCATGACTTGCACTAGAACATTGTCACCAGGTCTAGGAGTGAAAAATCCAAAATTCAGCGTCGCTATTAAATCAAATAGAGCAATTCTAAAAGGTGAAATTTGTTCCAATAACAACTCTCTATGGGATTGTCCTCGCTTTGCAGACATTTCTACAAGACAAGTAAATTAAGTTCTCTCAAATGGGACACAGTTTTACTCCTTTTCCACGCTATTCAAAATGAAAAAAGTTATACTTTAAGTAATAGATCAACCAATGTCTTTTTTACACGTGTATTAGAAATTTGAGCAATGTTTTATTTTTCCTTTTACAAAATTGGACCAATACAAAAATAAAGATGGCAGCAACCAATTAGAGCAGATAAATGTTTTAAAAACTCTGCTCTTACAGTGATTCCCAGATGTATGAAAAAAACGACATCAAATCCCAAGGCGTAATAACGGTAATCCTATTATAGTTACATAACAAGACGAGCAACCTGTTAATAAAGCTGGCCATAGATGGATCAAAATTCAGTCAGTTCAGCAGGGACCAGACAAATTTCATTCTACATGTGGCCATGGTTCGAATCTCGGCCGGTTCAGCAGGAACCGGCTGAGATCTGAACCCTTTATGGGCAAGGCTGAATGCACCAAGTTGATCGATCAATCAACTTGGGTACAACCAGCCTGCCGAATTCTCTTGTGATTATTATTAGGAGCTGCTATAGCCACTAGCGATAACCACTGTCTTCTCCTGGTGGGGGCGGGCCCTGCCCCCCCACGCTGGAAGAAGACAATTGTTGATTTCTCTGTCAGCGTTGTCTGGTTGCAGGAAAGAAATTTGCAGCATGTATGGCCAGCTTTAGGCCTCATGCCCACAGGATGTTTCTGCTATCTCTCCTAGATGCCTTTCATCTTGGCATCCGTGTTTTGGCAGAAATAAATGCTTGATACACGTAAACGCATGCAACACATTTAAACGCATCAAACACTTGGGTGGTAATTGATTTAATTTATTCTGGTCATTGAAATTAACGTTCAAGTGCTAAACATGCCTAGCGTGAACACACATTTACAGGCGTCAATAGGTTTTTCTGCAAAAATGCCACTCCTGGACGCACTGGCAGAGTTTTTTTTTTCTAGCTAAACTCCTCTAAACCCCTATGTGTGCATGGACACGGGGGGGGGGGGGGGATTTACAAAACTGGTGCACAAAGTATCTGGTGCAGCTGTGCATAGTAGCCGATCAGCTTCCAGGTTTTATTGTCAAAGCAAACAAGCTGAAGTTGGAAGCTGATTGGTTACTATGCACAGCTGCACCAGATTCTGTGTGCACCAGTTTTAGAAAATCTCTCCCAAAGGCTAACATGTAGGGGCGTTTAGAGGCAGAAAAAAAAAACGTCAGTTGCCCCTAAGAGCAGCGTTGAAAGCATCAAGTGTGCATGAGGCCTTATTCTTTTACCACTTGTCTACCAGTGCTGATTATAAATGGCAAGTGAAAATGGACTGAAGGGCATAGAGACCCTCCAAAAAGTGGTCCATGCCTCAGTAAAGAGGAATGGGAACACTCCGCAGTATAATCCAATATAAATCTTTATTCAAAATCACAATTCAAATAGTAACAAAAAATGGCAATAAGCATGTGTTATTAAAGCGGAGTTCCACCCTTTCCGAATGTTTATTAAAAGTCAGCAACTACAAAAAGTGTAGCTGCTGACTTTTAATAAACAGGCACTTACCTGTCTCCCGGTTCAGCGATGGAGCCGCAAGGAGCCTTGGATCTCTCCCCCTCCCCTCCGCGGCACCGGCATTGCTACTGTGGGCACCCGGCCCCGGCTTCACGGCCGGTCGCACACTGCGCAAGCGCGAGCGGCGCTGCGCACCATAATTGGTCCCGAAGTCTTCTAGGTCCTGTATCCAAGAAGACTTCGGGAGGGAGGGGGAAGGAGACCTTCCACTTCCGATCGCCTAAGGCGACCGGAGCGGAAGTACCCGTAATAATCGGGTATCCTCACCCCCCCTCCTCCCCAAAAGCTCAGTTTCAGCATCCGGAGCTGGGGAGGAGGCCTTAAAGCGGAAGTTCCACTTTTGAGTGGAACTCTGTTTTAAAAAAAGAGACAACGTTGTCTTATTAAAATACACACCGTACAGGTCCATTCATGCTAGAAAGACGCATCATCCTATAAACATCAGTGGAGGAGGCCTTAAAACGGAAGTTCCACTTTTGGGTGGAACTCCGCTTTAAAAAAAGAGACCACGTTGTCTTATTAAAATACACACCGTACAGGTCCATTCATGTTAGAAAGAAGCACCATCCTATAAACATCTGTACATTAATAGTTCTATTCGGGTTTTACATGGATCCTGGGAAACCTCCACAAAGCACTTGCCCAGTAAAGTGCTATGTACTTGAGCTGGGGGACATCCAGGACCATCAATTACCCAAATACTATCTGATCACACAAATGCCATGGGTGTATTGGATATGGATTCACAAGGATCAATGAGGAAAATCAGTTGGTGCTGAGAGTGGAGTGGTTGATCTAAAGCCGTAGATGTAGCTGCACACTTGGACACATTGATTGCTTAAATGGAAACCCTGGATTCCTTGAACCCCCTAATTATATATACTAGTTAGGTCTTAGCTGACCATTTCTATGGACTTGTCTTATTCCAATTAACTTTGGATTACATATAGTGCAATAAACTGTGTTCCCTGTACGTGTAGTGGCTTAGACGGTATTGCTCAGACAGATCCGCCAAGGTAGCCAATGGCTTTTGTCATAGGGGAAGACTTGGAGGAAGAGATCAGGCAAACTTTCTCAATAAATCTGGGGGAACATATACCAAATGATGATGATGCGATTAAAACTTTATTTAAAGAACATAAAAAACTCACCATAAAACAGCTGAATAGGAAGTGGGATATTCTATCCCTGGAATCCTATACAGTGGAACCTTGGATTACGAGCATAATCCAAAGCACTCATATCAAAGCATGTTTCCCCATAGGAAACAATGGAAACTCGGTTAATTCTTTACACAGTCACTGCTTGTCTATCCAGTACTGTATATGGCCAGAGTTCCAGGGGTGCCTGGTGTATGCAATACCGCATGTGGGGGGCTGGTGAGCCTCTAAAACGTCGGGATCACTCGGCAATGCTCGGAAAGTGTTTACACTTTCGGTATTTCTGAGGAAAGCCAAGATTTTGAGAAGTTCCAGCTGCCTCCGAGGCTCACCAGCGCCCCGGAAAACCTGGCCACATGGGGTATTGCATGCAAAAAGGCAAATCTTTACTTGTTATGCGAGACACCACTCACAAACTGAGTCAGAATTTAAAAAAAAAACTGCTTGTATTGCGAAGCGCTCGTTAACCGCGTTACTCGCAATCCGAGGTTCCACTGTATCTCTAAAGGTATAATTCCCGGCAGCTAAGAGAAAGGGTTATACCTGCTGACCATTTACACACTGAAAGGTTCCTATCAAAATGGAAGCAGGAGTGTATTGATCATGGCCTGAATATTATGAAGTTAATAGTAGAGAAAGAGAAGCAACAATCTTGTGAACTCCAAAGCCTAATTGATGAGAGCTTAAAATCATTAGAAGTGTTTAACCACTTCAGATCCGCGCTATTGCCAAAGTACGGCTCCAGCGCGGATCTGAAATGCCCGGAGGACGTCCATGGACGTCCTCCACTGCGCACGCTCCTGGCGCGCCGCACGCTGCGCGAGCGTGCCCATGGGTCGGGCGGACTCGATGTCCGCCCAAGACCCGCCGATCACTTTTAGGGGCCTCAGAACGGGGAACCGTCGTTGTAAACACGGCGGTTCCCCGTTCTGTGACAGGGGACAGGACAGATCTACTGATCCCTGTCACTGGGATCAGTTAGATCTGTTATGTCCCGGCCAACCCATCCCCCCCACAGTTAGAACACACCCAAGGAACATTTGTTAACCCCTTCACTGCCAATGACATTTATACAGTAATCAGTGGACATTTAAATTTCTGATCGCTGTATAAATGTCATTGGTCCCAAAATGTGTAAAAAATGTCCAACATTTCCGCCCCAATATCGCAGTCCCGATAAAAATCGCAGATCGCCGCCATTACTAGTAAAAAAAAAATAATAATAAAAACGCCATAAATCAATTCCCAGTTTGTAGACGCGATAACTTTTGCGCAAACCAATCAATATACGCCGATTGCGATTTTTTTTTTTACCAAAAATATGTAGAAGAATATATATCGGCCAAAACTGATGAATATTTTTTTTAATGGATTTGTACTTTAGCAAAAAGTAAAAAATCTTGCTCTTTTTTGCAAAATTGTCGCTCATTTTTGTTTATAGCGGCGATCAGAAATGACGCAGAGGGGATCAAATACCACCAAAAGAAAGCTCTATTTGTGGGAAAAAAAGGACGCAAATTTTATTTGGGTACAACGTCGCACGACTGCGCAATTGTCATTCAAAATGGGACAGTGCTGAAAGCCAAAAATTGGTCTGGGCAGGAGGGGGGTTTAAGTGCCCTGTAAGGAAGGGGTTAAAGAAAAACCTGAGTTTGAGAAACACAATGAAATATTAGAGAAGGAAGTGGTCAAAACTCAAAATATCTTAAGATACACAAAGTAAATTAAGTTTCAAAGAGACCTGGAGGACTGGGCCAAGAATTAAGTATTTGATTTGACGAAAACAAGAGGGCGGAGTGGCTCTAGAAGAGGGCGATTTTTTTACAGATCTGGAACTAAAGGGACCCCCAATGTATCTGCAAGTTATGAGGACCCCGATAAAACCGTTGTTTTTTTACACGGTGAGGGGTCACCAACTTCAGTGACGGTACCAATGAAAGGAATCCTAAAAAACGTAAAAGGTGGAGGAGGAGACGGCGGAAAAGAACCCCAGATGCAAGTGAGCAACATACAAGGGAAGACCAGAATAAGTACCCGAAACCAGAACAAGAGACAGAGATTAATGCACTTGATACATTGGATGATCTAACTCGGGAGAGCCCCAGTGATCAAAACCCTAATACTATTATCAATCTGTCGAATTTTGATCTCCAAGATAAACATAGATGGTTGTTACAAAAGGGTCTATCCTTTTCTCTGATGGGGGTCATGAATGAATTTAAGGTCTTTAAGGATGTTTCTCTTTTCCTTAGAATAGTTTATTTGAGACACGTTCATCTGGAAACCCCCACAGCACCAGATGGGGAGGCACTAATGAAGACCCAGGAAAGGGAAGCGAGGGATACCCTTATCTCTCTGATGACTGAAAGTGAGCATGAAATACAGGAATACTCTACCAACACGGACCTCTGGAGGAGGAAACCCAATTTACCTATAAGATCCACAAAGATGCCCCCCTTCAGGAAAAATCGTTGGCTGGGGGTTTTCCTGGACTTGGTCCAGGAGGACCTCAAGCTGATTAATTGGAAAGACTTCAACGCACAAGATAACCTGGACCAAGAGGAGCGACAAGCACTAAGGGAGTTAAAAGAGGCCCCCGACCTCATCATAAAGAAGAGTGACAAAGGGGGCAATGTTGTCCTCCTATTAGCCGAGAAGTATGAGAAGGAAATAAGACGCCAACTGATGGATCAATCTACATATGAAAGACTAGGGACTAACCCCTTTCCAGTTATTATAAGAGAACTGAATTTAAAACTGTATTTGGCATTCGAATCTGACCTACTGACTAAAAAGGAATTTGATTACTTAAAGGTTGATGAGTTTAACATCCCGACGATGTACACCAAAAATACATAACGCATTGGTGTCCCCCTGGGGAGACCAATCATTTCTGCAGTAAAGGGCCCTCTTGAACGAGTGGGAAAATACATGGTTGCACTTCTTAAGGTTATGGTCCTCAATATAGCCTCCTATGTCAAGGACACAGGGGACGTCTTGATGAAAATTCATGAGGTTGCTGTACCCCAGGGGGCCCTTCCCGTGAGTGTCGATTTAGAGTCCTTGTACACATCTATACCCCATGAGTGGGGTCTGGCCACTACTGCTCATTTCCTTGATGTACATTTCCCAGGGATGGGGGCCCAAGACAAATTTCTAGTGGACCTATTACACTTCGCCCTGGGTAACAACTGCTCCAGTTTCTCAGGACCTACTACAAACAAATATGGGGTACCTCGATGGGTGTCCCTTGGGCCCCAGCCTACGCCTGCCTCCATTTGGGGATCTGGGAGGAGGAGGTTGCATATCACTCTGTGTTGTACCTGGGCCACGCCACCATGTGGCTCAGGTACATCGATAATGTCTTGATACTATGGCGGGGGCCTGTTGAAGCATTGGAGGAGATCATGAGGGAATTAAATCAAAATAATAGGGACATTAGATTAACCTATACCTATGATCAATGTCAAATTTCCTTCCTGGATCTCCAAATTAAGGTGGAGAATGAACGACTTATCACCAAGACCTACCGCAAACAAACAGCAGCTAACACCTTGCTGGAAGCCACAAGTCATCACCCAAAATTGCTTATTAGAGGAATCCCCACTGGACAATTTCTAAGAATCAGGTGGAACTATTCCCTGGAATTACTATGTTGAGACAATGATGAAGCCCTTCAATCCTCTTCTCCAGGCCCAGTAAGGATCATAACCCCCCCATGGTAGTTAATGGGAACAAGTGCAGACAATCCTTAATAAACACTGGCACAGGGCCCCCTTCAGGGGGGTACAGGCAGTACTGTTGTAAGGCGCCCCAGTGTCTCAAGGGGCCCTTACAACAAAGACTTTACCAGTCTTTAACATTGCAGTCTATAGGAGAGGGACACCCGGTTTGGGGACACTGTTCTCCCGAACCACAGCCCATAAAAATACCAAACTTGGGTCACATAGAGAGGGTCCCCTGGGCAAAAGCTGGTCCAAGTTTGGGACCTCCAGCGCCTATGGTCTGGCCATACAGGGTCCTCAAAATGACCAGTCATTGACTGGCAATTGTCGTGTAAATTTCGGACTTAACATTGGAGTCTATGGGAGGGGAGCACTCAGTTTGGGGGCACTGTTCTCCCAAAACATAGGCAATAAAAATACCAAACTTGGGTCACATGGAGAGGGCCCCTGGACCACAACTGGTCCAAGTTTGTGGGCAGATGTGGTGGGATGGCCAGTGGGCGGGCCCTGGGGAATGTTGGTGGTCAGACAGGGGGGCAGCCCAGGTCTAAAGCTGTGTAATGGGCCCCAAAATTTCTGATGGCTGCCCTGTACTGGCATATATTTACCCAACGTCCTCAGATTCAGTCAATTGTAGGACCAAGACCACTAATGACAGCCAAAAGGGCTAGAAATCTGGCCGATGAATTGGTCAGGTCTGAATTCACTAAATCTCCTGCATGGACATGGCTTATGGATTTACCTCTCAAAGTAATGTATTCATGTGGTAGGTTGATACATTCCTGGATAGTGATCATAGAAATGCATTTAAAATTAAGCAGTTCATTAACTGCAACACAGAGAGAGTACTGTACATGATAACATGCCCCTGTCAAAAAATATATGTAGGGAAGACTAAAGGTCTGTATAGGAGAACACCTGTCCTGTATTAGAGACCCGACAGATGAGTCCCCATTGGATCAACATTTCACAAATTACCATCACGGACAACCAACGGGCCTAAAAGTAAAAGGCATATATGCATTAAAACTTTCTGCAAGAAGGGGGGACTTCGATACCGTCCTTCTGCAGAAAGAAAAAGAATGGATATTTAGATTGGGGAGCTTGGTGTCAAAGGGATTGAACACAGAACTTAAGCTACAAGTCTTTTTGGCACCTTAGGCTATCCCCTAACATTATAAGTATCTGCTTGAACAAGCACTGGCTTCATATGGGTGCCCTCTCAGTACGGTGCAGGCACATATGAGGGATGTGATGCCCCCTTGATGCGATTTTCTATGTATGTTCTGCTCCAAAAATATGCAAAAATATGAATATCTTACCCATGTTATGGGTACTTTATGTCACTAATTGGAATGGATTTATCTGAGCATCCCGCAATGTGTGTGGGTATAGCTAGTGAGGATACTGACATTATAAACTTTGATACCAACATGCCCCCTCAGGGATTAACCATCCTTTAACATTACAAGTATCCATTTTAATAAGAATTGACTGCACATAGGTGCCCTCTCAGCAGGATGTGGGCCCATATGCAGGATGTGATGCCCCTTGATGCGACTTTCCATGAATGTTTTGTTCCAAAAATATGCAAAATATGAATACCTCAATGTATGCTTTATGTCGCTAATTGGATTGGATCTGTCTGAACAACCTGAATGGATATTTAGATTGGGGAGTTTGGTGTCAAAGGGATTGAACACAGAACTTAAGCTACAAGTCTTTTTGGCACCTTAGGCTATCCCCTAACATTACAAGTATCTGCTTGAACAAGCACTGACTTCATATGGGTGCCCTCTCAGTAGGGTGCAGGCACATATGAGGGATGTGATGCCCCCTTGATGCGATTTCCTATGTATGTTCTGCTCCAAAAATATGAATATCTTACCTATGTTATGGGTACTTTATGTCACTAATTGGAATGGATTTATCTGAGCATCCCGCAATGTATGTGGATATAGCTGTTGTGGATACTGACATTATAAACTTTGCTACAATCCGCTATGTCCCGTTAGGGGTTAATCATCTGAGACTATATGTGTCTAATGACATTATCTGCACAATGTTTTCTGCCCTCATTGGTCACCCTGGAGGGGAGTTCTGAGAAGCCTTTAAATTTGGCACCACTGCTAGTGCTATACTGATTATAAATGGCAACTGGTACACTGGGCTGTAAAGCTGCCCAATCACTTCCACAGACCGACAAAGGTACCCCCTTCCCCTGACGGACCAGGCTCTGGGTGTGGGACAAAGGGAAACCAGAAAATGTCTGTTCGCTGTTCTCCCCTCCAGTGCATGAACATGGAAGCGCCGCATATTTAATCACTTCTGGGTTTGTCTCACTTTCCCTGGCTATTGTGACTGGTGAAGGAGCTAATGAAGCACAATTTGGAGAGCAGGAGAGATAGCTGGGGGGTGTAATACGTAGCAGTAGCAATAAAGTTAACTGTTAACCAGTTCCACACCGCCTACCACATATTTACGGCGGCAGTGTGGATGCTGGCCACGAATCGCCGTAAAAAGGCAACGACCTGCGAATGCCCGCTATGGGGCGCGTGCGCGCGCCCGCCGCACTCCTGAGGAGTGTGCCCGCGGCTCAGGCAGACCCGATGTCCACAAGCAAAGAACGGGGAACCGCCGATGTAAACATGGCGGTTCCCCATTCTGACAGTGCAGGCATGGGAGATCTACTGATCCCTGTCACTGGGATCAGTTAGATCTCTCATGCCCATGGTAGCCCAACCCCCCCCACAGTAAGAACACACCCAGGGAACACAGTTAACCCCTAGATCTCCCCCTACAGGTAAACCCCTTCACTGCCAATGACATTTACACAGTAATCAGTGGACATTTAAATTTCTGATTGCTGAATAAATGTCATTGGTCTCAAAAAAGTGTAAAAAATGTCCGACATGTCCTCCCCAATATCGCAGTACCGCTAAAAATCGCAGATTGCCGCCATTACTAGTAAAAAATAAAAAATAAATAAAAACCCCAGAAATGAATTCTCACCATCCGTAAACGCGGGCAGTTTTGTGCAAACTAATCAATAAACGCCGATTGCGATTTTTTTTATCTCAAA
>BLSH010139081.1:362854-376381 GCA_018402905.1 Glandirana rugosa
CGTAAAAAACGTCGAGAGGTACAATCAGTTACCGGGGTATTTTTGCAGCCGCAAAAACTCGACATCTACCGTAGCCGCAATAGCTCAAAAACGCCGACGTTTTTATGGGGCCATTGACTAACATGGAGAGCTGCAAAAAATGCCAGAAAACGCCGGCGTCAAAAAACGTCCGTGTGTATGAGGCCTTAATCTGCTTTCATACTGATCTGTGGGTGCAGTGCAGTGCACCTGCGGCTTTTCTGCAAGTTAGCTGCACTGAGCCATAGACCTCTATTATGTCCTGTGGGTTTGGTGTATTTGCTGAAAGCGCACCAAAACTTTTGAATATGGGAGTTTGGGTGTGCTTTCAGAAAGTGCACCACACCCGCAAGATGTAATACCAGTCTATGGCAATGTGCAGCTAACCCGCAGTAAAGGTGCACTGCGCTGTACCTGCAGTGTGGGGTAAACCGCAGCGCATCAGCATACCTCCAAACTTTTGAACTTGAGAATGAGGGACATTATAGGATGATAGTGACCTGTGGTGCGCCGTGGCAAAAGGTGGGTTGGCCAAACATGATAGTGGGAGGGGCTTAAGGGTCGTGGTTAAACAAAACCCGGGTTTCCTTGTGCCTATAAAATATGTTTTGATTGCTGTGCCACAAGCTGGAGTCTAAGAGATACATATAAACCTCAACACAATCATTTAAAAAAAAACTTCCAATACATCTGGCTTTGTATACACTGAAAATAGACAGAGAGCTTAAAATAGAGGATTTTAACCACTTGCTGACCGCCGACCGCAGTCTGACGGCAACAGGGTGGCTCGTTATCGCAAACCGCCGTCATATGACGGCGGCTGTGATAACTAGTGCCCTGAGCGCGCGTCAGTGTTGCCAACCTACCAGATTGAAATTTACTGGCACAACACCCAAAATTTACTGGCACAGTCAAGTTTTTACTGGCATTTTACAAAAGTTACAAAATTACAGTTTTCAGTGCACATTTCAGTATTTAGACTACAAGCAAGTACACTGTGCAAATAGCAATGTGATTTAAGGTAGATAGCAAGGTACAAAAAAAATATTTCTGTTATTTTAAATATAATAAGGGCAGATTATTTAGTCCATCAGTTTTGTCACCTATGTCAAATTGCACTAACTGGCAGCAGAAGGAGTGGTCGTCCAACTTGTCTCAGGGTCAGGATCCGATCTTCTCACTCGCTGCTCTGGGATTTACGTAATTCCACATGCGCAGCTCTGACCGGAGCCAATGGCCGCCGTTTTTACTGGCACTTTTCGGCTGCTACGGACTTTTATGGACGCCCGCAGAACTGCCCTGTTTTTACGGGCTGTCCGTAAATTTACGGACAGTTGGCAACACTGGCGCGCGTGCGCCGCCGGAGGCGCACTCCCACGCTCACCTTGTCCGGGGAGGGCCAGGGAGCGGTTAGGGTGGGCTCGATTGCCACCGGCTACCCGCGATAGCTCTCCCGCAGTGAAAGAACGGAGGTCCATGTAAGTAAACTCGGATCTCCATTTTCATAGAGGGGGAAGGTATATGGAAGCCGTGATCATCCCCTTTTCCCAGCCAGGGCAGCCCACACACAGTTAGAACACGCTCAGGGAACACAGTTAACCCTTAGAGCGCCCCCTGCAGGTTAACCCCTTCACTGCCAACGGCATTTACACAGTAATCAGTGCATTTTTAAAGCACTGATCGCTGTATAAATGCCAGTGGTCCCAAAAAGTGTCAAAATGGTCCGACATGTCCGCTGCAATATCGCAGTGCTGCTAAAAATCGCACATCGCCGCCATTACTAGTAGAAAAAAAAATTAAAAACCCCAGAAATGAATTCTCATCGTCCGTAAACGCGGCAAAGTTTGCGCAAACCAATCAATAAACGCCGGTTGCGATTTTTTTTTTACCAAAAATATGAGGAAGAATATAAATCGGCCAAAACGGATGGAAAAATTTTTTTTTTATATATTTTTTTGGATTTGTATTTTAGCAAAAAGTAAGAAATTCGTTTTTTTTGCAAAATTGTCGCTCTTCTTTTGTTTATAGTGGCAATCACAAATGACGCAGAGGTGATCAAATACCACCAAAAGAAAGCTCTATTTGTGGGAAAAAAAGGACTCAAATTTTGTTTGGGTACAACGTCGCATGCCCGCGCAGTTGTCAGTTAAAGCGACGCAGTGCCGAATGGCAAAAAGTGCTCTGGTCCTAAAGTGGGAAATCCTTCCTTGGCTGAAGTGGTTAAAGGTCCTGAGGAACCTTGGATGGAGCCAAAAAATAAGTACTGCAGTTTGTGCAGTACATAGTAGCAAAAGATGGTCTAACAGTGGGAGTGGCTTAAAGAGAGATGATTAAACAGAAGCTGAGCCTATTTGCTGTATACAGTGCAATGTTGCTTGAACAAATGAACATCAGAAGGAAAACTTATCTGAAATGTCAGAAATATGCAACGTAACCCTTAGGGCTCATTCACACTAGTGGTTGTAGGGGTGGTAAAACCGTGGCTCGACCACAGGGTTTTACCACTTCACCAAGTGCTCCCTCTTTAGCTGCAGAGGCAGCAGCCGGGAGTGTACATATGCTGCAGCCGCCATGCTTTGCTTCATGCCTGCAGCACAAATTATATCCCCTGATGCATTGGCGGGCACTACTGCCCACCGTCCGCGACCCAAAGCACTACTTTTTCAAATCGTACCACACCAAACCGCATAGTACTGCAGTACCATGTGGTTTGGTGGCCGCAAGCACGCTGCCATTAACAATGAATAGCACCTGGGTGCATCTCACCTGGGCAGCTTGGTTGCATGCAGTGTGGGAAATGCACATGTAATACCCCTTTCCTGCACTGTGTTCCAGTGTGAACTAACCTTTAGGGAGAGAGATTTGAAAGAGGGAAGGATTACTATGGTATATGGAAGAAAGGATCGCTATGGTACATGGAAGGCAGGAAGGATCACTATGGTACATGGAAGGCAGGAAGAAAGGATCACTATGGTACATGGAAGGCAGAAAGGATCACTATGGTACACAGAAAGCAGTAAGGATCACTATGGTACATGGAAGGGAGGAAGGATCATCATGGTACATAGAAGAAAGGAAGGAATAATCACTATGATACATTGAAGGCAGGAAGGATCAGTATGGTACATGGAAGAAAGGGAGGCAGGATCACTATGGTACATAGAAGGGAAAAAGGATCACCATATTACATGGAAAGCAGGAAGAAAGGATCACTATGGTACATGGAAGGCAGGAAGGATCACTATGGCATATGGAAGGCAGGAAGGCTCACTATGTCACATAGTAGGCAGGAAGGAAGGATCATTATGGCACATGGAAGACAGAAACACTATGGCACACGGAAGGCAGGAACACTATGGCACATGGAAGGCAGGAACACTATGGCACATAGAAGGAAGAGAGAGAGGGGAAAGCAGGATGAAAGGATCACTATGGTACATGGAAGGCAGGAAGGATCACTATGGCATATGGAAGGCAGGACGGCTCACTATGTCACATAGAAGGCAGGAAGGAAGGATCACTATGGCACATGGAAGACAGGAAGCAAGGATCACTATGGCACATGGAGGACAGAAACACTATGGCACATGGAAGGAAGAGAGAGAGGGGGAAGCAGGATGAAAGGATCACTATGGTACATGGAAGGCAGGAAGGATCACTATGGCATATGGAAGGCAGGACGGCTCACTATGTCACATAGAAGGCAGGAAGGAAGGATCACTATGGCACATGGAAGACAGGAAGGAAGGATCACTATGGCACATGGAGGACAGAAACACTATGGCACATGAAAGGAAGAGAGAGAGGGGAGAGTTCACTCACACGAGTCTCAGGCAGACATCATGTGCACTGACCACATTAAAGTTCCCACCCACACAACCCCTTCACAGGCACAGCATTGGCTGCATGCTAGGTGTTGTGGGCAGGCACAGGGGGACATGGGGAGGAGATGGAGGAGAACTAGCCACCCTCCTCCTCTGTGTATATGGGATGTAGAGCCGGTGAGGGGAATGTGCTGGCTGAGCACTGAGAGAGTCTCAGCCTCGCCAGCTGCAGCGTGGAGCAGCGCGCACACCTGCCAGGGGGATTAGTGGAGTCGAGTGCTGGAACCTCAGCTCCACTGCGGGGCTCAGCCCAAAATCACGGTATACCGGGATTTACTTGAAATTCCAGGACGTTCCCGGTGAATCCGGGACGTTTGGGAGGTATGCATTCGTGTAAAAGCAGCCTTATAGGGGGCTCAGAACAGTAAGGGCTCATTTAAATGGTTTGGGGGGGAGACAGTAAATCCCCATAGTTCCTTGTGGCCAGTGACCGGTTACCAAATCACCTAAGAGGCCCTTGCTCTTCAAGATTTTGAGCGCCCTGTTCTAAAGGCTTTCAAAGTGATGCCTATGGACAGTTTTGGGTGCTAAAGCTTCACAAGTGCATGCCATTTTAAGGCTAAACATGTTGGTTATCATTTCACTCATTGCACCTCATCTTTTATATTTTACCCAGGCTGTATGCACTTAAATTAACTTTAGTGGGGTTTTTTTACTGAAAATTTGAGTTTGATAAACGTGCACTAATATTATGTGACATAAAAAAATGCAACTACCACCATTTTATTCTCCAGGGACTCTGCTTTCTGAATGCATATATTCTTTGGGGTATTTATCTAATCTTCAGGCCTAAAATATGCATTTTAATGTATGCAAACATGTAAACATGGCTCTGGTAAAGTGGTTAAGCAAAAATTTTGCACATTAACCATTTGCTGAACAGCCGCCGTCATTTTACTGCAGCAGGTCGGCTCTCCTGCGCGAACTGCCATAGCTATACAGCAGTCTGTGCATGAGAGATTGTGGGCGCCGGTGACCAGGGGCAGAAAGGGGATCTGCCTATGTAAACAAGGTGGATACCCGTTCTGCCAGATGACATGTCAGAGATCTTCTGTTCCCAGTGATCGGGAACAGCGATCTCTGTCATGTCCCTGCTAGCCCATCCCCCATACAGTTAGAACACACCCAGGGAACACACTTAACCCCTTGATCGTCCCCTAGTGTTAATCCCTTCCCTGCCACTGTAATTTATACACTGATCGACGTAATAATGTCACTTGCCCCCAAAAAGTGTCATTCAGCCTAAACTGATGAATACATTTGTTTTTTTATATATTTTTTGGGAAATGTATTATAGCAGAAAGTAAAAAAAAATAGTCTGCCTTTTTTTTGTTTATAGCGCAAAAAATAAAAACCGCATATGTAATCAAATACCACAAAAAAAAAGTTCTATTTGTGGGGAAAAAGGGATATCGATTTTGGTACAGTGTCACACGTCCGCGCAATTGTCAGTTAAAAGTGCTGTATCACAAAAAATTGACCTGGTCAGGAAGGGGGTAAATCCTTCCGGGGCTGAAGTGGTAAAAGTGACACTAAACAATATAATTTTTTTTAAGGTTGAGAAAGCCTGGCATAGGCAGTCCAAATCATGATAGCTAAGGAGCATAGTTCATATCATTGAGTTGCGTTTGCAGTGCAGAAGAAATAAAGAAAAAAAAAGTACAGCAGGCTGCATTTTTTTTTGAAACGCAAACTTGTGTAAACACAAGTTTGCAAACAAATAACGAGTTTTGCTCTTTTGATGACCTGTCCTTCCCTATGCCAAAGGGTCCATTCACACAGGAATTGCCTTGCCTTTCATGCATACATGTGCGTTTACATGTGTTTAGCATGTGTTTTTTCTTTACAGAGTGTTTAGCATGGGAAGGCAGGTCATCAAAGGAGCCAAATTCCTTTTTTCTTCCCAGAGTCATATTTAGGTGCGTTGTGTTTGCGTGCATTGATGCGTGTTTGCTTGCAACAAAATGCAGCTTGCTGTATTTCACTGTACTGCAAAGCTAGCAATGATTTTCGGCTGTCTATGCAATGGGAATGCATACAAAAAATGCATCCCACTCCATCTGGTGTGAATGGGCCCAAAAACACAACAGCTAGGTTTACATACCTGCGGGTGGGGAACGCGCACAAAATCGAGCACATTCCCAACCTGCACAGAAACGCGCTGCACATTGGAAGACACACGGGTGTGCCAGTCATTTTTAGTGGCACATTTGGGCATTGGCATCTGTGGCGCACTTTTGTGTGTACCAAACCATATTGGTGCAACTAAAAAAAAAAAGCCCTACCCACAACCTGCATTTGCAAATGCGATGGCATGTATCTCAACAGAGCCTTAAGCCTCGTACACACGGGACGACGATCGTACTTACGATCGTCTCAAATCGTATGTTGGATAATGTAACTTGCATAGTGACTGCACTACACGATCGTACGAGAACAGAAAGAACGTTCAGGTGCATGTAATTAGCATCCGGCCTTCCTGACTTTGGAGCATGCGTGTTTTTGCACAATACAACTTGTTGTACCAACTGCTCTGTACACACGATACAACGGTCGTATGAGCGCTTGATGGTACGACCAAGTTTTCTAGTCTGCCCATACAACTCCCCTTGTATGACCGTCGTATGTCGGCTGTTCTAATCGCGCATACGAACTATCGATATCGCATACAACGGTCGTATGAGCGCTTGATGGTACGACCAAGTTTTCTAGTCTGCTCATACAACTCCCCTTGTACGACCGTCGTATGCCGGCTGTTCTAATCGCGCATACGAACGATCGATTTCGCATACAACGGTCGTATGAGCGCTTGATGGTACGACCAAGTTTTCTAGTCTGCTCATACAACTCCCCTTGTACGACCGTCGTATGTCGGCTGTTCTAATCGCGCATACCAACTATCGATATCGCATACAACGGTCGTTCATACGACCTGTTGTATACGATCGTCGTCCCGTGTGTACGAGGCTTAAGACCGCACTGCAAATACATGTAAACTGACGTCAAACACATGTAGAGAAACCCCAGTTGTATCCGGTGTGAATGGGCAGGAAAATGTACTGGGCAAGACTTTAGAATCAGAAACTGTCCCTGGAAATCGTAGACAGGTTATACTGCAGATATTAATATAAAATGCATAATTATCCTTTATATTATTTCCCAGAGTTACATGCATGCAGTTATTCAATCAATCAATCATTCAGTAACATTACAAAACAATGCAATTGTTCCATCTACCCAAATTCCTGGCACTTCTGCTGAAATCTCTCCATCAGTCTGTGGCAAATTGCAGCTGACAGTCTCTGTGACTCTCTGCCCCCTCTGTGACCCCTCTCCATGGCACACAACAGGTGGAGTCTTGTTGATTAGCGGATGCAATAATTAGAGCCCAGCAATCCAGCACACCGATCATTATAATCAAATAATACAATCTGTAAAATACTATATGTTCATACATACAGTACATTTTTTAATAGTATGTAATAACAGAAAACAGTTGCATTCACACCTGAGCGTAGCGACTTTGATCGCTTTTTTTTTTCACGTTTTTATGCGCTACTTGCATGGTTTTATACAGCGTTTTTAAGCTTTGCCATTTTGTTTTTAGTCAATAGAGAAAACTAGGGTTTTCAACTTTTTTAGCTTTTCCATCAGGGTTAGGTTATTTATTTATTATTTATTTTTAGGGTTAGGGTGTTAAGGGCCGGTTCACACTTACGCGGCGTGACTTCGCGGCCCGTTCACATCTAGGCGAATTGTCAGGGGACTGACAATTCGCCTCAATGCTGTGCCATGGGACCGTTCTAATAGGAGCGAATCGCTTCGCTCCGCCTTAGAAAAATGGTCCCTGCACTATTTTCAGGGCGATCTCAGGCAGCTTGCATTGACTTCTGTGATAGAAGTCTCCTCGCAAGCCGCCTTGAGATCGCCTTAGGCGCCACATCGCGCCGCGTAAGTGTGAACCGGCCCTAATACTATTACTACTACTATAAAATAAAGTAAAATAAATACACAAATAAAATAATAATCATAAATAAATACAATAAATGAATAGTATGTAATGATAAATAAATAATTAAGACCTAACCTTATCCCCTAACCCTTAAAAAATAAAATAATACTAATAATAAAAAAAATAATAATAATAAATAACTACACACCCTAACCCTAACACAGAAATAAATAAATTATTATTATCATTAATAATAATAGTAATAATAAATATTAATAACAATACATTTTTTTGTTCGGCTTTGGGTGTTTGTTATTATTTTACTATTATTATTTTATTTTTTTAAGGTTAGTATTATTTATTTATGTAATATTACATATTATTAATTTAGTTATTATTTATTTATGATGTTTTTTACTTCTTTAATTACATTTTTTTTTCATTTGAGCAGAAAAATGAGTGACAAAACACATGAATGCGCAGAAAAACATGCAAATGACGCGTTTCCATTCATTTCTATGGAAATAAAAACGCACCAAAAATGTGTAAGTCTGCCCAATTTGAGCCACAAAAAAAGCTCCAGATCTTTTTTGAGCTTCAGGCATTTGTCTTCAGGCAATGGGGCTAAGGGTTTACATCAGATACACTGGCATGCGTTGATACATGTCATACAGCAGGTATAATTTGTTGATCAAAGGATGCCATAACTAGACCCCAGCAATCCAGCACTCATCTTTCTAATAAAATAATACAATCAGTTGCGGCCGGTGGTATTTTTTTTGGGGGTGGTAGCACAGTGCACAGACAGCCAGCCGCCAACCACCCCCTCCCCCCGTCGGGTCACCTGCACCCCCTGCCCCTCCTCCCCCCGGTCGGTCAGCCAGTGTCACACAGCAGCCGCAACACTTACCGCGGGCTTCCCTCCGGGCGACCAGCGTGTCTGCTCCAGTGTCGGGTATCCTCCTCCTCCTCCCGGCGGCCAGCCTAGCTTCTCTCCGAGCGACAGGCGGGTTGCCCACTAGCTTCCCCTTCGTCTCCTCTCCTTCACTCCTCCTAGGCGTCCAATAGGATTGCCTGTACCTTCAGCCAATCGGGTGACGGGTTTTAGATCCGCTTCTTGATTGGCCAGGAGGAGGGCCAGTGTTACAATAGCGAATATTTATTTCTTATGTTACACACCTGGATGGGCTCTGGACGCAATGCTCTGCATCCTGAACTCACCCTATTTTGAAGCTGATTAGAGCCTCTAGCTCTAAACACATGCTTTAAAAAAAAACACCCCCGCCCATTGGAATTCATGCACCCGGCGTCCTGCAACGGGCCGAAAGTATGAATAGGAGGGGGTGGCGCAGTGCGACGCTGATGGGGGGCGGCGCCTGTGTGCCCTTAATGGATGGGCCGCCCCTGAATACAGTCCATAACTAGAGACCAGCAATCCAGCACACTGATCTTTATAATAAAATAATGCAATCTATAAAATCATATAAGGAAAAAGAGAGGGATTACGGTTCCCAAATAGGACACTCTTTTTAGACGCACCTCATTCCATAATCATTTGTATAATTATAGAGACATTTGGGTTCCCAAGAGGAACTATCTTGGTGCCAACAGATAATAAATCATACAGTGGTAATTTGATAAAATCAATCAATTTTTATTTTCTTTGATAGTTAAAAGATGATAATTACATCATAAAATAGACATTAAAGACAGTCCAGAAAAATAACAGGAATACATTGGTGGTGAGTAATACTGGTGATGATGTCATACAGTTTGAAGAGTAACTCCCAACATGTTTCGCAAAAACATTGGCTTCCTCAGGGGATTCATGTAGACATCAAAGATACTAACATAAAAAGAAAAAACATGCAGTAAATCAACAATAGTAAAGGAAAAAGTAGTCTGCAGTACTTGTCATGTACCCCTTTTCTAGCCAGGACTGGTGGTGTCTTCTGCAGGGGCAAGGTGCTGGGTCCCCCTCCTGGGCGAGGGGTTTGCTTTTTTCAGAGGCTGCTCCTGTCTTGATGCCCGATCGGGTAAGCTCCGTGTGGAGAGTTGGGGGGAGATCTGGGTTTGGCGAATGACAAGTACTGCAGACTACTTTTTCCTTTACTATTGTTGATTTACTGCATGTTTTCTCTTTTTATGTTAGTATCTTTGATGTCTACATGAATCCCCTGAGGAAGCCAATGTTTTGGCGAAACATGTTGGGAGTTACTCTTCAAACTGTATGACCTCATCACCAGTATTACTCACCACCAATGTATTCCTGTTATTTTTCTGGACTGTCTTTAACCACTTCAGCCCCGGAAGGATTTCCAGCTTTAGGACCGGAGCCCTTTTTGCGATTCGGCGCTGCGTCGCTTTAACTGACAATTGCGCGGTCGTGCGACGTTGTACCCAAACAAAATTTGCGTCCTTTTTTTCCCACAAATAGAGCTTTCTTTTGGTGGTATTTGATCACCGCTGTGTCATTTCTGATCGCCGCTATAAACAAAAGAAGAGCGACAATTTTGCAAAAAAACCCAAATTTCTTACTTTTTCCTAAAATACAAATCCAAAAAAAAATATAAAAAAACATTTTTTTTTCACCGTTTTTGGCCGATTTATATTCTTCCTCATATTTGCGATAAAAAAATCGCAATCGGCGTTTATTGATTGGTTTGCGCAAAAGTGGTCACGTTTACGGATGATGAGAATTCATTTTTGGGGTTTTTCATTTTTTTAAATTTTTTACTAAAAATGGCGGCGATCTGCGATTTTTTGCGGTACTGCGATATTTCAGCGGACATGTCGGACCACTTTGACACTTTTTTGGGACCATTGGCATTTATACAGCGATCAGTGCTATAAAAATTCACTGATTACTGTGTAAATGTCATTGGCAGTGAAGGGGTTAACCTGCAGGGGTTAACTATGTTCCCTGGGCGTGTTCTAACTGTATGGGGGACTGCCTAGCTGGGGAAGGGAAGTGGTCACAGCCTTCACGTAAAGGAAGGCTGTGATCACAGCCCTTCCCCCTCACACAGAGCGGAGGTCCGTGTTTACATACACGGACCTCCGCTCACTCGCTCCGGGGGGGCCATCGCGGGTAGCCGGTGGCAATCGAAGCCGCCGCACCCGCTCCCTGGCCCCCCCCGGACATAGTGAGCACGCGGGCGCGCCTCCGGCGGCGCGCGCGCGCTCACTAAACTCGTTCCCGCAGCCGCCGTCGTATGACGGCGATTTGCGGGAACGAGCCACTTTGCCGCCGTCAGATGCCGATCGGCGGTCGGCAAGTGGTTAATGTCTATTTTATGATGTAATTATCATCTTTTAACTATCAAAGAAAATAAAAATTGATTGATTTTATCAAATTACCACTGTATGATTTATGATCTACTTTTGTTGCTAGCAGTTTAGACATTAATGGCTGTATGTTGAGTTATTTTGAGGGAACAGCAAATTTACACTGTTATACAAGCTGTACACTCACTACTTTACATTGTAGCAAAGTGTCAATTCTTCAGTGTGGTCACATGAAAAGCTATAATAAAGTATTTACAAAAATGTTAGGGGTGTACTCACTTTTGTGAGATACTGTATATGTATGTATATACAGGGACATATATATATATATATATATATATATATATATAGTTACATAGTCAGCGAGGTTGAAAAAAAGACACAAGTCCATCAAGTCCAACCTATGTGTGTTTTTATGTCAGTATTACATTGCATATCCCTCAGTGTTGTGGTCCCTTAGGTGTGCATCTAATAGTTTTTTGAAATTATCTATGCTCCCAGCTGAAACCACTGCTTGTGGAAGAGAATTCCACATCTTCACTGCTCTTACAGTAAAGAACCCTCTGCGCAGTTTAAGGTTAAACCGCCTTTCTTCTGTCTTTGTGTACTCCCTTGCGCTGAATAGTTTTGTCCCTATTGTGGGGCCACCAGTACGGTATTTGTACATTGAAATCATATCCCCCTCAAGTGTCTCTTCTCCAGAGAGAATAAGTTCAGTGCTTGTAATCTTTCCTCATAACTAAGGTCCTCCAATCCCTTAATTAGCTTTGTTGCCCATATATAATTCATTTTTTGTTTCTTTTTTTTTTAGTATACTGTATATAAAATATAAAAATAAGATAACATTTATATGCATTGTTTGCTGCTTTTAGAATAACAGAAAACTGTAAGGGACTGGTATAAGTTAATTCACACCAAATGCGCTGGCATGCGTTGATTAATGCATGCCTGTGCATATACATTATTAAAGTAATGTATTTCAACAGGACCACACCTGTGCATTATGTTGATCTGTGCAGCCCTGCACTGAAAAAAAATATAGAGCATGCTCTACCTTTTTCCATGCATCAAGCAAGCAGAACTTTTAAAACGCAACTGAACTTGCTGAAGAGTTCCATAGAATTTAAAGGGATGCTTTTGTCATGCATTTTTCTTCTGCTTTTTTTAACTCACAAACCGAGCAAAACTGGTCAGTGAGAAGGGGTAAACCAGGAGCAGCCAGTCCATTAAGGTCACACAGGCACCCCCACCTCTGTCCTCGCCACCTCCCTATATGCTATGGATAGATTCATGCATAGCATGACTCTATCCATGGCTGCCCGCGACCACCCCCTATTCATGAGGCCGGCCCCTTAAAGGGCGCCGGCTCATGAATTACCATGGCGGGGGGTTTCTTTGAAACATCTCATTAGAGTCGTAGGCTCTAATAGGCTTCAACATAGAGTGGCCTGTGGCGTAGAGCGTGGCGCCACGAGCCCTCAGAAAGGCAAATTAATATTTGTCTTTATAATGCTGAACCGCCTCTCCACCAATCAGGAAGCTCGGGTATGATACTGGTTTCCCGATTGGCAGAGAAGACAGGCGATCCTATTGGACGTGTTTCTCAGAGGAGGAGGGGGATGCACAGCTGAAGCCAAGCCGCTCCCCGCTCGCCGAACACTGCTGCCTGTCTGCTGCCCGCTCCTAGATGGGGTAAGTGTGGGACTTTGATGTCCCGACTGCCCTGGGGGGGTACTGTCAGTGCCGCGAGCCCCGCTGCAACGGGGGGGGAGGGGAGTACATGGATGCTAGGTACCCCTCTGGTGATACTATATACACCTCTGGTGGTGCTGTATATACTCCTCTGGTGATCCTATATACTCCTCTGGTGATGCTGTATATACTCCTCTGGTGATGCTATATACTCCTCTGATGATGCTATATACTCCTCTGGTGATGATGTATATACTCCCCTGGTGATGCTATATTAAGGTGACCAGATTTTCAAAATGAAATCCGGGGACATTTCCTCCATGAGATAAAAAATTATACTTCTTAGAATATTTTTGGGCTATGACTACCAAATGTTAAGAAAAAAACTTTTCAATGCATATCTCTGTATACTGTATCTCCCTCTCTCTGTACACTGTTTCTCCCTCTCTCCGTATACTGTATCTCCCTCTCTCTCTGTATACTGTATCTCCCTCTCTCTGTACACTGTATCTCCCTCTCTCCATATACTGTATCTCCCTCTCTCTCTGTATACTGTATTTCCCTCTCCCTGTATACTGTATCTCCCTCTCTCTCTCTGTATACTGTATTTCCCTCTCCCTGTATACTGTATCTCCCTCTCTCTCTCTCTGTATACTGTATCTTCCTGTATACTGTATCCCTCTCTCTCTCTGT
>BLSH010139081.1:377760-389509 GCA_018402905.1 Glandirana rugosa
ACTGTGATAGGTGACTGGGTGACTGTGATGGGTGACTGTGATGAGTAGTGGGTAGTGTCAGTGGGTCAGTGGATAGTGTCAGCAGGTCAGTGAGGGGTGTCAGCAGGTCAGTGGGTAGTGTAAGCAGGTCAGTGGGTAGTGTCAGCAGGTCAGTGGGTAGTGTCAGTGGGTCAGTGAGTAGTGTCAGTGGGTCAGTGGGTAGTGTCGGCGGGTCAGTGAGTAGTGTCAGCAGGTCAGTGGGTAGTGTCAGTGGCTCAGTGGGTAGTGTCAGTGGGTCAGTGAGTAGTGTCAGAAGGTCAGTGGGTAGTGTCAGTGGGTAGTGTCAGTGGGTCAGTGAGTAGTGTCAGTGGGTAGTGTCAGTGAGTAGTGTCAGCAGGTCAGTGGGTAAGGTCAGTGAGTAGTGTCAGTGGGTAGTGTCAGTGGGCCAGTGAGTAGTGTCAGTGGGTAGTGTCAGTGGGTCAGTAGGTATTGTCAATGGGTCAGTGGGTAGTGTCAATGGGTCAGTGGGTAGTGTCAGTGGGTTAGTGAGTAGAATCAGTGGGTAGTGTCCGTGGGTCAGTTGGTAGTGTCAGTGGGTCAGTTGGTAGTGTCAGTGGGTCAGTCAGTAGTGTCAGTGGGTCAGTGGGTAGTGTCAGTGGGTCAGTGAGTAGTGTCAGTGGGTCAGTGAGTAGTGTCAGTGAGTAGTGTCAGTGGGTCAGTGATTAGTGTCAGTGGGTCAGTGGGTAGTGTCAGTGGGTCAGTGAGTAGTGTCAGTGGGTAGTGTCAGTGGGTCAGTGGGTAGTGTCAGTGGGTAGTGTCAGTGTGTCAGTGGGTAGAGTCAGTGGGTCAGTGGGTAGTGTCAGTGGGTAGCGTCAGTGGGTCAGTGAGTAGTGTCAGTGAGCAGTGTCAGTGGGTCAGTGGGTAGTGTCAGTGGGTAGTGTCAGTGGGCAGTATCAGTGGGTCAGTGGGTAGTGTTAGCTATCAGTGCCACAGCCTATCAGTGCCACCTAATGAGTGCCCATCAGTGAAGGAGGTACATTATTTAATCATTTTCTTTTAAAATGTGATTTAATCAAGCTCGAGCAGTAACTCACTATATCTCCCACAATTCCTTGCAGTACAAGAGGAAAGGGGAGGGGGGAACACTGTGCCCTGTTTCCCTCCCCTAACCTGTACTGCCAGGATAGTGAAGGGAGGAGGCGGAGGGAGCAGATGTAGGAGGAGAGGGTCGGGATGCTAGGAGACTGGAGAGGGAAGACATGCAGGACGGCACTTGACTTAACAGATGCAGAGGAGGAGCAGCGGCGCCGCTACAAGCAGCACAGGTTGAAGCCGCTCCTCCTCTGAGTATCACTGCACGGTGGCCCTACTCTTATCATTCAACCAGCATGAACCCCCCTCAAGCTACCTGCAGGGGATCAGTCCTATAAAAGCGGGGACAAAAACGGGGACAAACAGGGGGCGGGGACAAAGAGAGCAATCCAGGGACTGTCCCCGGAAAACGGGGATGTCTGGTCAGCTTATGCTATATACTCCTCTGGTGATGCTATATACTCCTCTGGTGATGCTGTATATACAGTTGCGCTCATAAGTTTACAGAATTTTGGATTTCTTGCCTGTTTTTCAGAGAATATGAATAACACAAAAACATTTCTTTCACTCATGGTTAGTGTTTGGCTGAAGCCATTTATTATCAATCAACTGTGTTTAGTCTTTTTAAATAATAAAACATTTTGACAACAAAAATAATTAAAACATAATGACAACAGAAACTACCCAAATGACTCTGATGAAAAGTTTACATACCCTGGTGATTTTGGCCCGAAGAAAGACATTACTAAGCAAATGTCACAAAGTATCCCGCTTACAATATGCCAAACAGCACAGAGACAAGCCTCAAACCTTCTGGCACGTTCTTTGGAGGGATGAGACCAAAATTGAGCTTTTTGGCCACAACCATAAACGCTAGATTTGGAGAGGAGTCAACAAGGCCTGTGAAACACGGAGGTGGATCGCTGATGTTTTGGGGATGTGTGAGCTACAAAGGCACAGGAAATTTGGTCAAAATTGATGGCAAGATGAATGCAGTATGTTATGAAAAAATACTGGAGGAACATTTGCATTCATCAGCCAGGAAGTTGGACATTCCAACATGACAATAATTCAAAACACAAGGCCAAGTCGACCTGTCATTGGCTACAGCAGAATAAAGTGAAGGTTCTGGAGTGGCGATCTCAGTCTCCTGACCTCAATATCATTGAGCCACTCTGGGGAGATCTCAAATGTGCAGTTCATGCAAGACAGCCCAAGCATTTCCAGGAGCTGGAGGCTTTTTGCCAAGAGGAATGAGCAGATTTACCATCTGAGAAGATAAAGAGCCTCATCCACAAATACCACAAAAGACTTTAAGCTGTCATTGATGTTAAAGGGGGCAATACACGGTATTAAGAACTGGGGTATGTAAACTTTTGATCAGGGTCATTTGGGTAGTTTGTTGTCATTAAGTGTTTGTTAAACCACTTGTATAAAAAATTCCCAACCGCTCTGTATTATAACAAGAAGTTGCAGTGTGTCTGTGTTATAACATATATATACTTCTCTGTATAGATAACACACCTTCTTACTATGATCAGTTGTCGTTTTTCAGCTTTTCTCTCTCAGCTCAGAATTCCTGGGGGTGGGGCTGAGCACTGCTGCTGACGTCAGCTGGAGAGAGAGAGCCGTGCTGTGTTATCTATATAGATAAGAATATTTTTGATATAACACTGACACAGGGAACATATTCTTCTAATACAGAGCAAAAAGGAGCTTTTAGAGTTAATTATGAGAGCAGAGAGGAGAAGCTAGGAGAGGAAGAGGGAGGGGGGAAGAGGGGGTAGTTGAAGACATGCACACAGGAGATAGGAGAGCTGGGAGTGACATAGCCTGCATAGACCACGGGGCTCTCAAGATAAGCTATATACAGGGGGAGTCAGTACACAGGGGGGAAGTCATGACCTGGCATTATCAAACAGGTATTTTAGGGGATACAGAGGGATAATTTAAAAAGCAAAAGCACTATGCTGCTAATTGCACATTAAAGAGACAGGAGCAGCATTTTTTTTTGGGGGTTAACAAACGCCTTATGATTTAAAAAGAATAAACACAGTTGATTGATAACAAATTACTTCAGCCAAACACTAACCATAAATTCTTCCAGGGTATGTAAACTTATGAGCACAACTGTACTCTTCTGGTGATGCTATATACTCTTCTGGTGATGCTATATACTCCTCTGGTGATACTATATACCCCTCTGGTGATGCTGTATATACCCCTCTGGTGATGATGTATATACTCCTCTGGTGATGCTATATACTCCTCTGGTGATTCTGTATATACTCCTATGGTAATGCTATATACTCCTCTGGTGATACTATATACCCTTCTGGTGAAGCTATATACTCCTCTGGTGATGCTATATAGCCATCTGTAGCCCCCTGGTGATGCTGTATATACTCCTCTGGTGATGCTGTATATACCCCTCTGGTGATGCTATATACCCCTCTGGTGATGCTGTATATACACCTATCTGGTGATGCTGTATATACTCCTATCTGGAGATGCTGTATACCCTATTTAGTGATGCTGGGCTGAATACTCCTGACACAATGGATGTAATCTATAAGGGGTGGGGCTTATAAGAAGTAGGAAAGGTCAAAAAGGAAGGGTGGGGTCTGGCCTCCCCATCCTAAAATTTCACCAGCCGCCACTGGGGTAAACCAACATTTTTCTAGCAAGGAAGGAACCTCCAGAGGTTGCTAGGGGTGCCTTAGGCGATGAGCAATGTCTGCCTCTGGTGTCAGAGGGTCAGGGTATAACCCCTGACATCAATAATATTTTTACTTTTCTGTAGTGGGTGAAATTCTTCCCAATGACCACAAATGTAAGGAGCATTGTCCATCACACTAATGTACTGTGAGCTGTAGTTATAGCATCGCATTTTAAAATGCAACGCAGTATAGAAATGCATGTCAACAAGTGCGCTCACTGTGTTGTGAATGGACCCTAAGGCTGGCCATTCATGTTCAATTCTCTTGTACAATTTTCCGTTAGATTTATCTTAACAATTTTCCGCCCGGCCTATAGACAAATGACGACCGGGCGGTGGCTTCGTTATCCCGACTGGGCGTCTATTGACGTCCTCAGGATAACCCGCGATCGCGCTCCCATCAGTCAGTCAGTCTGTTAGCCTGACCCACCATATTACCGATCTCGGTAAATAGCTTCCATCAGAAGCTCTTTAACACGTGATAAGCCATGACCAGTCATGGCTGATCACGATGTAAACAGGAAGAGCCCTTTATCGGCTTTTCCTCTAGTCGCGTCTGCAGACGCGAGTAGAGGAGAGCAGATCAGCGGCTCTCCTGATATGGGGGGGGGGGGGTCTGTGCTGAGTTTATCAGCACAGCCCCCCTTGGATCGCCACCCTATACCACCAGGGAGCCCACCCACGGACCACCAGGGAGCCGACCCTAGACCACCAGGGAGATGATCAGGGAGCCCACACTAGACCACCAGGTAAGGGGCATAATGCCCAATATGGCTGGGACTCAGTGCCAATTATAGATGCCACCCTAGACCACCAGGGAATGGACACCTTACAGTGCCCTCTTTCAGTGCCGCCTATCAGTGCCCACCAGTGCCACCTATCAGTGCCCACCAGCGCCACCTATCAGTGCCCATTAGTGCCACCTATCAGAGTCCTGTGCCACTTATCAGTGCCGCCTATGAGTGCCTGTCAGTGCTGTATATCAGTGTCACCTATCAGTGCCCATAAGTGCTGCTTATCAGTGCTGCCTATCAGTGCCGCATATAAGTGCCACCTCATCAGTGCCGCCTCATCAGTGCCAATCAGCACTGCCTCATCAGTGCCCATCAGTGATGGAGATAACTTACTTATTTACAAAGTTTTGTGACAGAAATTTTCGATCTTTTTTTATTTGTAGCGCAAAAAATAAAAACCGCAGAGGTGATCAAATACCACCAAAAAAAAGCTCTACTTGTGGGAACAAAATGATAAAAATCTTGTTTGTGTACAACGTCGCATGACCGCGCAATTGTCATTCAAAATGCGACAGCACTGAAAGCTGAAAATTGATCTGGGCGGAATGTGTTCTAAGTGCCTGGTATTGAAGTGGTTAAACTATGTAGTGCAAGGGCCCTGCCTAATTGGATACAGTTTGTTTGACCTCATATTATATGGTTTTTGGTAAATCTAAAGGAACATTGTAAAAGAGCATTGAACATGTATGGCCAGCCTTAGAAGGTGAACTTATAGTACATGTGCATAGTCAGCCACCCCTAATTGTCTGAGACAGTCCTGGGTTATTACTATTTGTTCCTGGAAATCAGTGATTTTTATTTTTAAATATTTTTAATGAAAATATCTGGTATCAACAGAAATAACATTTGAACAAATTAAATTCTCAAGTTGTCATCATAGCAAGACATAGGTAAATAACATGAACAGAGAAAATATGGAAAATCCAGCATCAGAAAAAAGGACATACAGTCAGGTCCATAAATATTGGGACATAGACACAATTCTAATCTTTTTGGCTCTATACATCACCACAACGGATTTGAAATGAAACGAGCAAGATGTGCTTTAACTGCAGACTTTCAGCTTTAATTTGAGGGTATTTACATTCAAATCAGGTGAACGGTGTAGGAATAACAACAGTTTGTATATGTGCCTCCCACTTTTTAAGGGACCAAAAGTAATGGGACAGATTAACAATCATAAATCAAACTTTCACTTTTTAATACTTGGTTGCAAATGCTTTGCAGTCAATTACAGCCTGAAGTCTGGAACCCATAGACATCACCAGATGCTGGGTTTCATCCCTGGTGATGCTCTGCCAGGCCTCTACTGCAACTGTCTTCAGTTCCTGCTTGTTCTTGGGGCATTTTCCCTTCAGTTTTGTCTTCAGCAAGTGAAATGCATGCTCAATCGGATTCAGGTCAGGTGACTGACTTGGCCATTGCATAACATTCCACTTCTTTGCCGTAGCCTCCTTGACGGTATTCCCGAGTGTGCCCCGGGGTAGGTTTTCACTGCAAATAGAAGTAACCCTGAGCCACACTTGGGATTGCATTGCTGGATCCAGGCAGCATTACTTACCTTGTCCCCAGGATCCAGCAATGTCCCCCCACTGTGCCTGCAGGCTGTGTCCTCTGCCCGATGCCTCTGTGTGCCGGGCTCCGTTCCCTGCGAGGTCGCGTCGCATGGGGACGGAGCCTGGCGGGAAATTCAAAAAGTGAAACACACAGTAAACATACAGTACACTGTAATCTGTAAGATTACATTACTGTATGATATAATTTCACATCCCCTTTGTCCCTAGTGCTTTGTCCAGTGCCCTGCATGCACTTTTATATTATATATGCCATTCTTTCTGCCTGGAAACTTGAGAACGTCCATGGCATAAAAAACCATCCCTTTACGTCAAAAGTGTTTTTTGATCAGCTAGAAAACACCGATAGTAAATAAGAATCACTTGCAGTATTGAGTGATACTGATTTTTGGGGAAATTTATCATCAGACACTGAAAGTGACAACAGCGACAATTCTGCAACTGAGCAATTTTCAGTGTTTTTGACCAGATTACATTATTGAATACATTTTATTATTATATTAGCATCTTTGATAATTATTTATGGTTATTTATTATATTATATATTTTTTTTCATATGTATTATAATTTATGATTTTGTGTTTCAAACTTTATCATACCTGGGATGTCTACTAGACTCTGGTTTGGACAGATTTAAGTGAGTTATTCCTAAGAATTACAGGCCTACAATATAAAACACCAATTTCCATGCAAATAATGGTACCGCTTTCAGCACCAAAAATCTGAAATAATCATACCGCCAGGGAGGTTAAAAAACTCATTGGTTGCTTTCGCAGTATGCTTCGGGTCATTGTCCTTCTGCACTGTGAAGCGCCGTCCAATGAGTTCTGAAGCATTTGGCTGAATATGAGCAGATAATATTGCCCGAAACACTTCAGAATTCATCCTGCTGCTTTTGTTAGCAGTCACATCATCAATAAATACAAGAGAACCAGTTCCATTGGCAGCCATACATGCCCACGCCATGACAATACCACCACCATGCTTCACTGATGAGGTGGTATGCTTTGGATGATGAGCAGTTCCTTTCCTTCTCCATACTCTTCTCTTCCCATCACTCCGGTACAAGTTGATCTTGGTCTCATCTGTCCATAGGATGTTGTTCCAGAACTATGAAGGCTTTTTTAGATGTTGTTTGGCAAACTCTAATCTGGCTTTCCTGTTTTTGAGGCTCACCAATGGCTTACATCTTGTGGTGAACCCTCTGTATTCACTCTGGTGAAGTCTTCTCTTGCTTGTTGACTTTGACACACATACACCTACCTCATGGAGAGTGTTCTTGATCTGGCCAACTGCTGTGAAGGGTGTTTTCTTCACCAGGGAAAGAATTCTTTGGTCATCCTCCACAGTTGTTTTCTGTGGTCTTCCGGGTCTTTTTTTGTTGCTGAGCTCACTGGTGTGTTCTTTCTTTTTAAGGATATTCCAAACAGTTGATTTAGCCACACCTCATGTTTTTGCTATCTCTCTGATGGGTTTGTTTTGTTTTTTCAGCCTAATGATGTCTTGCTTCACTGATACAGCTCTTTGGATCTCATATTAAGAGTTGACAGCAACAGGTTCCAAATGCAAATAGCACACTTGAAATGAACTCTGGACCTTTTATCTGCTCTTTGTAAATAGGATAATGAGGGAATAACACACACCTGGCCATGGAACAGCTGAGCAGCCAATTGTCCTATTACTTGGTCCCTTAAAAAGTGGGAGGCACATATACAAACTGTTGTAATTCCTACACCGTTCACCTGATTTGGATGTAAATACCCTCAAATTAAAGCTGAAAGTCTGCAGTTAAAGCACATCTTGTTTGTTTCATTTCAAATACATTGTGGTGGTGTATAGAGTCAAAAAGATTAGAAATGTGTTGATATCCCAATATTTATGGACCTGCCTGTACATTAGTCATGAAATGGTCTCAGGTTGATATTCAAAAGTTAGTTGTACTATCCATCATTGTAAAAAAAAAACCCAGAGGGACGTAAATTTGATCTATGAGGGATCAGGGAGTACGTTTTTCCTATCAGTAACCAGGAATGCAGCTATGTATAATGGAAGACAGGAGGAAAGACATGGTGAGTAAAGACATGGTACAGAAAGACATGGTACGGTGAATGGGGGGGTTACGTGTTGGAAGAAAATAATGGGTAAGGAGAAGCAGGGAGACCCCCGACACTAATCCCTGAGACTATCAATGGAACATACAACTGTATAAGGCCCTAAAGACAACCAAATATATATTAAATGTAGATAAAAGAGGAAAGGGAAAAAGTAAAGGAAGAAAAAAGGGGAGGTGAAGAAAGAAATAAGGAGAGAAGAAGAAGGTCAGCCCAGAGCTCATTGGGGAACCGAGAAATAAGAAATCCACGGGTCCCATATTCTATCAATTTTTTTAGAGTTGTTATGAAGTATATGAATGAATTTGTCATTGACCATAATCCAGTCGAGTTTGTTCAATGGGACTCAAACATGAAAAATCAAAAGTGCTCATTTTAAAGGCTTGTATGCAAGTTATTGCCATAAAAAGTGTATGTGGACCCGGGTCCTGCCCTAGGGGACATGTATCAATGCAAAAAAAGTTTTTAAATTGATTGTTTTTTCAGCAGTGATTTTAATAATGCTTACAGTGAAACAATAAAAATGAAATATTCCTTTAAATATTGTGCCTGGGGGGTCCCCGTAGTCTGCCTGTAAAAGGGTGCACCTCTGTGATGTTTAGAACATAGCCAGAGCAAAATTACATTTCCAAAGGAAAAACTGTCATTTATTATCGCGGCTGTAATGTATTGCCGGTTACCGGCAATATACATAAAATCACTGAAAAAGCATTTCAAGTCTCCGCTCCGAAATTTAAAAAAAAAATTGCATAGGGTTCCCCTACAAAGTCCATAACAGACAATTCAGGTCCGGTATGTATTTTAAGGGGAACCACACCCAAAATAAAAAATTGCGTAGGGGTCCCCCCCAAAGTCTGTACCAGGCCCTTCAGGTCTAGTATGGATTTTAAGGGGAACCCCGCTCCAAAATTTAAAAAGAAATAACATGAGGGTCCCCTCCAATGTCTAAACCAGGCCCTTCAGGCCTGGTATGGATTAAAATGGCGTGGGGTCCCCCCAAAATCCAAACCAGGCCCTTATCCGAGCATGCAGCCCTGGCATGGCAGGAGGGGATGGGGACGATTGAGCGCCCCCCTCTGAACCATACCAGACCACATGCCCTCAACATGGGGAGGATGCTTTGAGGTCACCCCAAAGCACCTTGTGCCCATGTTGATGGGGAGAAGGGCCTCATCGGTTGTGGGAGTCTGCGGGTGGGGGGGCTTATTGGAATCTGGAAGTCCCCTTTAATAAGGGGGCCCCCAGATCCCAACCTCCCCCCCCATGTGAATAGGTATGGGGTACATTGTGCCCCTACCCATTCACCAAAAAAGGAGTAAAGTGTAAAAAAAAGAAGAGGCACAAGTCCTTTATTGTGTAAAATAGCTCTTCTTCTTTCTTCCTCCATCTTCTTCTGCACCGGTACTTCTTCTTGTCTTCTGCTTCTTCTTTCATTCTTCTTGCTTCCTCTCTTTGTCTCAATCTGCATCTTCTTCTTCCTTCTTCTTTCACCGCCGCCGCTCTCCTGCTGCCGCAGCTGTGCCGTCCACACCAGAGGCATCTCCCAGAATGGGCGGTCTTCAGTTTGACATTTCTTTTATAAGAAGGGGCGGGGCCACCCGATGATGTAAATGGGGGACCCTCCCCCTCTGACGGCAAATTACATCAGTAGAGGATGGGGTCACTCGTTTATGTCACTGGGTGGCCCTGCCCTTACCTATAAAATAACTGTCAGACTGCAGAACGCTCATTCTGGGAGACACCTCTGGACGGCACAGCTGTGGCAGCGGGCGCAGGGGCGGTGAAACAAGAAGGAAGAAGATGAAGACTGAAGACGAAGACAAAGAGAGGAGACTGAAAGAAGAAGCAGAAGACCAGAAGAAGGACCGGGGCAGAAGAAGATGGAGGAAGAGAGAAGAAAGAAGAGCTATTTTACACAAAATGTAGGACTTGTGAAAAACTGCCTCTTGTTTTTTTTAACACTTGCCCCATACCTATTCACATGGGGGGGTCAGGATCTGGGGGCCCCCTTATTAAAGGGGGCTTCCAGATTCCGATAAGTGCCCCGCCCCCAGGCCCACACAACCACCGGCAAGGGTTGTGGGGAAGAGGCCCTTCTCCCCATCAACATGGTGCTTTGGGGACGACCTCAAAGCATCCTCCCCATGTTGAGGGCATGTGACCTGGTATGGTTCGGAGGGGGGCGCTCGCTCTTCCCCACCCCCTCCTGCCATGCTTGGGCTGCATGCTCGAATAAGGGTCTGGTTTGGATTTTGGGGGGGACCCCACGCCTTTTTTTTACATTTTGGTATGGGATTCCCCTTAAAATCCGCACCAGACCTGAAGGGCCTGGTTTGGATTTTGAGGGGGACCCCACCTCATTTTTTTAAAAATTTTGGCACGGGTTCCCCTTAAAATCCATACCAGACCTGAAGGGCCTGGTATGGACTTTGGGGGGACCCCTACACAATTTTTTTTAAATGTTGGTGCGGGCCCCGCTGTTGTAAATTATTTTAAAAATTGTGATGACATGCCCCAGTCAAACAGGCGCTGAAAAATTTGGCCTTGGGTGTAGGCGGTGCCAGAACACTGTAACCCCTTGCAGTTACTCTTGTTGGGTGCAGGAATGGGCCCTGCTGTTGTAAATTAGTTAAAAAAAATTGTTATGACATGCCCCAGTCAAACAGGTGCTAAAAAATTGGGCCTTGGGCAGGGGCATCGCCAGGGTGTGGCTATTGTGGCTACAGCCCCGAATGTAATGTCCTTAGCCCCGGGTGTCTTGCGGCGGCCGGCGGGTGCATCTTTATTAAAAAAAGGCCACTCAGCCGTGGTGGTAGCCGCATTTAACTTTTTGTGTGATGTGACCGCGGCGCTGCCCACTGCACAGCTGTTTACTACCTTCAGGCAGTGCAGACAGTGAGGAGTGATATGCCTTGGTCTGGGAGAGAGGGAGGGAGGAGTCTGGATTTTTGCACCCAGTGACCACCACTAGAGTTGAGTGAACACCTGGATGTTCGGGTTCTGCGGGTCCGAACGAACTTTGGAAAAAAAGTCCGGGTTCAGCACCGAACCCCATTGAAGTCAATGGGGACCCAAACTTTTAGGCACAAAAATGGCTGTAACAAAGTCCTGACAAGTGCTAGAGGGCTGCAAAAGGAAGTAAAATGGGGGTAAAAGTAGGGCAAGTGCCCTACAAAAAAATGGGGATAGGGAAAATAAATGAAAATCAAATAAAAAAAAAATGGGAAGGGTGGGGTGGATTGGGAGTAGGAGCCTAGAGGTTGACTAGGCCGTGACCGTGACAGTGTAGGTGGAAGTGGCGGTGGTCGAGGAGGAGGAGGTAGCCAATACTGTTTTTTTTTTTTGTTTGTTTATAATTTGGGGTAGCTCCAAATTCAAAAAAACAAGTATACGAATGGCTGTGTGAGTCCAGTCTAAATGTTTATTCTGCACAAGGTACAGACAAGTCTTGTGGGATCCATGCCTGGTTCATTTTAATAA
>BLSH010139081.1:412676-442056 GCA_018402905.1 Glandirana rugosa
ATTACGTGCCTTCCAAAAGTCAGACGGTAAGCGGTGATATACAAAATCTCATTGTTACGGAAACGCACGGGTCTATTGACCCAGACCCTGAACTAAATTTACGCCGTCACATCCCAACGGGGTATCACCGCACACACCACTCTTGCATACAAGGACGTTTGTTCCAAAGGACCGGGCGAGGGTTCGGTATTATCAGCGGGAGTAGCCAGGGCAGTCCCACACACCACGGAAGGGGGGAGACTTTTGATTCAAACTGTTCCGACGCATCCTTGGGTCATAGCGGCGGAGTTCCAAGTGGCGCCCCAACCTAAACCCGACTCTCTTGGTGACGCAGCCTTGTCAAACTTAGTTTTCAGAGGGGGGAAGGCACCACACACCCTGACGGGACCGATGAGGGCGACTATTATGGCTTGGGAGCGGGCCAGGAAACCTTGTTTGCAGGAACATACGTTCTCACCACACACGCCACTATGGGGCAACCCTACACTGCCGCATTTAAATCAAGTCCCAGACCCAGTTATCTGGGCACGCAAAGGCATTGTTACTCTAAAACATATAGTGGCGAATGGCAGACTGAAAACCTTCCGTGCATTACAAAATGATTTTGCACTCCCCCAGTCTTTCACATTTAGATACTTACAACTTAAACATGCATACCAGGCCCAATTCCCAATCGAGATTGCATTAGACTCAGACTCAATAGAAAGGCTACTGACCTCCAGCACAATGGGTAAGCCTCTTTCCTCCATATACCTATACCTCACAGTCGAGCATGATCGTAAACCTGACAGAACTAGAGACAAGTGGAAGACGGATATTCCCGAAATAGGGGACGAGGAATGGGAGGATTGTTTATTGACGTATATTCCCAATATGATTTCGGCCAGGGATAGATTTATCCAGTTAAAATTTATACATAGAGCATATTATACTCCCCAGAGGCTGGCTGGTATATACCCGACTCTTAACCCACAATGCACGAGGTGCTTAACGGCCGTCTGAGATTTTTTTCACATGGTCTGGGCTTGTCCTCATTCTGGGCGGCTGTGGCCGAGACTCTCAGTGAAGTGACCGAGATAACCCTACCTCTGGATCCCCTACTCATGTTATTGAGCTATCTTGAGCACGTGGAGGGCGACAGATATGTCAAGCTATGTATCTCCTACGCCCTATTCTATGCCCGTAGAGAGATCCTGCTTAGATGGAAAGTCAGGGAGCCCCCCAATAGGGGATCGTGGGTTAAAGCGGTTAATACAGCACTACCTTTATATAGAATAACGTATGAAAACAGGAATTGTCCCCAGAAATTCTACAAAATATGGGATGGTTGGATTGGAAAATGCTCCTGAACAGTGAAAGGGAAAAGAAAACAAGAAAAAAGCTGGAGGGTGGGAATTACTGTTGCACTTGAGTATGCATGAATACTAGAGCGGAAGTGATTGAGCTATTTCCCTGCAAGAAACAGATCTTGTAAGAATGTGGTAACCTATGTAACACTTACTGTCCAATCTTTCATGTAACCTGTCGATTGATTCTTGATTGACTTAATTAATAAAAACCTTTTCTGTTAAAAAAAAAGATGTTAACCAAGCAGAGGACACAAGCGCTGTAAGAGGTGGAAAAACTTTTGTTAGTGGGGTCGAATGAGAAACAGCTGACAAGTGATAGCGTTAGTGAAGCTATGATCTGTAAAAAAGCCGGGAAATTGCACAGTGATTTACTGCAAACAAACCCCTCTACAAGTGCAGCAAGTGAAGAATGTAAAGCCAATAGAGGGTGGTTTGAAAAATTCCGCAAGAGAAGTGGCATCCACAGTGTGACAAGACATAGTGAGGCTTCCAGTTCTGACAAGGCCGCTGCAGAAGCCTACAAGATAGAATTCGCGGAATTCATGAAAAGAGAAGGATATATCGCTCAACAAGTATTCAACTGTGATGAAACAGGGCTCTTCTGGAAAATTATGCCAAACAGAACCTATATCACGCGGGAGGAAAAGGCACCGCCGTGGGACAAGCCCATGAAGAACAGATTGACCCTTTTGCTGTGTGCGAACGCAAGTGCCGATCTGAAGATTAAACCACTACTGGTGTACCATTCCCAGACTCCTTGTGCATTCAGGGAACAGAATGTGAACAAGGCCAGACTGCCTGTCAAGTGGAGGGCCAATGCGAAAGCTTTGGTCACAAGACAATTGTTCATGGAATGGCTGCACAAGGTGTTTGCACCCACCATAAAAAATTTCTTTCTGACAACCAACTGCCTGAAAGGTGCCTTCTTCAGATGAACAATGCCCTGGCACACCCTCCAGCCTTGGTGGATGATATGGACGCTGAGTTTGACTTCATAAAGGTCAAGTTCCTCCTCCCAACACAACACCTCTTCTGCAGCCCACGGACCAGCAAGTGATCTACAACTTCAAGAAGCTGTACACAAAGGCGCTCTTCACTAGGTGTTTTAATGCCACTGAAGAGACATCCTTGACTCTGAAAGAATTCTGGAAAAAAAATGTAAATGTTCTCCACTGCATTAACCTCATTGACAAAGCCTGGGAAGATGTCACTCACCGAACCTTAAACTCAGCTTGGAGGAAACTGTGGCCAGAATGAACGTGACTTTGAAGGGTCTGATGCAGAGGTAATGGAGGAGATTGTGTCCAAGAGTATAGGTCTGGACGTCGATGGTGCAGATGTAGAGGAGCTTGTTGAGGAACATAGGAGGAGCTGACCACGGAAGAACTTTCTAAACTCCACAGTGAGCAGCAGAAGGTGCATTTTGAGGTGCGTTCCACTGAGGAAGAGGAAGACAGGGAGGAGGTTAGCAATGATGTCATTAAAACCATTACGGAAAAATGGAATGAGTGCCACGATCTTTTGAGAAGCACCACCCCAACATAACTATAACAAACAGTGTTAAATCTGATGAATGATAACGCGGTCTCTCATTTCCAGAGGGTTATGCAGCACAGGAAAAGACAAGTGACATTGGACAGATTTTTTAGCAAAACTGAGCCTGTGGCTAAGAGACAAAGAAGAGAGGAAAACCCCGAAGGAGATCTCCCCAATGTCTTTATGGAGGGGGACTCTCCCTCCAAACAATAACCATCTCCTAACTGCCTTCCTCCATGCCAGAAGTCATCTCAAGCAAGGTTAGTGTTTTCTCTCTTCATACTATACTGTACTGTACTTTGTTCCATATTTTTGTTGTTCAAAAACAAAAAAAAGTTCAGAACGGATTAACTTGATTTTCTTTGAACCCTATGGGAAAAATTTGCCTCGGTTTGTGACCGATTCGGTTCACGACCAGAGGTTCACAACCAGAGGCGTTTCACGAATTAAGTTTGTGAACTGTGGTATCACAGTATAACTATCACAGTCCTTACAGAGGTCGCCTTCTTAAATGTCAAAAGTGCACCTACAAGCTGGTTGATCCCTGAACTATGGCTGAACCCACTATCTAGACGCCCATCTTCTTGGAACAAATACTGAACTACAGTATACAGATCCAGTTCATTGATCTCTGTAGGCAGTTGTGTACTGACATGCAACTCTGCATTTCTCTTTTTCCCCAAGTTTCACCCTTAGCACAATGCTGCAAGTTGCTGTGAGAACGGATTCAAATGGTGTAGGGAAGCCTTCTCAGTCATATAGGCAGCTAAAGACCAACCTGGAGCAGTACAGTAAAAACCTCTTTGTGAATATTTAAATTTTAAAGGTGGAATTTTGAAGCTGTGACTGTGTTAACGTTGTTACTTTGTACTTGCTCCAGTTTTTTTTTCAAGATATGTCTGTTGCCAATGTGATTGCATAGAAAACTAATTTTATTAATTATTAATAGACATGTGCAATTCGTTTTGAGCCGAATATAAATTCAGACAAATGTTTGGTCATTCGGAGATTAGGATATATCCAAATCTCTGAATGAAACAGTAACGAATAGTAAAGAATTTTGCTGAAATCCGTTAAAATGTATTTTGTTTATTCGTTTTCTTATGAATTCCGACTTTTTAGAACAATTAGAATTTGGATCGGTCGAAAAAACAATCGACCTATTTGAACTCTGTGTGAAGAAATAGCTGGTTGTTAATTAGAGGGTCGGGTGAGTTATCATCTGTCAGCTGGCTTCCCCATTGACAGATGAATGTAAAGAAAAGAATGCCAGTGTTCTGTCGAATAGTGCAGATCGTCGGATAATGCTGGCGATGATCTGCGCATGCACAGTAGTTGCGTCACTCCAGCTGATCCTGCTGATCAGCTGGTGTCACATCAACACTGCACATGCACAAATCATCAGAGGCATTATTTGACGATCAGCAAAGAGTTGCAGTAATTGACAGAAGGCTCTTCCTTGTCATGTCATTCCATTGATCGGGGCAGTATGTCCCGAGCACCCGCACACTAGGGGACAGCATTCAGATCCCCGGCGGACACTTCATAGACCTTGGTGGCCTCGGTGATTAGATAGGGCGCTCTTTCCTCCTGGCAGGTGGACACCCTGACATGGTAGACCCCGAGGAAGCCACAGCCGGCAAAGGACAGGTTCCAACCCCCGCTCCCAACTGAACATTGTGGCTGTACACAGCACACAGTGCCCCAATGACATAACAAGGAAAAGCCGGGTGTTCTGTCGATTACTGCAACACTTTGCCGATCATCGGATAATGCCTCAGACGATCTGCGCATGCGCAATGCTGTTGTCACCCCAGCTGATCAGCAGGATCAGCTGGACGATGTCACTACTATTTGACAGAACACCGGCATTGCCCGGCATTAGAAATTTTTTTAAAAAAGCGTCCCCTCATTACTTTACATTGTAGCAAAGTGTAATTTCTTCAGCGTTGTCACATGAAAAGATATGATAAAATATTTACAAAAATGTGAGGGGTGTACTCACTTTTGTGAGATACTGTAGGTGTGAATCAGGCCTTAGGCATTGTAGCTATAGTTCTTGGGGCTCAAGATTGGATTAGGTATGACACAACATAAATACAGCATAGAGCCTAATAGAAGGTACTTTTTTGAGTTAGGAACACACACTTAAAGTGGCTGTAACCCCAGATAACAAAAATGAAACAGAATATTTTAGCTAAATCAGCAAAGCAGCACAACTCATTGTGCACAGTCTGACAGGGATACAGGCAGCCCGTCATCTGTAATCCTCTCCGCTTTGCTACTGGGAAAAAAATCAGACACATGCAAAAAATATGTGTCGCCACACCCCCTCTCCCTTGACTGACTGACATGCATAGGAGACTGATGCCCCAGCCTGAGTAAACAATCATTTAGTTATGCATAATTTCTCCAATACATGCAGCATTTTATAGTTTGTTATGTAAAAATCCAAACCGCTGTATTATTATATCTGTATTCCCATTTCTAGGCCTGTCACAGCTCTCAGAAAAACTATGGTCCATGGGCGGTGGAGTCATGACATCCCTGACCCCACCTCACAGAGAATAACTTCCAGTACCGTTCACGCTGCTAAGCCGGCGCTAGTGTGTGAGTGTAAGCGGGGATGTGGGGCCAGTGATGCCATGACTCCCGAGGTTCCATCCATAAACACATCCATGGACCGGAGAGTTTCAGAGAGCTGTGACAGGCTTATAGATGAGAGAATAGGTAAAAAGGAGCGCTCAACGTTCAGTAAAAACTTGGTGCAATTTTATTTGATTGAGGTAAAAGCAGTGTGGTGAATCCAATGCGTTTCGGGGGATCACAGACTCCCCCTTCTTCAGGGCTGCTGCTGCCTGATCCCGAATGGGATGCTGCACAGCTGATCTCGGCAATACCAGATACAATTGTCACAACAGACAAGGAATCTCTGAAAGATCCTACAATCAGGCAGCAGCAGCCCTGAAGAAGGGGGAGTCTGTGATCCCCCGAAATGTGTTGGCTTCACCACACTGTTTTTACCTCAATCAAATAAAATTGCACCTCGTTTTTCTGAACGTTGGTTGCTCTTTTTTACCTATTCTCTGATCCTAAATGTGAAACATCCAGGGGTAGCAGCCCAGGCCCCGCAAGAGGGCCCACCACCATATCTTCTCACCCACTCAACTAGAGACATTGGGAGCGGGCACCCACCCGCAACTGTGTATGCACAAACTCTCAACCAAGGGAGCTAACCCAGCGCGGTCTTTTATTTGTGAACTCTAGGCTTAGAGATGGGAATACAGAGGTAATAATACAGAGGTTTGGATTTTTACATAACAAACTATAAAATTGGGCATGTATTGAAGAATTGATGCATATAAGGTTTACAAACAGTTTAAGAAAAATATATTTTTAAACCAGAGTTTAGTGTCAATTTACATTGAATTTTAAAGTATAAAAAAAGGCAAAACTTGTTTTTTTCAGAGGAGAGGGATTAGAACCTGTTAGGTTCTCTCTATCTGTCCTGTTTCAAAAGTTAAAATTCAAAGCGCAAAAAAATCCCACATTTTAAGTTGTGCCCAGAACAGTAATGGAAAGGAAGTCTTCAAATGAGGATACTAGTTCTGGCGACCCTGGTGACAAGGGATAATAAGGGATAAGGGATTTCCTCTTAACTCCTGTTTTGGCTATGGGACAGGAGGCGAAGGGTAATCTTCCCAATGGAAGACAGATGGCAAAAAACTGACAGGAGTTATAACCCTCCCTTACTCTTTCCAAAATTAAAAGAAAAGTTTGCTTTTAGTTCTATTGTAAAGGTTGGTTGGGTATTCGAGTTAATGGCTTGGGTAAATTATTAGGGAGGTGCTTGTACAACTTTCATTCTTATTTGATCCAGATGTTGAGGACCTGTTGAATTAACAGAGCTGGGCTACTGTCTCTAAAACCTATACTTCTGAGATTTTACGACCAGTCCTAATTACTCAAAAAAGGCCCAATTCGCAATGGCTATGGGTACCTTTTGAGATCATCACCCAATATGTCCAAAAATGGCTATACTGGACAACTGTGCCATGTCAGTGGATACTGTCAGGGAAGGTATGTCTGTGATGCTGCTGTTATCTGCTGGTCATATGCGCATGCGCAGACTGGCAAATGCCAGGCAGATGTGCATAATCATGAGCAAAGGCACGCTTGAATGCGCACCTATGCGTGCATCTGTCACTAATGCTGGCATCAAGCAGGCCATTTAACAGGTTTCAGTATGGGCTCATTGCTGTTTGGTCTGCAACTTCTGTGTGTTGTTCCTGATTCTGTGTGACCTCTGATCTTGATCCGGCTGTTTGTCTGCTACCTGCCCCGACCCCAGCTTACCTTTGGATTCTGCTCCTGCCTCCTGTTTCTGCTTGACTGATCTCCAGGTGCTGACTTGGCTTGTTACCTGACCATCCTGCTGTCTGTCATCTATGCCTGATCTGCCTAGCCGTTACCGACCAGCTTGTCTGACCCTACACCTTGCTCATCCAGCCTGCTACTGCATCCAGTCCAGCAAGCTCCCACTCGGTTCCTGCTTCCAGCTGCTTACTACAGTCTGCCTCCAGCCAAGCATCGTGCCAGCTCATCTGCTACCAGCCTGCTCTGTTGCCACTTCTGACTGCTGCCACGCAGACTACTGGGCTGATTGCAGGCACTCATACCTCACTGTGCTCCTGTGGCTGCTGTTCTACTATTAGTGGCCCCGGAGCTGTACAAGTGGCCTTCCTCTTCAGGCTCACTGACCAGGTACGTGACAGATACCTACCAAATCAAACATTCAGGGAGAGAAAAGGACTGTCTGCCAAAATTTAAGGAAATCGGAAATTGCCCGCAGAAAATATTGCTGTATGTGACGTCATGTGAAGTATATATACTTGTAACTTGATCCATGCCCCAATGTTCTGTATTTCTGCAGTTGAAGTATCATTGAGTTCAGAGCATTATCTGTCGAGAGCAGGACTGCGAAACCCCTACAAACTTGCTGCGTTTCACATTCACTTTGGAAACGAGAATTCTGCTAATCAAGGTTCAGAACATCTGATCAATGGCAAAGGTTTCCCATTGGAGGTAAGTGACTTTTTTGATCAGTAATAGTCAGTATTTTTTTATAGTGTCGAGGCACACAGAGTTAAAGTGGAAGTTCAGGCAAAAGGTTACTGACGCTAAACAGTGGTGAGCGGTCCACAAGCGGTGGAGGGTTGCTGCCCCCCCAGCCCACGGCCCCGCCCCTCCAGCTCACACCATATGTGTGGCCGTGCACTGTGCAGGGAGCCGGACCAATAGGTTTCTATCAGGTCCATCACCCCCTCACAGGCACGTGACCACATCCCAAGGTCCCAATTGGGCAGTTTTATATTGTCCTCAGGGTGTAGAGCACTGCGCCACAAGCCCTTCCTTCCTGCGATGCCAGCGAATCGGCTTCCGGATTCCCAGCCAATCAGAACCCGGAAAGAAGACCGGGTAAAGACACAAGCTGTGGCGTCAGACAGTCCAGGAGAGCTCTGCTGTAGGGTGAGTGTGAACCTGGAGGGGGCCACCAGTGCCCCCCCCCCAAATCTTCCAGCACCAGCCGCCACTGATGCTAAACCTGCTCTCTGCCACATTCTAAATCTAATCTATGTAACCCTGTAAAGCAAAAATTGCTATACTTACCTATTCTGCAGCCATTCCGGTCAGGTCCCAACATCAGCTGTCTGCGGCGGCTTTAGTGTGGAGGCGGGTGCAAGAGAGGCAGCCGACAATGGGTGGGTGCCGTTGTCAGTCCTCTCCTGCACGCAGCTTCCGCCTCTGGAAACTGAACCGGATTGGCTGCAGAATAGGTAAGTACAGCGATTTTTGCTTTACAGGGTTAGATAGGTTAGGTTTAGAAAGTGGGCAGTTTTAGAGTTAGTTAGTTTTAATTTGCCTGGACTTACACTTTAACCACTTCAGCCGCAGAATGTTTTCCAGCTTTAGGACCGGAGCACTTTTTTCAATTTGGCACTGCGCCGCTTTAACTGGTAATTGTGCGGTCATGCAATGCTGTACCCAAACAAAATTTGCCTTCTTTTTTCCCACTAATAGAGTTTTCTTTTGGTGGTATTTGTTCACCTCTGCGTTTTTTATTTTTAGCGATATAAACAAAAAATGAACGAAAATTTAACTAAATTTTAGTCATACATTTTTGCCAAAATGCATTCAGCCTCATGTCTCGGGTAAAAAAAAAGTAAATTAGCATATATTTATTGGTTTGCGCAAAAGCAATAGCGTCTACAAAGTAGAGTACATTTTTTGGAATTTACGCAGCTTTTATTTTATGACTGCCTATCTCATTAACTGAGGTGCTAAAATGGAGGGGCAGTACAACCCCCCTCCCCCCCCAAATGACCCCATTATGGAAAGTAAACACCCCAAGGAATTTGCTGAGAGGCATGTTGAGCACAGTGAATATTTTATTTTTTTGTCATAAGTGATTGAAAAATGACAAAAAAAAAAAATTACAAAAAGTTGTTACTGAAATTATATATTGCTCACACATGACATGGGTATGTGTGGAATTACACCCCAAAATGCATTCTGCTGCTTCTGAGTACGGTGATACCCCATGTGTGAGACTTTTTGAGAGCCTATCTACGTACAGGACGCCGAAAACTAATCACCGCCTTCAGGATTTCTAAGGGCAAAAATTTATGCCTTCACCCCAAACTACCTATCACACTTACGGAGGCCATGAAATGCCCAGATAGCAAAAAAAAAAAAACCCAAATGATGGCATTTGGGAATGTAGACACCCGAAGGAATTTGCTGAGAGGCATGTTGAGTCTATGGAATATTTTATATTTTTGTCATAAGTGATTGAAAAATGACAAAAAAAAATTACACAAAGTTGTCACTGAAATTATATATTGCTCACACATGGCATGGGTATGTGTGGAATTACACCCCAAAATACAGTCTGCTGCTTCTCCTGAGTACGAGGATACCCCATGTGTGAGACTTTATGGGAGCCTATTGGTGTACGGGACCCCAAAAACCAATCACCCCCTTCAGGATTTCTAAGGGCAAAAATTTATGTCTTCACCCCATACTACCTATCTCCGTTTTGGAGGCCATGAAATGCCCAGATAGCACTACCCCCCCCCCAAATGACCCCATTTTGGAAAGTAGACACCCCAAGCTATTTGCTGAGAGGCATGTTGAGTCCATGTAATATTTTGCCACAAGTTTCTGGGAAATTACAATTTTTTTTTCCACAAAGTTGTCACTAAATAATATGTTGATTGAACATGCCATGGGTATATGTGAAATTAAATACCAAAATACATTCTGCTGCTTCTTCTGTATACCACATATGTGAGTATTTTTGGCAGTCTAGCCGCGTACGGGACTCCAAAAAACAATCGCCGCCTTCAGGCTTTCTAAGTGTGTAAAAAGGTGATTTTACTCCTCACTCCCTATCACAGTTCCGGAGGCCATGGAATGCCCAGATAGCACAACCCCCCCATCCCCAAATTACCCCATTTTGGAAAGTAGACACTGCAAGCTATTTGCTGAGAGCCACACTGAGTATTTTGCAGATCTCACTTTTTGTCACAAAGTGTTGAAAGTTGAAAAAAGTTAATTTTCCAAAACAAATGAGAGCTGCAAAATACTCACCATGCCTCTTAGAAAATACCTTGGGGTGTCTACTTTCCAAAATGGGGTCATTTGGGGGGGTTTTGTGCTACCTTGACATTTCAGGGCCTCCAAAACTGTGATAGGTACTGAGGAGTAAAATCACCATTTTATGCCCTTGGAAAGCCTGAAGGCGGTGATTGGTTTTTGGGGTTCTGTACACAGCTAGGCTCCCAAAAAGTCCCACACGTGTGGTATCCCCATAGGAGAAGCAGCAGAATGTATTTTGGGGTGTAATTCCACATATAACCATGGCATGTGTGAGAAATATATCATTTAGTGACAACTTTGTGTAAAAAAATAAAAAATAAATAAAAATTGTCATTTCCCTGAAACTTGTGGCAAAATATAAAATATTCCATGGACTCAACATGCCTCTCAGCAGATAAATTGGATGATTTGGTTTTTTTTTTTTTTTTTTGCTATCCAGGTATTTCATGGCCTCTGAAACCTGGATAGGTAGTGAGGAGTGAAGGCATAAATTTTCACCCTTAGAAATCCTGAAGGCGGTGATTGGTTTTCGGGGTCCTGTACGTGGATAGGCTCCCAAAAAGTCTCACACATGGAGTATCCCTGTACTCAGGAGAAGCCGCAGAATGTATTTTGGGGTGTTATTACACACATACCCGTGGCATGTGTGAGCAATATATCATTTCAGTAACAACTTTGTGTAATTTTTTTTTGTCATTTTTCAATCACTTATGACAAACAAATAAAATATTCCATGGACTCAACATGCCTCTCAGAAAATAGCTTGGGGTGTTTACTTTCCAAAATGGGGTCATTTGCGGGGGTTTTGAACTGTCCTGGCATTTTATGCCCAACATCACCCACTCTTCTAACCACTTGAACCACTTGAACCACCAAGTCTTTTCTGACACTTTTTCTTTACATGAAAAAATACTTTTTTTTTTGCTAGAAAATTACTTTGAACCCCCAAACATTATATTTTTTTTTAAAGCAGAGACCCTAGTGGGTGTTACCATTTTTTTTTCACAAAGAATTTGCGCAGCGATTTTCAAACTAAATTTTTTTGGAAAAAAACACTTTTTTGAATCTTAGTGCACAAAAACATACTATTTTGCCCAAATGTTTGGTGAAATATAAAAGTTGATCTCATGCCGAGTGCATAGACACCAAACATGACATGCTTTAAAAATGACGCACACCCGCAATGCGGCGATAAACTATATACATTTTTAAAAGCCTTACTACTACTAAGGTTACTACTTTAGATCAGCAGAGGAGGTCTACTGCTAGAATTACTGTCCTCAATCTGACATTCACGGTGATACCTCACATTCATGGTGAAATTTATGTTTACATACGACACGAGACTGATGCTTGTGTCCACCTTTGCGCGTGTGCACGGGGGGGGGGGGGGGCAGGGGTGCATTTTTTTTTTTTTAATTATTCATTTTGCTTTTTATTTTATTTTTACTGTCCCTTTCATCTTTTGTTTATCATTTTTATTTTTATCACAGGGATTTTAAGTCCCCTATGATAAAAATAGGTATTGTCGCATATTTTTTTTTTAAATTTAGGCTCTACTAGACTCTAGATCTTTCCCCAGCCCTTAAAGCATCTGACCACAGCAAAACCGGTGTGATAAGATGCTTCCCCAATTTCCCAATGGCGCTGTTTATATCCGGCGAAACCGAAGTCACAAAATGCTTGTGGCCTCCGGTTTCTTAGACCATAGAGATGATTGGAGCCATTCTAGTCTTCGATCAGCTCTATGGTCAGCTGGCGGAACCACCAACTGCATTCTCACATTCCCCGGTGGGACAGGATAGCCTGAGATGACCAGCAACATGCTAGTATGTCGCTGGTCCTTGTTAGGTATATATTGTAATGTTCTTTTTTTTCATGCAGCCTGTGGGTTAAATGAAAAAAAAAGAATCAATCGGTGGGTATGCCCACCATTAGAAAACCTCCCTTCATCCACCCACTTCTAATGGTGGGCATAGCCCCTTTTTAAAAAAATATACCGGAGCATAGGGGCAATCTGCCCCAATTTCCACCCACTGCCCCTATGCTCCAGGATATTTGCTCTTTTTTAAATGTGGTGGTGAAATCACCTCCAACATCGCTGGAGTTGCTGCTTTATGAATGGAGGAAAGCAAACGCTATTGCTGTCACTATTAATAAATCAGTGCTGCAGCTGAATGGCGTACCTGAAAAAGAATTAACAATTAATAAAACACAGTAACATACAAAAATTACATACATACCTGCAAAGAAAACATGATAAAAACAGTAACAAACAGGTATGCATAAAAAATATTAACGACAGAGAGAGAACAATATAGAGAGATTAGAGAGAAAACAAGAGAGAGGAAAAAAAGAAATGTACAACTGTTTTTGGCTTTTTTATTTTATATATATTTTTCTATTTTTTTTAACATTTTTTATTTTTTTTGTAGTTTTACATTTTTTTTTATTTTTTTAGGTACGCCTTTTTTTTTGTAACTAAAAACTGTAACTGGTTCCAGGTTTGGGTCTCTCAAAATGCACTGGCATCTTTGGAGACGCTATGTAAGTGTGCTGTACCTTACGCTAAAAATTCACTAATATGTGGTAGCGTTCAAAACAGTCTTCGATGCAGAGACCAGGCTGGTCAGGACAGGTGAGGCAATAAGTGCGGGTGTCACGCCTGTATCCACATTGTCTGCAGACACAACATCTCTTTTGGGGTATTCTGTGGTCTGGGGTACCACGGAGGACTTGTGGAAAGTGCCTCCCATGCAGCCGAGTAACTGCATTCACATTGTGAAGTGAGGGTGCAGCACCATCTGGAAACAGAAGGGCTGTGACGATCTCTTCCATGAAGTTGAGGAAGGGTCCCGTCCATCCTGACGCTCTGTATAAGACATGAGCGTTCAGCAAAGCCAATTGAAAAAGGTATATAGACACTTTTTTGTACCAGCATCTAGCTTTACGGGTAATTGGGTATGGTGCCAATAACTGGTCGTTAAGGTCCACCCCTCCCATATTTAGGTTATAATTGTGGACACAGAGGGGTTTCTCCAAAACACCAGTCGCCGTTGAAATTTAGACGGTCGTATCTGCATGAAGGGAGGTCAGAAAAAAAACATTCCGATTGTCCCTCCTCTTCATCACTATGCAAATTATTATACTTCAAGTAGGCTCTCTCCCCCTGTCTAAGATGGCAATCTACAAGCCGTTGGGGGAAGCCCCGGCAATTAGGTTGCATGGTGCCACCTGCGCCAATTTGGTGATCAAACAAGTGACTAAAAAGTGGCACCCTTGTGTAATAATTGTCCACATACAAGTGGTACCCCTTTCCGAATAAGGGTGACACCAAGCTCCACACAATCTTGCCAGTGCTCCCTATGTAGTCTGGGCATCCTTCCAGCTCTACATGATTGTCTTTGCCCTCATAAACCATGAAGCTACATGTATAGCCTGTGGCCCTGTCACAGAGCTTATACATCTTGACCCCATATCTGCACGCTTGCTGGGGACATACTGTTTGAAAGCAAGATGGCCAGAAAATTTAACCAGGGACTCGTCCACGCACACAACTTGGTTGGGAATAAAAAGTGCGGGGTGTTGAAATGGTTTATGAGGGGCCGAATTTTGTAGACCCGGTCAAATTCAGGGTCACCCCATGGACGACTGAGTTCATTGTCACTGAAGTGCATGAAACACAAAATCACAAAATATTGTGTCCTGGCCATGCAAGCAGAGAACACAGGCATATTATTATTATTATACAGGATTTATATAGCGCCAACAGTTTATACAGCGCTTTACAACTTGAGGGTAGACAGTACAAATACAATACACTTAAATACAGTAGGAATCAGAAGGCAGTGCTCGTTAGAGCTTATAATCTAAGAGGGAAGGTCAAGAGATACAAGAGGTAATAACTGTGGGGAAGGTGCTAATGGAGAAGATAAATGTACAGTTGTTAGGTGAGAGCCAGATAGGCTTCTCTGAAGAGATGAGTTTTCAGGGATTGTCTGAAGGTAGACAAAGTAGGAGAAAGTCGGACAGATTCGGGTAGAGCATTTCAGAGGATGGGAGAGGCTCTGGACAAGTCCTGGAGGCAAGCATGGGATGAGGTTACAAGGGAGCTAGAGAGCAGGAGATCTTGGGAGGAGTGAAGAGATTGATTTGGTTGGTATATTGAGACCAGGTTAGTGATGTAGCTGGGGGCCAGGTTGTGAATTGCTTTATAAGTTATTGTTAGTATCTTGAAATTAATATGTTGGCTGAGTGGCAGCCAATGGAGGGATTGACATAGGGGTGTAGCAGACGCCAAGCAGTTTTTAAGGTGGATGAGCAGCATTCATAATGGACTAGAGTGGGGATAGGCTATTTAGAGGTATGCCAGTGAGGAGGGAGTTGCAGTAGTTGAGGCATGAGATGACCAGATAATGGATTAGAAGCTTTGCTGTGTCATTGGTTAGGAAGGGGCATATCTTGGAGATGTTGCGGAGGTTGAGGCAGCAAATTTTGGATAGCGATTGGATGTGGGGCTGAAAGGTTAATTCAGAGTCCAGGATTACCCCTAGAACCTTGGCGTGGGGGGACGGGTTGATAGTTGAGCCATTGATTTTGACGGTGAAATCAGGGGAAGTGGCACGTGGGGAGGAAATATCATAAGCTCGGTTTTTAATAGGTTGAGTTTGAGGAAGTGATGTAACATCCAGGCTGATATATCTGTTAGTAAGTTGGTGATGCGTGAGGAGACAGATGGAGAGATCTGGGGGGTCTGGGGGGTTGAGAGATAGATTTGTGTGTCATCAGCGTAGAGATGATACTGAAAGCCAAGGGAGGCAATCAGCTGGCCCAAAACCCATATGATCCAATTTTGGAAAGTAGACACCCCAATCTATCTGCTGAGAGACATGTTGAGTCCATGGAATATTTTATATTTTGCCACAAGTTTCAGGGAAATGACAATTTTTATTTTTTTTATTTTTTTTTTACACAAAGTTGTCACTAAATGATATATTGCTCACACATGCCATGGGTATATGTGGAATTACACCCCAAAATACATTCTGCTGCTTCTCCTGAGTATGGGAATACCACACGTGTGGGACTTTTTGGGAGCCTAGCTGTGTACAGAACCCCAAAAACCAATCACCGCCTTCAGGCTTTCCAAGGGCTTAAAATGGTGATTTTACTCTTCAGTACCTATCACAATTTTGGAGGCCCTGAAATGTCAAGGTAGCGCAAAACCCCCCCAAATGACCCCATTTTGGAAAGTAGACACCCCAAGGTATTTGCTAAGAGGCATGGTGAGTATTTTGCAGCTCTCATTTGTTTTGGAAAATTAACTTTATTCAAATTTCAACACTTTGTGACAAAAAGTGAGATCTGCAATATACTCAATGTGCCTCTCAGCAAATAGCTTGCAGTGTCTACTTTCAAAAATGGGGTAAATTGGGAAAGGGGGTTGTTGTGCTATCTGGGCATTCCATGGCCTCCGGAACTGTGATAGGGAGTGAGGAGTAAAATCACCTTTTTACACACTTAGAAAGCCTGAAGGCGGCGATTGTTTTTTGGGGTCCCGTACGTGGCTAGACTGCCAAAAAGACTTACATATGTGGTATCCACGTATACAGAAGAAGCAGCAGAATGTATTTTGGTATGTAGTTTCACATATACCCATGGCATGTTCAATCAACATATCATTTAGTGACAACTTTGTGAAAAAAAAAATTTAATTTCCCAGAAACTTGTGCCAAAATATTCCATGGACTCAACATGCCTCTCAGCAAATAGCTTGAGGTGTCTACTTTCCAAAATGGGGTCTTTTGGGGGGGGGGGTAGTGCTATCTGGGCATTTCACGGCCTCCAAAACTGAGATAGGTAGTATGGGGTGAAGACATACCTTTTTGCCCTTAGAAATCCTGAAGGGGGTGATTGGTTTTTGGGGTCCTGTACACCAATAGGCTCCCATAAAGTTTCACACATGGGGTATCCTTGTACTCAGGAGAAGCAGCAGACTGTATTTTGGGGTCTAATTCCACACATACCCATGCTATGTGTGCGCTATATATCATTTCAGTGAAAACTTTGTGTAATTTTTTTTTGTCATTTTCCAATCACTTATGACAAAAAAATGAAATATTCCATAGACTCAACATGCCTCTCAGCAAATTCCTTCGGGTGTCTACATTCCAAAATGCCATAATTTATATGCAAGTAATTGAGCATACAATGGTTATAGGGGTCCGGGTCTTGCCCTGGGGGACATTTATCAATGAAAAAAAAGGTTTTCAAAAACGTCATTTTTAAATGAGCAGTGATTTTTTGATTTTTAAAGTGAAAACATAAAAATGAAAAAATAATTCCAATATAGTGCCTGGGGGGTCCCCTTAGTCTACCTGTAAAGTGGCAGATCTGTACCATGATCTGTACCATGTCTAGAATCTGTTGCATTTATAAAGCCAAAATAAATGACATTTTCCCTGCAATATTTTGCTCAGCAACAGCTGGGGAGCCAGTGTGTATGATGGGTCAACTATGTAGTGCACTGGGAACAAGATTAGAGATTTTTTGGATAAATTCTGGTGTCACTTTGACTTGGTATAGAAGTAACGGGTGCGGAAAAATTGGGCTTTGGGTGTCGGTGGTGCCTTCACACCATAACCCTATAGAGGTGCTCTTCATGAAGGCAAGAATTGGCCTTTCTGTAAAAAAAATTGCAATGATATGCACCTGTCAAGCAGTTGCTGAAAAAATGTTCTTTGGGTGTTAATTGTGCCCATTAAACCTATACCAAAAACATTGTTCCAGATGAAATTATTTAACACCCTCAAAGCTCGGCAGCCTCGAGGAAGGAGGGAATTGAAGTGGGAGCTACGGCGCTAGTGTGTTGGAATAGGTAAAAAGAAATTGATCTATGGTGAATGGAGGCAGCTCCTCAAAAAAGATTAGGTCCTGGTAACCTAATGACAACTATAGAGGGAGAGGAGGTTAAGGGAGAGGGCGGTGCTTATTAGCAAATCTTATGAAGAAGTGGAAATCTGTATGTAGATGTACTTTAATCAATGTGAAGTGGTGTTTGCTGCACTTTAATTTGAGTACTCATACTACACAGACACACTCCACGGATACACTGTAATATACTGCAATACATATATACACAGTGGGTACAGAAAGTATTCAGACCCCCTTACATTTTTCACTCTTTGTTATATTGCAGCCATTTGCTAAAATCATTTAAGTTAATTTTTTTCCCTGATTAATGTACACACAGCACCCCATATTGACAGAAAAACACAGAATTGTTGACATTTTTGGAGATTTATTAAAAAAGAAAAACTGAAATATCACATGGTCCTAAGTATTCAGACCCTTTGCTGTGACACTCATATATTTAACTCAGGTGCTGTCCATTTCTTCTGATCATCCTTGAGATGGTTCTACACCTTCATTTGAGTCCAGCTGTGTTTGATTATACTGATTGGACTTGATTAGGAAAGCCACACACCTGTCTATATAAGACCTTACAGCTCACAGTGCATGTCAGAGCAAATGAGAATCATGAGGTGCTGTGTGTACATTAATGAGGAAAATAAATTAATTTAAATGATTTTAGCAAATGGCTGCAATATAACAAAGAGAGAAAAATGTAAGGGGGTCTGAATACTTTCCGTACCCACTGTATATATATATATATATACACCAGGCTGTATATGTTTTAATACACCACGTCAAGTGTACTATATACCGTATGTACAGTGTACACTGATATATAGTACACTGTGCGTATATATATATATATTTTTTTCCCTACACTAACCTGTCTGCACTAACCGACAGATAGATTTTATATTTCTCACTATCTATCTAGTTAGCTATATATTTTTTGGACTTTTTTACCAACTTTTTAAAGCTAGCTATCTAAACTGCCTGTATTCAGGAACCTAAGCTCTCTCTCTATCGCCGACCACTGCCGCCAACACACTACATAGAGCCGCTGTACAAGTGGCTTTATATAGTGTGGGGTGTGGATTGAGGCTGCTGTGCAGTGATTGGCTAAAGGCACCCTGCCTTTAGCCAATCAAAGCTCTCACAGCAGGCCGCCTGCTGATTGGCCAAAGCATGCAGGTCATGTGCATGCTTTGGCAAATCAGTGGACGGCATTCCGCCACCATTTGAAAACATTATGGGGAGTGAGAAGTTGCCACAAACGCCCCATAATGTATGGGTTTCCCCGAACAAACGAACACCAAATGTTTGGGTCGAACTCACGTTTGACCCGAACATAAAGCTCATCCCTACTGTGGTGCGATATTGAGCCATGATTGGATAAAGTCATGATGATGACAGTGTCCAATCATGACTCTGACAGTGCTCTGTGCCCTAATTGGCTGAAGCTTTCACTGCTTCAGCCAATCAGGGCTTGCAATGCATTTTTCAGTGCCGCATTGCATTTTGGTCGGTTCGGGGGGGTCGAACAAACAGTCGAACGTCCCGTTTGTTCGGTTGTTCAGGGATCCCCATTGAAGAAGTCACGTGATGCATGACGTAACGCGTAGGGCATGAGTGGAGGTGACCGGAAGTTGCATTCTATACAAGATGAGCTCGCAGCTGGTGGAGCAGAGCCCACAGGGGGCTTTTTAATGTAAGTGCAAACGCTACTATATTTTTAAATAAAAGTTTTAACAAAGGATATCACGCTATGTGGAACATTATAACCCTTTCCATGTATGATACCATTATAACCGGAGAGATGAGAAGGAACTAAGTAAGCAAGAGGGCTCCATAGGAGCATAGGGTGACCCCCAGCGGTGAGAGAACGGTACCACAACTCCCCATCAAAGAAACCTTTATGTGAAAAAGCCCTAGCACACTCAGGTGAGAGGCTAGAGCACCCATAGGAGCACGATTAAGAAAAAGTCACAAGTTCACTAATATCTGTTGAAATACCACATGCAAATTGAGGAAGGATGGTATAGTCACTAACAACACCAGAAAGAGACACGTGAATGACTCAAGACTGAATGAAAATACACTATTGCTTTGGACTCATAAATTGAACATTGTTTGTACTGAAATATATATGTATCAAAAACCTGTGACCAGCCTTGAGCCACAGAAGATTTAAACAAGAAAGCTATTTATGTCTAGCGCAGCAACAACACATTTGATTTATGTGTATGCAAAGATACCAATGTTAATGCACATTTGTATATTTTCAGATAAGCACTTTGCTTATGTGATAGCGCTGAGCACATCCCTCACAAAACACTTCAACTACATAGTCACGGATTACTATTTATAGCAACAGCAGCTGCCACAACTCAAAAAACAAAAAATTTAATTCTATATTTTTATTTATGTACTAGCACATTAAAGTGGTAGCGCGGGAGTAACACACCATTTAAATCAAATCCTGGCATTATTGTCGGGATCCCTGCAGAGACTGGACCGACTCTGTGACGTCAGACAACAGTGGGCTTTAGCTCGCTGTCGGCTGAATCTGGGACACAGGAGAGCAGAACTAAGTGCATTTGTCTGCATGGTGTGGCCAGTTCACATCACTGTGTTGTGGGGGTGTGCACTGAAGAACAGTACTGCACACAGTACTTTTTTCCAGTGCAGTGCAGTCACAGTACGCCGGCCGATAGAACTTTTTAAAATGTCGCTGTTTGACATCACCCCTGTCTGCACTTCAACACACACCATTGTAATGCAGTAGTAGTAATAGTCCATGACCATATCATTTTGCATGTCTTCAGGCTCTGAGAGTTTGCTGTACCATTATATTCACTAAATATCTTGTGCTGAGGAGTGGCTTGACAGCAGACGTAGCCGGAGGTGTGGTCTGCTAGCTCTGCCGTACATCCGTGCAGTTATTGAGGGCTTGAATCCCCTGTCCTCTCTGTGGATAGTTCAGGGAGGCTGTCTAGATCTCTGGCTATGTACTGATACCATTTGCAGCCTTCTCTGGTATATCTCGGCGCGGCTCCAATGCCTCGGACCATACAGGCCAAGATGGCAGCTCTTCCACTTGGCAGGCCAAAGAGAACTACAAAGAGGCGGCTTCAAAATTCTTTGCTAAACCAGCAGCGAAAGACTTGCCTTTACCGCCCAAGCAGTGGCGGCCCATCCATAGAGGGTGCATGGGCACAGCCCCCCCATCCATGCGTTCGGCCCCCTGATCTACATATTAGGGCGTCGGACTATGGATTCCAATGGGGGGAGGGGTGTTTTTTTGAGGCACGTGATTAGAACCAGAGGCTCTAATAGGCTTCACAAAAGGGTGTTGTGTGACAATAGCAAATTAATTTTTGATATTTTCACACTAAATGTCCTCCCCGCCAATCAGGAGGCAGGTCGTGAGACCTGTTTCCCGATTAGCCAAAGGGTCAGGCGATCCTATTGGAGCCTAGTGTTCTAAGAAAAAGAGAAGAGACACACGGCGCCACTGGATGAGAGGACGCCAGAGCCGCTGCCTGCATCCCGCCGCCTGAGGAAGAAAGAGGAGACACATGGCAAGCGGACCATGCTGGAGGACACCACAGAGCCTGCCACCTAGATGGGGTGTGTCCTGGACTGCCAGCTACCCCGGGGGGGGGGGTTTAATGCCACGCCTCCGGCCGTACAGGGGGGTGGTTGTTTGCTGCCCCCCCAAAAGAATACCACACTAGCCGCCACTGCACCCAAGCCTCCAGAGGATCATAGTGGCTGTCAATCCGATGTGGAAATCAACACAGCACCGTTAGATGATCAGACTGCCACCATGCTTGACTGGGAGTCTGGGACACAGGGAGTAACCCTGCTGACACCCTGGCTGCTCGGCCTGCTCAGATTCCAGTCCCCGATGGGTCAGAACCCACCTTGAGGGATATATTACTAGCAGTTACCTCCTGCAAATCATCAATTACTGAACTTACATCAGAGATTAAAGGGGTAAAAAAGGAAATTTACGTCATTCGCCATGACATGCAAAAACTGCGTGATCGCACTGTGGCTCTGAGGGGTGCCTGGGCACCTTGGAAGATGAGTGGGTGCCATTACAGCGAGACGTGCACTATCAACAGTCTATGTTTGCTAAACATGCTGCCCGGCTGGTTACATAGAAATAATGTAAGGGCCATTGGCATTCCGCAAAAAGGAAAAACCCTGTCACCTTTATTGAGAACTGGCTGCTTACAATATTTGGGAAAGATTCCTTTTCAACCATGTTCTGCGTGGAACGGACCCACAGAGCTCCTCCTCGACCTTTGCCCTCAGGAAATTTCCTCAGACCATTTCTGTTTAAGATGCTTAATGGTAAAGATCGTAATGTCATCCTGTCTAAAGCTAGGTCTGCACTAGTGATCGACAATTCCAAGGTCTCTCTCACTGTTCCTGGACTTCTCCGCGAGGTCCAAAAACAATGATCCCAGTTCATGGAAGTACAGAAACGTCTTAGAGCACTGGATCTCCAGTTTTCCATGCTTTACCCTGCACGCCTTTGGATCGTAGCAAAGGGCGCGGCCCATTTCTTTGAAAAGCCTTCTCTGGGGTCGCAATGGCTGGATAGAGAGGACCTTTCCCTCCTCCAAACATCGCCAGGCAGCCGGACATTACCTAGTCCTACTGACCACGTTTCAGCTATTTTTCACCCTGCTGAAATTGCCCATTGCTGTCCTGGCAAGGCAGATGTTTCTGAGCACCTGGTAACTTGGTCTTCTAATTGATACCAGTTTTACAGTGCCAAAACTGCTAAAGTTGGATTGCCTGTGTAAGCCAGTTTTCTCAGCCCCCCTGTTCTTAATCCTACGCGGACATCCTTTTGATGTTCTATTAAGTTGGTGAACCCTGTTGGTTCACATGTCGTTCTTTGTTTGCTACTCGGCTACTACACGCGACAGTGTCTGACCACTAACTAAGTGCCATCTCATGAAGGTTCGAAACCTTTCAGGGCCACAAATCAACCATGCTTACTGGGCCACATGTTTCGTATTCTTATGCTTATCCATTTTATGTGACTGGTTGTGGACTTAAGTACTGTTGCACTATCTGTCCTACCATTTACCCTTGATCTTAATATGCCTCAGTCTCATGTGATATTTAGCTGGAATGTGAGAGGACTGAGTACTGCAGTGAAGTGAGTGGGCTCTTCTGTGATGTGTTTACAGGAAACTCACTTCTCACCAGATCATTTATCTCAATTTTCCACATGTTTATTTAGTCATCAGTTTCACTCTACCTACTCCACCCTACTCCAGGGGGTGAGCACCCTGGTCTTCGGTGATGTTTCATTCTCATGCACACTTTCGGTTGGTGACCCATATGGTCGCTATGTATTGGAATGCATAGTGGCTAGTATTTACATCCCTCCCCCTCTCTCTGCAGAAGTCCTCAAGATCTTTGCCACCTTTCTAGCTCATCACCCGAATATCCCTTCAATTAGTGTAGGGGATTTTAATAATTTTATCAATGCTGGTCTGGACAAATTTTCTGTTTCCTCTACAAACCAGCTGGCTGTAGGAGCTCACACTCCTTTTTCTAGAATTCTGGTGGAGGTGGGTTTGAGGGATATTTGGCGAATCAAGAATCCAAGTGCTAGGGTCTACTCTTGTTATTCGATCACCCATAGGCCCTCTTGAGGATTGATCTTGGCCTTTGTACTGAGCAAATGCTTCCCCTGATCTCCCAGTCTCACTATGCACCAAGGACTGTTTCTGACCACTCTCCCTTTTGGGCACAAGTTGTGACCTTGGGTATTTCCAAACAGTCCTATTGGAAAATTAACCCATTCTGGTTATCCCTATTCCCAGATCCTGATTCCCTTATAACTAGGCTGCCTACTTTCATCCACATTAACAGGAATCCAGTGGATTCTGGTATGTTTTGGGATGCCCTAAAGTAGGGTGACCAGATGTCCCCTATTTCCAGGGACAGTCCCATTTTGAGTACATTGTCCCCGGCGTAAATTTGTCCCCAGTTTGAAGGGGACAAAGGACATTGCATTGGGGGCAGAGGACACTACAGTTGGGGGGGGGTGAAGGGGACAGAGGATTACACAGGCTGACTTGCTGGACACTGAACAGGCTGCATTGATGGGCACTGATCAGGCTGAGCTGCCAGGCACTGAACAGGCTAATTGATGGGCACTGATTTGGCTAAGCTGCTGGGCACTGACCAGGCTAATCAATGGGCACTGAACAGGCTGAGCTTCTGGGCACTGAACAGGCTGAGCTGCTGGGCCCTGAATAGGCTGAGATGCTGGGGACTGAACAGGCTGAGCTGCTAGGCACTGAGCAGGCTGCATTTATGGGCACAGAACAGACTGAGCTGCTGGGCACTGAACAGGCTGAAATGCTGGGCACTGGACAGGCTGCAATTATGGGCACTGAAAAGGCTGCATAATGGGCACTGAACAGGCTGAGCTGCTGGGCACTGAACAGACTAATTAATGGGCACTGAACAGGCTGAGCTTCTGGGCCCTGAACAGGCTGAGCTGCTGGGCCCTGAACAGGTTGAGCTGCTGGGCACTGAAAAGGCTGCATTAATGGGCACTAATCAGGCTGAGCTGCTGGCCATTGAACAGGCTGCATTGATATGCACTGAACAGGCTGAGGTGCTGGGCACTGAACAGGCTGAGGTGCTGGGCACTGAACAGGCTAAGCTGCTGGGCACTAAACAGGCTGCATTGGTGGGCACTAAACAGGCTGAGCTGCTGGGCACTAAACAGGCTGCATTGGTGGGCACTAAACAGGCTGAGCTGCTGGGCACTAAATGGCTAAGCTACTGGGCACGGAACAGGCTGTATTGATGGGCACTGAACAGGCTGCATTGATGGGCACTAAACAGGCTGGGCTGCTGGGCACTGAACAGGCTGAGCTGCTGGGCACTGAAGAGATGGAGCTGCTGTGCACTGAACAGGCTGCATTTATGGGCACTGAACAGGCTGCATTAATGGGCACTGAACAGGCTGAGCTGCTGGGCACTGAACAGGCTGAGTGCTGGGCACTGAATAGGCTGCATTAATGGGCACTAATCAGGCTGAGCTGCTGGCCATTGAACAGGCTGCATTGATGGGCACTGAACAGGCTTAGGTGCTGGGCACTAAACAGGCTGAGGTGCTGGACACTGAACAGGCTAAGCTGCTGGGCACTGAACAGGCTGAGCTGCTGGGCACTGAACAGGCTTGGTTTCTGGGCACTGAACAGGCTGAGCAGCTGGGCACTGAACAGACTGAGCTGCTGGGCACTGAATAGGCTGCATTTATGGGCACTGAACAGGCTGCATTGATGGCCACTGAACAGGCTGAGCTGCTGGGCACTGAACAGGCTAGGCTGGTGGGCACTGAACAGGCTAAGCTGCTGGGCACGGAACAGGCTGAGCAGCTGGGCATGGAACAGGCTGAGCAGCTGGGCACAGAACAGGCTTCATTGATGGGCACTGAACAGGCTGCATTGATGTGCATTGAACAGGCTGAGCTGATGGGCACTGAACAGGCTGCATTGATGGGCACTGACCATGCTGCATTGATAGGCACTAAACAGGCTGAGCTGCTCGGCACTGAACAGGCTTAGCTGCTGGGCACTGAACAGGCTGAGCTGCTGGGCACTAAACAGGCTGCATTTATGGACACTGAACAGGCTGAGCTGCGGGGCACGGAACAGGCTGAGCTGCTGGGCAATGAACAGACGGAGCTGCTGGGCACTGAACAGGTTGCATATATGGGCACTGAACAGGCTGCATTAATGGGCACTGAACAATCTGAGCTGCTGGGCACTGAACAGGCTGAGCTGCTGGGAACTGAACAGGCTGCATTAATGGGCACTGATTGGGCTGAGCTGCTGGGCACTAAACGGGCTGCATTGGTCGGCACTAAACAGGCTGAGCTGCTGGGCACTGAACAGGTTAAGCTACTGGGCACTGAACAGGCTGAACTGCTGGGCATTGAACAGGCTGCATTGATGGGCACTGAACAGGCTGAGCTGCTGGGCATGGAACAGGCTGCATTGATAGGCACTGAGCAGGCTGCATTGATGGGTACTGAACAGGCTGAGGTGCTGGGCATTGAACAGGCTGAGGTGCTGGGCACTGAACAGGCTGATGTGCTGGGCACTGAACAGGCTGCATTTATGGGCCTGAACAGGCTGCATTGATGGCCACTGAACAGGCTGAGCTGCTGGGCACTGAACAGGCTAGGCTGGTGGGCACGGAACAGGCTGAGCCACTGGGCACGGAACAGGCTGAGCAGCTGGGCATGGAACAGGCTGAGCAGCTGGGCATGGAACAGGCTGAGCAGCTGAGCACAGAACAGGCTGCATTGATGGGCACTGAACAGGCTGCATTGATGTGCACTGAACAGGCTGAGCTGCTGGGCACTGAAAAGGCTGCATTAATGGGCATGATCAGGCTGAGCTTCTGAGCACTAAACAGGCTGCATTGGTAGGCACTAAACAGGCTGAGCTGCTGGGCACTGAACAGGCTAAGCTGCTGGGCACTGGCACTGAACAGGCTGAACTGCTGGGCATTGAACAGGCTGCATTGATGGGCACTGAACAGGCTGAGCTGCTGGGCATTGAAAAGGCTGCATTGATGGGCACTGAACAGGCTGCATTGATAGGCACTGAACAAGATGAGCTGCTGGGCACTGAACAGGCTGAGGTGCTGGGCATGGAACAGGCTAAGCTGCTGGGTACTGAACAGGCTGAGCTGCTGGACACTGAACAGGCTGAGCAGCTGGGCATTGAACAGGCTGCATTGATGAGCACTAAACAGGCTGCATTGATGGGCACTAAACAGGCTGAGCTGCTGGGCACTGAACAGGCTGCATTGATGGCCACTGAACAGGCTGAGCTGCTCGGCACTGAACAGGCTGAGCAGCTGGGCACGGAACAGGCTGAGCAGCTGTGCACGGAACAGGCTGTTGTCACGTACCTGATCCGAGGCCGAAATGCTGAGGGAGGCTCCCCTTGCGGCTGAATGCAGTATACCCCTGAAGTTGGAAACAGGAGGTATGATGCGCAAAGAAGCACGGGTCACCAGAGCTGCGGACAGACTTGAGCAGATGTACACCGAAGGTCCGTGTGGACTGGAACTCAGTGGTAACAGACTTTCAGCAGGTATAGTCTCTAGGAGAAATAGTCTGTAAAGGCCTGGCAAGGATGCAGCAACTCTGGAGGTGGAGACAGGTAACCAGTGTAGCTGGGTCAGCACAGGCAGCAGCAGCGAGTATCTCCGGGAGCCAAACCAGGGTCAACCACAGGAGTCAGGCAGAAGAGAAGTCTGTGAGGCAGGCCAGAGGTCAAAGACAATGGAGAAGTTCAGGAGCAAGGTCAAGGAGCAAGCCGGGTCACAACAGAAGTTCAGGCAGAACACAGGACACAGGTTCAGGAACACTGGTGAGCTGAGACAATCCAGCAATTTGTGTGACACAGAGGCCGTCTTTTATAGTAGGACAGCAACCAATCTCATTTGTTGTGCTGAAGACGCGGATTGCGCCTTGCCGGACGAATGTTCGTGCGCATGCGTGGATGTGATCGTCCTGGACGAGCGTTCGTACGCATGCGTATAGGAACGTGGCGATCATGCCTGCTTCTCTGATAGTGCCCCCCCCCAAGAGGCAGCCTCCGGATGCCCATGCTGGCCATCTTTTCCGGGTGGCTATTGTAGAAAGCCCGCACTAATCGTGGAGCGTGTACGTTACTAGAAGGTTCCCAAGAATTATCTTCTGGGGAATTCCCCTTCCATTTAATGAGATACTGTATTCGTCTGCCTCTTCTCCTGCAATCCAGAATTGCTTCAATCTCAAATTCGGGTTCACCTTCTACCAGAACTGGTGGCGGAGGCAGCTATTCTCTTCCTGGAAAGGGACTTGGAACTGCGGGTTTGAGAAGAGAGGCATGGAAGACTGGGTGAATCTTGTAGGAGCTGGGTAATGCCAATTCAAAGGCTACCGGGTTAACCACCCTCTTCATCTCAAAAGGACCGATGAATCTTGGTCCTAATTTTCTGGACGGGCAAGTAAGCCTAAGATTCATGGCGGATAACCACACCTTGTCTCCTATCTGGAACATAGGGTTCTCTCTTCTCCCCTTGTCATAGTACTTCTTGTACTGGTCCTGGGCCTGCTGCATGGCTTCCCGAAGCTTCTGGTAATTGGACTGGATAAATTTCAGCCGATCTTCAACTGCAGGAACTGTTGTTTCTGGTAACATGTTGGGTAAGAAAGTAGGGTGATAGCCATAATTGGCCCAGAACGGAGACTGACTTGTGGCGGTGTGTATGGAATTATTGTAGACAAATTCCGCACACGGAAACAGCGAGACCCAGTCATCTTGGGAGTATGTACAAAAACAACGTAGATATTGTTCTAACGTTTGATTTGTCCTTTCTGTTTGCCCATTGCTTTGTGGGTGGTAAGTGGAGGAAAGGCAAACTTCAATGGACAGGGATCTACACAAGTCCTTCCAGAATCTAAAGGTAAACTGGGTTCCTCTGTCAGATACTATGTTATCGGGCAATCCATGCAATCTGACCACCTCCTTGATGAACGTATAGGCGGTCTCCGTAGCAGAGGGTGTCCCTTTCATTGGCAAAAAGTGCGCCATTTTGGAGAGACGATCTACCACCACCAGGATGGCAGTGAATCCCTCTGAAGGGGGCAGGTCGACAATGAAGTCCATGGAGATCTTCTTCCACGGTTGTTCAGGGACTGACAACGGCCTGAGCAAACCCCACGACTTGGCATTGGGCCCCTTATTCCGTTGGCAAACAGGGCATGAACTGACATAGTCTTTGCAATCTTGCCTCCAGCTGGGCCACCAGAAGGAACGTTGGATCAGTTCAGTGGTTTTTTGTGTGCCGAAGTGACCTGCGAGTTTGTGATCATGCAGGGTTTTTAGAACCTGCAACCTTACTTGTTGGGGAACGAAGATCTTATTCTGGTACCATAGTAACCCTTTTTGCCTCTTTAAGGTGACGGTCTCAGGCTCTGCACACTGGCTGGAGGCTTGTCTGATTGCAGTCTTAAGATCAGGCTGTATAAGCAAAAAATTTTGTGCAGATAGGATGGTTTCGGGTTCGGTGGTATCAGGAGTCTATGGAAACATCCGGGATAAGGTGTCAGCCTTGCCGTTTTTAGAGCCTGGACGATATGATAGATGGAAATTGAACCTGGAGAAAAATAATGCCCATCGAGCCTGGTGAGGTCGGAGGTGTTTTGCAGTCCTGAGATACTCCAGGTTCTTGTGATCTGTAAAAATCATGATGAGGTGAGCAGCACCCTCCAATAGGTATCTCCACTCTTCTAGGGCAAATTTGATGGCCAATAATTCTCGGTCACCCACATCATAATTCCTCTCAGGAGGTGTCATTTTCCGAGAGGCGAAAGCCACAGGGTGGAGAAGAGCTTTTGGTCCTTGACGCTGGGAAAGAATATCTCCTGTTGCTATTTCTGATGCATCAACTTCCAAGACGTATGGTAGTGCAGGGTCTGGATGCTGAAGTACTGGTGCTGAGGTGAACTGACTCTTGAGTTTATCAAAAGCAATCTGGGCTTCTGGGGTCCACTGAAACCGGCCTTGCTTACGCGTGAGCTGCGTGATGGGTGCAATGATCGCAGAAAATCCTTTCACAAATCTACGGTAAAAGTTGGAAAAACCAATGAAGCGTTGGACCCCCTTCTTATCTGATGGTGCTGGCCAATCCAGAATAGCTTTTACCTTTTGGGGATCCATTGCAACTCCTCCCGTAGAGATGACAAAACCCAGAAGTCACATTTTTCTGCTTTGACATAAAGTCCATGTTTCCGGAGGGTTGCAAGTACTTTCTTTACATGTGTACGATGTAATTCCAAAGTGGCCGAGAAGATAAGAATATCG
>BLSH010139081.1:450720-473668 GCA_018402905.1 Glandirana rugosa
CTTTCTTTTCCCCATTCCTTCTCCCTTTCTTATTATTCTCCTTCTTTGAAGGTGTCGCTCGCCAGGGGCCCTTCCCGAGGCTCCACTCACTCATTACCGGCTAGCCTTCAGTAGGCTACGGCCTGCCATATGGGTCTCCTCAAAATGACATCCCTCAATATAAGGGGTCTCAATACGCCGGAGAGGCGATCACAGCTCTTTTCCTTCCTGAAGAGAGAGGGATCGCAGATAGCCTTTCTACAAGAGACGCACTTTAAAGGAGACCATATCCCGAAGCTCACAAACAAAGCCTTCCCCGTGGCATTCCATAGTGTCTCCCCAGTCTCCAAGTCCAAAGGGGTTAGCATACTTTTTGCCAGATCCGTTCCTTGGGTCTTGGAGGCGCAACGGATAGATCCACAGGGCTGTTTTCTTCTCCTTCGGGGTCTACTATCAGGTGTGCGGGTCACCCTGGCTAATCTATACCTGCCCAATAAAGACCACACACTATTTCTGCATAGGCTTCTTCCTGAGCTCCTGGACTTCTCGGAGGGTTTGCTGGTGTTGGGTGGCGATCTGAACTTTGCCATGGAGCCCCTCCTAAACGTCTCAAGGGGCACCTCACACCTCCCCTATACTGTACTCCGCAAAATTAAAGCAGAGCTACAACTGCTTTACTTGGTGGATCCTTGGAGGATTCAGCATCCCTGTGACCGGGACTACACCTTTTTTCGCAGGTGCACCATACCTACTCCAGGCTGGATTACCTTCTGATCCCGCACCAGCATCTTAACAAGGTATCAGACACATCCATCGGCACAGTGTGCCTCTCGGACCATGCGCCCATTCATGCTATACTTAGGCTCGATCACCTGGCCCGACCTCTACCGAACTGGCGGTTGAATGAGACCCTCCTCCAGTCTGAGGAGATTTGACGAGATGTTTTGTCCACTTTGCGGGATTATTTCGCTACAAACACTGGCTTGGTCACCAATCCCCTCGTAGTCTGGGTGACACATAAAACAGTGGTGTGGGGAGTCCTGATTAGATGGGGGGCACGCCGCAAGAGAGAGTGCGTACAACAGATGGAGGATCTATTCATGAGATTGCGGGTCCTTGAGCGTACCCACAAGGAATCTCTGGCCCATTCTGCCTTCCAGGACCTTCAGAAGGTTCGGGAGGAGCTTCATGAGCTTCTCTTCTTTAAAACCAAACAGAAACTGGCCTGGGTCAAACAAGGTTTCTACGAATTTTCCAACAAACCAGGTGCTCTCTTGGCACGGGCGCTCAGAGGTCCGTGCCCGGGGACCTACATCACTTGCGTGCAAACTGGGTTGGGTAAGAAACTGTCACTGTCCTCTGCAATAGCAGGGGAATTCCGCTCCTTTTTTGAAAAACTGTACAACCTGGTAGACGCCGCATGCAGGAGTACCTGGTCTCCTCGGGGATGCCTACCCTAGATCCCGGTATCCAGGAGGAACTTGAGCAACCAATTTCTGTCGAGGAGCTTGGCGCGGCCTTGGCGGATGCGAAGCCCAGGAAGGCCCCTGGCCCGGATGGGCTGACCCCTGCCTACTATAAGACCTTTTTTGAGTCCTTGTCTGGTCCCTTAGTGGAAGCGCTTAACACTATCCCGCACGGGCAATCTTTCCCTGCGGACTCCCTGAGAGCCTTCATTTCCCTGATCCCTAAGGAGGGAAAGGATCCTCAACAATGTGCTAGTTACCGCCCCATTGCCCTCCTGAACACAGACCTGAAGCTGTTCGCAAGGGTTCTGGTAAACAGGCTGTTGCCGCACATACCGGGATTGATCCTCCGTGACCAAGCAGGATTTGTCCCTCAACGAGAGGCGAGGGACAATACCGTCCGGGTACTAAACCTGATACACGCAGCCAGATCGGAGCGGAGACCCTTGCTCTTACTCTCCACCGACGCGGAGAAGGCCTTCGACCGGGTCAACTTGTCTTTTCTTAGAGCCACGTTGGAACATGTGGGCCTTCGCGCGTCGATGCTTGGATGGATCATGTCCCTCTACTCTGACCCCTCGGCAGCGATTAGGGTCAACGAGACCAGATCGGACTTTTTCGGCATTCGCAATGGAACCCAGCAGGGCTGCCCGTTGTCCTCGGCCCTTAATATCACCGCTGACCAGGCTGTGGTGGACCGCCTGAGAGCGGCCTACCCTCTGCGTTGGGCTAACTCCTCTATACGCTATTTAGGGGTAGACATTACCAGCGACGTAAAGGCCCTATACTCTGCAAACTTTGTACCTCTACTGGCCCGAGTAAAGACGGATTTACTCCGCTGGCATTCACTGGCGCTGACATGGTTTGGCAGATGTAGCGCCCTGAAGATGACTGTCCTCCCTAGAATGTTGTACATCATGCAGGCGATACCCATCCGGCTCCCGTCCAGTTTCTTCAAGAGGGTTGAAGTCCTATTCTGTGAATTTGTATGGTCCCACCACCAGCCCAGGATCCGGCTTACCATTCTTCACCTGCCCAAAGTTCGGGGGGGTGTAGGCCTCCCAGACATGAGGGCGTATTACAGGGCGACTCACTTGGTTAGGCTGGTGGACTGGTCCTGCCATGCCGACGCCAAGCACTGGGTTGCCATGGAGCTGGAGGACTCAGCAGGCATGGCGAAAAGCTGGCCGTGGATCCGCTCCCCCCTTCCCCGTGGAATAGTGGACCACCCAACTCTTGGGGGCACCCTGGCTGTTGCCAGGGAGGCCTTCAGGCACACCTCAGACTCCCTATACTCATCGCCTATGATCCCGGTCTTGGACAACCCAGAGTTTGAACCGGGCCTTCACAATCCGGCTTTCCAGCGGCTGAGGGCAGTAAACCGTACTTATGTCTCGGACTTCCTCAAAACTGATGGTTCCCTTTCTGATCTTGCGGGTCCAGCGGTGGTCAGTCCTCCCTTGGACTTTCTCAGTGGTCTCCAGCTCCGGGCCTTCTTCCAGAGGTCCCAGAGGACCCCGGGAGGCTCCAGACAGTTGACTACACTGGAGACGATATGCCGCTCCGGGGAGCCCATTCGCCACAGCCTCTCCTTACTATATACCTTGTTGACTCAGCCCCGAGCCGATTTTCAGCCACCATTCCTTCTTTAATGGGAAGAGGATCTGGGTGTTCAGTTGACTGCTGCAGAGAGAGAGAAAATACTGCACTTTGCCCATAAATCCTCCATAGCTACCAGGATTCAAGAATCCTGTTATAAAATTCTTACAAGATGGTACAGAGTGCCAACGGTTCTGCATTGGTTCTTCCCTCGGACTTCGGAGCGGTGCTGGAGATGTGGAAGGGGGGAAGGCACAATGCTCCACATCTTTTGAGACTGTCCAAAACTGGACAGGGGGTGACCCGCACCATAAAAAACCTGACTGGCGTGGATGTGGAAGACAAGCCACTGGCGTGTTTATTACACTTGACAGAGCGTTCCATCAAGAAGTACAAAACTTCCTTAACAATGCAGCTGCTGAATGCGGCTAAGGCATGTATCCCTCTCTGTTGGAAGTCGGAGCTCCCTCCCTCTCTGGCACTCTGGTTCTCGAAGGTTAATGACCTGAGAAATATGGAAGACCTGACTGCCACCCTGAATGACAGGGAGGAGGCCTTTCGGGAGACTTGGCGGCCTTGGCAGTACTTTGTCTATACAGACGCCTATCTGGCGGAATGCCATGCTGAGCTACTGGATCGGCGTGACACCGGGGGGTCCTAGGCGGGCGACACGCAATTCCCACTATCTCCTTTTTACTTTTGGTCTATCTATCTGCTATATTATACTTCCACTCTGTTCTGTAGTCTCATAATTCAAAAAGTTGAGTTTCCTGGTGATAACCTGGCCTTATCTCACCCTCCCACTCCGCGGCGGCTGGTCCTGGAGGTGGGTGGGGTCCTGGCTGCGGTGGGGGGGGGGTATCTGGCGCTGGGGCCAGGTGTCTCTGCCTCTCCCTAGACGTTAATCAACCCTGGGGTCATTTCATAATAAGGTTTTTGTTTTTTTTTCGGTTCAGAACGGTTGATGGGGCTGTCGGCGTGGGAGGACCAGTTAGACGTGCAACTTTCAGCTAGGCACCTGGGTGCTCAACGCTGCCCGCCTTTGCGGCGGGCTACGGTTACAGACCATGGAGTGCACTTACATGTTGTTCTAGGTTTTTCAAGATATAAGAATACTGTACCCTCTATTACTATGTATAATGTTGCTCTATTCTGATATACACCTTGTCTCCATGATTCTGTATTTGTTGATGGCTTTCCAGTTGCATGTATCCTTCAATTTTTTTCTTTGGAAAATAAAGGAATTACAAAAAAAAAAAAAAAAAACAGGCTGAGCTGCTGGGCACTGAACAGGCTAAGCTGCTGGGCACTGAACAGGCTGAACTACTGGGCATTGAACAGGCTGCATTGATGGGCACTGAACAGGCTGAGCTGCTGGGCATTGAAAAGGCTGCATTGATGGGCACTGAACAGGCTGCATTGATGGGCACTGAACAGGATGAGCTGCTGGGCACTGAACAGGCTGAGGTGCTGGGCACGGAACATGCTAAGCTGCTGGGCACTGAACAGGCTGCATTTATGGGCACTGAACAGGCTGCTTTGATGGCCACTGAACAGGCTGAGCTTCTGGGCACTGAACAGGCTAGGCTGGTGAGCACTGAACAGGCTGAGCTGCTAGGCACTGAACAGGCTGAGCTGCTAGGCACTGAACAGGCTGAGCAGCTGGGCATGGAACAGGCTGAGCACCTGTGCACGGAACAGGCTGCATTGATGTGCACTGAACAGGCTGAGCTGATGGGCAGTAAACAGGCTGCATTGATGGGCACTGAACATGCTGCATTGATGGGCACTGAACAGGCTGAGCTGATGGGCACTGAACAGACTGCATTTATGGGCACTGAACAGGCTGCATTAATGGGCACTGAACAGGCTGAATTAATTTGTACTGATCAGGCTGAGTTGATGGGCACTGAACAGGCTGAGCTGCTGGGCATTGAAAAGGCTGCATTGATGGGCACTGAACAGGATGAGCTGCTGGACACTGAACAGACTGAGCAGCTGGGCATTGAACAGGCTGCATTGATGAGCACTAAACAGGCTGCATTGATGGGCACTAAACAGGCTGAGCTGCTGGGCACTGAACAGGCTGCATTTATGGGCACTGAACAGGCTGTATTGATGGCCACTGAACAGGCTGAGCTGCTGGGCACTGAACAGGCTAGGCTGGTGGGCACTGAACAGGCTGTGCCACTGGGCACTGAACAGGCTGAGCAGCTGGGCACGGAACAGGCTGAGCAGCTGTGCACGGAACAGACTGCATTGATGGGCACTGAACAGGCTGCATTGATGGGCACTGAACAGGCTGAGCTGCTGGTCACTAAACAGGCTTCATTGGTGGTCAATAAACAGGCTGAGCTGCTGAGCACTGAACAGGCTAAGCTACTGGGCACGGAACAGGCTGCATTGAGGGACGCTGGTGAGGCTGCATTGATAGACGCTGGTGAGGCTGCACTGATGGGCACTAATGAGGCTGAGCTGATGGGCACTGATAAGGCTGAGCTGATGGACACTGGTGAGGCTGCACTGATGGGCAGTGTATTAATATACATATATATATAGTAGTGTGTGTGTATATATATATATATATATATATATATATATATATATATATACAGTGCATTCTATATACAGTGCAGGCAGTGTATTGAGATATATATATATATATATATACACAGATACAGGGCATTCAATGTAGACTATATATACAGTGCATGCCAGGTTGCATGCTCGGATAAAGGTCTGGAATAGATTTTAAGGAGAACTCCACGCCAAAGTTTTTAAAAAAAATTGGCATGGGGGTCCCCCCAAAATCCATACCAGGCCCTTTGGGTCTGGAATGGATTTTAAGGGGAATCCACGCCAAATGCTTTTTAAAAATTGGCATGGGGGCCCCCAAGAGTCATACCAGGCCCTTCGTGTCTGGCATGGATTTTAAGGGGAACTCCACGCCAATTTTTTTTAAAATACTGGCATGGGGTCCCCCCAAAATCCATACCAGGCCTTTTGGGTCTGGTATGGTTTTTAAGGGAACCCCGCACAAAAAAAATGGCGTGGCCCCCCCAAAATCCATACCAGACCATTATCCGAGCATGCAACCTGGCAGGTCAGGATGGGGGGGACGAGCGAGCACCCCCCTCCCGAACCATACAAGGCCACATGCCCTCAACATGGGGAGGGTGCTTTGGGGTCCCCCCCAAAGCACATTGTCCCTATGTTGATGGGGACAAAGGCCTCTTCCCGACAACCCTGGCCAGTGGTTGTCGGGTCTGCAGGCGAGGTGCTTATCGGAATCTGGAAGCCCTTTCCAAGGGGGCCCCCAGATCCTAGCCCCCCCTATGTGCATGGGTATCGGGTACATTGTACTCCTACCCATTGTGACGGTATGCGAGGCAAAATTATAAATGGACGCTATGTGTCGCCTCGTATGCGTTCAATTGGAGTGGTCTAAGGTAGAATGCGGCCCGGGTTTTACCAGCCACCGTGGCAGGGATGGTTCTGGACTGGATTTTGTGGTCCACTGAAGTGCACTCTCACCTTTAAATAAACCAGGAAGAGAGCAAGGGCTCACTCTGCCCTGGGACTTTGAGAACGATCAGCCAGAGACATATGGAACTTTGGCTTGTGGACTAAAGAGAAAGGTTTGCACTACGTTTATTTGTGGGTGTCTGGGAGTAGCCCTACACCGCTTCAAGAGGTATGCTGAGATGTATAGTTAGAGCCTGGATGGCAAGGATTTATTTTATGCTTTGTTTATTTTAAATGCAACCTTTTTCACCAATAAACCTGTCTGCAAGCTAGATTTGAAGAAACTGCTGTCTCAACTGCCCTTTTCCCAGGAAAGGTGATCCCCAACAGAGGTAATCCCTCACACCAGTCACCAAAAAAGTGTCAAAAAAGTAAAAACCACGGGAGGCAGTTTTTGACAATTCCTTTATTAAAAAATGAAATTTAAAAAAAAGTGTCCCGCGATTTAATCCACGTCAATCACGGTGCCGACGGACCAAAAAATAAAAACAATATGAAAAGCGCATCTGCCTCTTTCAGAGGCTACTCGCCGAATGGGCTGTCTTCAGTTTGACAGCTTATATATAGGCAAGGGCGGGGCAATCACGTGATGTCATAGTGGGCGGGGTCACCAGGTGATGTACCTGGTGGCCCCGCTCTTGCCTATATAAGAGCTGTCAAACTGAAGACAGCCCATGAAAGAGGCGGATGCGCTTTTCATTTATTTTTATTTTTCGGTCCGTTGGCGCCGTGATTGACCATGGATGTACTGTACATCGCATGACACTTTTTCTTTTTAATAAAGGAATTGTCCAAAACTGTCTCCTGTGGTTTTTATTTTTTGATACTTTTTTGGTGAGTGGGTAAGGGTACAATGTACCCCATACCCATTCACATAGGGGAGCGGGATCTTGGGGCCCCCTTGTTAAAGGGGTCTTCCAGATTCTGATAAGCCCCCCGCCCGCAGACCCCGACAACCACAGCCCAGGGTTGACGGGAAGAGGCCCTTGTCCGTCAACATATGGAGAAGGTGCTTTGGAGTTGGGGCGCGGAGCATCCCCTGCCCTAAAGCACCCACCCCCCATGTTGAGGGTATGTGGCCTGGTATGGTTCAGGAGGGGGGCCACTCACTCGTCCCTCCCTATCCTGCCCTGCCAGGCTGCATGCTCGGATAAGGGTCTGGTATGGATTTAGGGGGGGTCCTACGGGCATTTTTAAAAAAAAAAATGGCACGGGGTTCCCCTTAAAATCAATACCAGACCCGAAGGGCCTGGTATGGACTGGGGGGAGAACCGCATGCCATTTTTTTCATTGATTTTTTAATCTATATTACAGGGAGCCGGGAATACATTATAGCCGCAAGCAAGTTTAAATGACATTTTTCCTTTATAAATGTAATTTTGCTGCGGCACTGTTCTACACATCGCACAGATGCGCCACTTTACAGGCAGACTAAGGCTTCATATTTAAAGGAATATATTATTTTTATTGTTTTACTTTAAGCATTGATACATGTTCCCTAGGGCAGTACCCAGGTCCCCATACACTTTTTATGGCAATAACTTGCATATAAGCCCTAAATTAGCACTTTTGATTTTTCATGTTCGTGTCCCATAGACTTTAGTAGGGTTCGCATATTCGCCAGAATTTTTGTTTGCAGTGTTCTGGTGTGAACTGAACCCTAATGCTGATATACTCATGACTTTTCGTAACTTTTATGCCGATTTGTATTCCTCCAAAGTTGCACCCTCCACAGACGATGTTCATGCCTTTCTGAGGGATTGTAGATTACTCAAACTTGGCTCTAGGTTTGGAGAATCCCGAAAGGGTGCCGAAATGAACTATAAGAGACATGACCTTTTCTAGGAAGGTATCAGTGCCCCATAAATAGAGAAGGGTGATTGTCTGCATATTATGAGATTTTATCCTCCCTAGGTCCTCTGAGGAAACCTATAATTTGTGTGGAAGCTCTAATTTTCACAGTCAGGGGTTCCAGAGCTAGTGCGAATAGCAGGGGTGACAAAAGGGCACCCCTGCCTAGTACCCCTATGAAGGGGGAAGGAATCCATTAAATCCCCATTGATCCTTAATTTGGCCGTGGATGCTGAAAATAACAGTTTATAACATTTGATAAAATGGGTACCAAGGCCAAAATATGTCAATACCTCCCACAGATAAGGCTATTCGACGCTGTGAAAGGCCTTGGCAGCATCAAGAGATAGAATTGCCAGATTACCCGGGTTTTCTATAAGGAATTTATCTAAGGGAAGTAGAACCGATTGGTTCTACTTCCCTTAGATGAGTTGAAATCTCCATTGCTGGATTGTGCTAGCTCTTTAAGACTGTTAACCCAATTTAAATATCTAGGAGTTCAAGTCACTTCAGACCCTTCCAGATACTTGGAACTTAATCTGCTTCCTTTGGTTAAACAACTCCAGGCCAAATGTAATACGCAGTGTAATCTCCCCCTGCTGGTTATTGGTAGGGTTAATCTCATAAAAATGGTCTGGTCCCCACAATTACTTTACATCCTCTACAATTTTCCACAATGGGTTCCTTGCAGACGGTTCATGCGCATTGAAACTCTTTTCAGGCGTTTTATTTGAAAGAAAAAGGTTGCTAGAATACGGCTTTCACTGTTGCAGTATGGTAAAGACCAAGTTGGCTCCCAATCCTAAAATATATTTCTTAGCCTCCCAGCACCAGCACCTTGGGGGCTGGGGTCTTCCAGATGCCTCTGACCCAATTCGTAGTATAATGCTCACTGGTGATTCTAACTACACAGCTCTGTCCCAGGCGGGGTTCCCCAATATCTTACAGTCAGGACCCACTTCCCTTCTCTTAAAGAGACACTGGTCCGCTGTTAAGAATAGCTTTGGAATCTCAGGCTTCATTCTGGAGACACCTCTATGACAAAACCCTATCTATACCGAAATAAACAAATTGGAAGAGTTTCAGGCCTCGGAGTTGGCAGGTATTCGCTACTTCTCACAATCATACACTCAGAATGCACTAAAATCCTTTACTGTACTCCAAGCTGAATTTGCCCTACCTAGACAACAATTTTATAAATATCTACAACTGTGCCATGCTCTTCAAGCACAGGCGTACCAGTCTAATATGATATTGTCTGCCAACCCTTTAAGGCCACACAAGAAAGGCATGATATCGCAAATCCATTCCACTTTAAGTTCCACTACGAAGAACTCATCCACACTTCTATGTAGGAGGGGATGGGAAAGCGACCTAGGAGATATTAATGAGGAAATGTGAAAGCTGTGCTTACAGACCATACCTGTAGTTTCAGTATCACCCTCACACAAACTGTCACAATTATATATACACTGCACAGAGCCTACAGCACACCATTACAGCTTCATTGTTGGGGGAGACGGGATTCCCCTAACTGCCCTAAATACAATATAGAGGATGGAACTGTCATTCACCTGCTTTGACAATGCCCTAGTTTATTTTGTTATTGGAAGGAGGTGATCGCTACTACAGTATCTTTGCAGTATATATGAACAAAGTTCCATTAGATCCTATGGTTTGTCTATTGGGAGCAGTAGATGAGAAGGTTTTGGGTCCCCCCATGTAATTTAGCCGTACACAGGCCCCTGTACATAGCCCGGAAGAAAATATCCAATTTCTGCCTATCCTCTCATGCACCCACTAGGAAACAATGGATAGAAGAGGTCAATTGTATATTGATAAGAGAACAATTGACATATCCACACAGAAATTCCAATCGCAGGTTTTTTTCTATCTGGCATGCATGGATGTATACTCCTGGGCTAGCCCCACCACAATTGATCATGCACAGATTATTACAGGTGTAAGTACCTAGTATGCTTGTGTCCATTACACTTAAGTGGTCTTCGGAAAATGATCCATATAAGCATACCTCTAGTGAGATGCATGGAGAGTTAAATGTGTTCTCTCATCTGGAGGCTGCTCTTCTTATTTTTTCTGGAGATCGCACTACTCTAGTTGGTATACGGCCCATTGGCTGTTTGACTTACCCTCAGGAAGGGGGTAACGCATATTCCTGGTTTAATAGTTTTGTTATGAATTGTTTTTTTTTTTTTTTGTTCTTGCCTTAATGCTATTGTGCCTTGATACTATTTTCTTATTATTTGTGTACAAAACTTCACATTGACCAAACTATTCTGGGGTAATACGCTACCTGGGTTATATTATTGATACATGCGTGGTCAAATATGTTGAATTCTGTGATGTATGTCTTGGATTGTATTTACCTGTATTGTTTATTGAACTTTGTCTGTTGACCTTTTGGCACAATAAACATTTTTCTGATTTAAAAAAAAAATATTATGTGCTGCCCTTTGGTGATGTCAAGGGCTGCACTAAAAGCCCCCTATATCAAGTAAGCTGAAAACCACTGCATTACATTATTGGTGGTGAGCACAGGAATCTCCATACACTTTGTACACAGTGCACGGTCTCCCTAATTTTTTTTCCTCTTTCCGCTTCTGGTTGAATGTTATTAGCCTGTAGTGTTGGGCTATATGTTCTACTGGTAGAATGTTCTTTAACTCTTATGGTTGAATGTTCTTCATGCTTTTTTTCTCTTAGGATAGAATATTAGGTCCTATTCACAATTAGCGATTTAAAATCCCAGGCAGAATCATGGATAAATTGCGCTAAAATCATGGCAAATCCATGCAATGTCATCCTTAATGGTACCCCAAACATGGTGTAATTTTGCTGCGATTGTTGTGTAACAGCATGTGCAAGAATCGCACCTGGCTCAGGACCAAAATTTGGCCCCTAAGCTTCTTTCCCTTGACAAACGTGCATAAGGCAGTCCATTGAAGTGAATGGGTGGAGCATATGTGGAAACACTTGTGAATCGATGAATAAAACATTGCGAGCAGCACGCATGTTGTTACTACGCGAAATATGAAAATGGCCTAAGGGAATGTTATATTCACCCTGTGAAAGACAACAAAAAGAAACTGACATTTCATACATATTAAAATATTACAGGGTTTATTTGTGACTTTTGAGCAAATCTTCAGACATTCGCAAAGCAAATTTTTTTACACATAGACCGCTAAGTATAAGGATGGAAGAGATGGGAAAACACATATCCAATTTTACTGTGCACACATTGGTGTGCATGTAGCCTAAGTGTCTATTCTTGCTTGCTGTGAATTTACTTAAACTTTTTTTGTCATTTTAGATGCATTTCGTGTTTTACAATACAAAGTATGCAGATATAACAACAGCCAAACAAAATCCAGATGGCCTTTCAGTAGTTGGTGTACTTTTTGAGGTGAGTTGCAATATCTCTAAAGCAGCATTTGCTAGGAAATGGTGGACAGTTTTGTTTGAAGATTTGTAGGATGGATGCTTCCAATCCTTCATGCTAATGAAGATGGGACTTTTTGTTTTCCCCAAACCCGCCTTTCTCAACTCTTTTTTGAGTCATGGACCCTTTTATGAATCTGATGAAAGCTATGGACCCCCCTGCCCAGAAATATTCACATAAACACAACTTTGCACTCAATGAATATATGTATTTAGGAAAAAAACAGGCACCAGTGAATCCTGTGATTGAGACATGCTTCCACAAAGTATCCTTTGCAAGTCCAAATCCCCAAAAAATGTTCTTCAACCTTTTTAAGAATAGTAAAGTGTTAATCCACCAAAAGATGACGCCTCTCTAACGTGCTTCACCACTCCCGATGGATAAAATTCAAAAACGGTTTTACCATATAGATGTCATCAGGTAAAACCAGAATCCCCATGGAATATCCCTGGAATGGTTATATAGAAAAAAATGTGCTCCAGTAGTGAAGTATGGTTAACCACTTCCCGACCGCCCGCCGCAGATATACTGTGGCAAGGCGGCTCCATTGCGCGAATCGCTGTACCGGTACAGCGCTTTGTGTAATAGATACAGTGGCCATGTGTGTGGCGCCTGAGCCAGTATGCATGGCTGGGGTCGCGATGTCTGCCGGCCACCTGCGATCACTCCATAGAGAGCCAGAATGGGGATCTGCCTATGTAAACACGGCAGATCCCTGTTCTGACAGGGGAGTAGAGAGAGATCGTCTGTTCCTAGTAATGAAGAACAGCGATCTCTCTGTACTCCCAGTCAGTCCACTCCTCCTACAGTTAGAAAGAACCTCCCTAGGACACACTTAATCCTTTGATCACCCCCGGTGTTAACCCCTTCCCTGCCAGTGTCATGTATACAGTGATCAGTGCATTTTATAGCACTGATCACTGTATTGGTGTCACTGGTCCCCAAAAAGTGTCACTTAGGGTCAGATATGTCCACCGCAATGTCGCTGTCCCGCTAAAAATCGCAGATCGCTGCCATTACCAGTAAAAACAATAAAAAATGAATAGTTCCTAAATCTTTCCCCTGTTTTGTAGACACTATAACTTTATAACAATATACGCTTATTGGGATTTTTTTTTTACCAAAAATATGTAGAAGAATACATATTGGCCTAAACTGATGAATACATTTTTTTTATATATTTTTTTGGATATGTATTATAGCAAAAAGTCAAAAATATTGTGTTTTTTCAAAATTGTCTGTTTTTTTTTTGTTTATAGCGCAAAAAATAAAAACCACAGAGGTGATCAAATACCACCAAAAGAAAGCTCTATTTGTGGGGAAAAAGGACATCAATTTTATTTGGGTACAGTGTCGCACGACCGCGCAATTGTCGGTTAAAATAATGCAGTGCTGTATCGCAAAAAATGGCCTGGTTATTAAGGGGGTAAATCCTTCTGCTGAAGTGGTTAAAAACCATATGCTTTTTATTAAAATCCTACTAAAAAAACATGAAGCCTGCTTAGCATATACAATACTGTGAACATCTCTCTGTCCAACTTACTACCGCTGCTAGGATGAATCTCCATTCAGGCCACGCACAGTGCAGTTGTCACTTCCTGTCTCCGCTTGGCTACGCTCTGACACATTTCATCATATCCGACTTTGCCAAGGGTATGGTAAAGCGGAACACCATTATGGCTTATATGCACTTCCTTAGTTTAAAAAAAAAAATTGATTGTCTCATATATATATATATATGACATACACAAAGTTTCAAATACTTAATCACTTCAGCCCTGGAAGGATTTACCCCTTTAATGACCAGGCCATTTATTGCTCTACGGCACTCTGTCGCTTTAACTGACAATTGTGCAGTCATACGACGCTGTACCCAAACAAAATTGACGTCCTTTTTTCACACAATTAGAGCATTCTTTTGATGGTATTTGATCACCTATGCGGTTTTTATTTTGCGTTATAAACAAAAAAAAGAAAGTTTTTAAAAAACTGATTTTTTTTTTACTTTCTGCTATAATACATATCCAAAAAAAATATATAAAGACACAAATTTATTCATCAGTTTAGGCCAATATGTATTCTTTTACATATTTTTGGTAAAAAAAAAAAAAGCAATAGGCGTATATTGATTGAAAACTTATCGCATCTACAAACTACGGGATAGATTTAGGGACTTTTTTTTTTATTATTGTTTTTACTAGTAATGGCGGGGATCTGTGATTTTTAGCGGGACTGCGACATTGCGGCGGACAAATCTGACCCCAAGTGACACTTTTTGGGGACCAGTAATATTATAATGTATACATATAAATGTATAAATGACACTGGCAGGGAAGGGGTTAACATAAGGGGCAATCAAGGGGTTAACTGTGTTCCCTGGGTGTGTTCTAACTGTAGGGGGGATGGGCTGCCTGGGACATCACAGAGATCACTGGGAACAGCAGATCTCTGAGATGTCCCCTGTCAGAACGGGGATCCACCTTGTTTACATCCCCATTCTGCCTCTGTGTACATCAATCGCGGACGGCCGGCTGACATTGAGTCCGCCAGACCTGCGGGTGCGCTCCCACATGCATGTACTGACGTGCTCCTATGGAGATTCGTGCAGCCAAGCCACCTTGCCACAGTATAACTGCGGCAGGTGGTCAGCAAGTGGTTAAACAATCTTAAGAAAAAAGAAATTCCAAGCCTTGCCTGTTAATCACCAGCTGCTACTCAGGTTGGGTGCTGGCTTAGCTGTGCTTGCAATGTAGGATGAAGAAATTCCTGGACAGCCGCACTTCCAAAAACACACCGCTTTATTGAAGAGTTTTAAAAGCAGATCAATGTATCACATATGATATATGATATATGATATATGACTAAGCGTCCCCCCTGAGACGTGAAACGCATTAGCTGTCATGCCCCATCAGGGGTCCTGTTCGTGTCTTCATGTGATACATTGATCTGCTTTTAAAACTCTTCAATAAATCGGTGTGTTTTTGGAAGTGCGGCTGTCCAGGAATTTCTTCATCCTACATTGCAAGCACAGCTAAGCCAGCACACAACCTGAGTAGCAGCTGGTGATTACTGGTGATTAACAGGCAAGGCTTGGAGCAGTTTCCTTTTCTCTCTGTTTGCAATCTTAAGAAAAACTCACTTTTAATGCAAAAAATAACAGCCACTTAATACAAAAATCAAATACAATTATCTGGTGCAAATTAAACAACAGCTTTAACTCTGCTCAAATCTAATACTACTAATACTAGCAAATGAGAGTTACCACCTGCTATTATGGAGTGGCACAAGATGGTGGTTGTGCAGATAACAAATCTAAATGGTACACATGAGTGAACCATTGATTGGGAAAAGGGGGAGGTCTGTATAGTAAATGTATATGTTATTTTTTATCTGACCCTCACTGACCCCCTGAAACCCACCCATGGACACCTTAAGGGTCCATGGACCCCAGGTTAAGAACTCCTACTTTAGAGGAACCCTTGAAATAAATTTGGGGTCTTGGGGAACCCCTTGCTACAACCAAGTTATTGGGGGCCATTGGAAAAATGCCTCTTGCATTGGAGGTCAATGAGAAGAATGCCCCCCTTACAGTTGTGGTCAGAATGCCACCATAACAGACAGCTAAAAAGATCAATGGTGTTCTGCCTTTGACTTTGTCAAGTGGCATTGGCCATGTAAATATACAGGCCCCCCCAGATGGGAGGTCAGTTAGCCACAGCTCAAGGAACCACTAGCAACCTCTGGAGGAACCCTAGAGTACCACGGTACCCAGGTTAAAAATGGTTGCTCTACTCCCTGCCTCGCTGTACATTGCCCACACTTTCTGATTCATTTTGTATGCTAACACACTTCTATTGTTCTATATTCAAACCATCATAAACAATTGTTTTTTTAAATTAAAGCTTGGATCAACTAATGAAGCTCTAGCCCCTTTTATTGGTGCCCTCCCTTTTGTGACCTACAAAGGTAAGCTCTTCTTCCTTCAGAAACTTATATTGGTACACCATAATCTATAAAGTTATAAACTGTCTTTGTTTTATCTGTTCACTTAGATATGTATTTATGATTAGATTTTTCAAAAGAACTGGATTTATTTTTAGCAATAGGTATTTTAAGAGATGGATATTAACCTCACTGTATATATTGTGTGTTATATGTGTTGAATCTGCATCTAAATTTCTGTTGCCCTCTTACACTGTTGTGCCCAGGCTCTGAAGTCTTATCTGCATACCTCCACCATGGCTTTTTACACAGTGGGGGAGATTTACTAAAACTGGTTTACACAGAATCTGGTGCAGCTGTGCATAGTAACCTGCTTCTAACTTCAGCTTATTCCATTAAGCTATGACAATAAGCCCATGTTCACATGGGGCCGATTTGGCATGAGACTTAGCGGCGCTGCACCGATTCCCAAAAGTAGTTCTCCTGTACTACTTTTGGTGACTTCAGGGGCATGAACCCACACAGATGTCTGTCGAATCGCCCCCAAAGTCGGACTGCATTGCTGGTTTAAAATTGTGCGAGTTAAGCTGTAGCCCAGTGCGAACCTAGGCTTAAACCTGGAAGTTGGTTACTAAACGAGGAAATTATGGTGAAGATCCATACTCAGTCAGAGGTGTATAATAGGTTTTTGTAAATGGTGTGGCTTTCTGGATGTAGCCATGATTTAATGAGTGTGGTATATTCTAAAGCCTTGTACAAATGGGCTGAATGTCTGGCAACATCGGCCAGTTCAATAAAAACAGGTGAACATTCACAGGTGTGTATGGTGGCTGGACTGACTTTTGTCAGACGTGCATGCAGGAAAACGAGCAGCCGACCGGCTCCCGATCAGGGCTCAGAGCGATGACCGGAGTGTTCTGGCGAGGGGCCGTGCCATTGTCAGAACACAAGAGCTCAGCGGAGAAATCGTTGTACTAACATCAGATTGTTAGTACAGCGGCTCCTACCGCAGCTGTCACTTTATTTTTCAACCCGCTGGGTTGAACAAAAAAACCTCATGGTGTGTACTAGGCTAAAAGTGATTGTAAATGATCACCTTGTAAAACAATCAATTCAGTTTAAAATAGCTATAAAAGGCAAAACATGTTTGTATAGATATAAAAAAAATCTAAATACCCTTTTGCCCTTTTTTATAAGTATTCACATAAGAGCTGGGGGGAGGAGAAGCAGCAACACACTGGGCCTCCCAGTGAATGGCTGTGCTGTGGGGGCATGTCAGGGCAAGTTTGATCATTGGAGAGCATACACTGAGTTCCCAGCATAGCTAGAGAACTGACCATGGTTTGCTCTCCTGCTTAGTTTGGTCAGTTTTTAATAGGAAAGCAAAAGGGACTAGCAGGAACACCAGGGATTTCACATAAATGAAGCAATACAAAGAGAACAGGATACTTTCCCATACATTTACATGGTATAGCAGGCATATATCGGGAATATGAAGTGTTGGGGTAACAAACGCTTTAAAGAGGAAGTAGAATCTGATTTTTTTTTCTTCCCTGCAAAGTAAAGGCATAATGTGCTAGTATGCATTACATACTAGCAAATTATGTGGCACTTACCTGCAAACTAAGCAGTTTATTATGTAGTGCCCCCATAGTGTAGCTGTGTTTTCTGTCAGGGTTTTGCTAGGTGAGGTATAATTTAGTCAAGCCTGACTGTAGGTGCAGGCCTCATAGTTTTCATCTAGGCAGGGAGGAGTGGCTCGGGAAGGATTGAGTGGACTTGACACATGAGGTCACCAGAACCTTCCACTTCTTTCTAGAAACCTGGAGAAGGGTTTCTGGTCAGAGAGCTGTGAGGTAGGTGGAGCCATCTGGAGTATTCTAGGGAGCCCTGACCAATCCCCAAGCAGGATTGGCAGGAGGCAGGCCTCTTTAAATATTCTGAGTCAGCCCAATCTGGGAGGAGAAGTGTGGGTGGAAGTCTGGAGATGTTGCAGAGGTTCTGCTCCTATCCGGGAGGTCACCCCAGTCTGGGTAGGGTGACTTTGGGGCCTGGAGGTTTGGGTGCAACCAGGAGTGGTGGTGAATTTCTGTCACACAAGGGAACAGGAGAACAGTGGAGGTGCTACACAGTGAGAGACTTTAAAGTGATCCACCAGTTTGGTGAGTGATGGTCCCTGGGAACTGCAAGAGAAAGTGCCGGAGCAGGCTGGAAGAGGAATAGTGGACAGTCTGTGGGAGCCCTGGGAGTCAGTTCAGGGAAAGGAGGGTCACTGAGGAAAAGCAGGTCGGTGGGACCTGGAAGAGAGATGGGCTGGGAGTTGTAGTCCATCAAAGGCCCGGCTAGCAGTCAAGTACTTTTGCTACACATCCAGGGGCCCATGATCCCTGGCCTGTAATGGGTGTTACGGAGGTTCTGCTGAGAGTAGGCCTTGCCATGTGCTAGCTGCGGTGAAAAGAAAGGAACAGAGAAGCTTGATAAATTTCCCTTCAAGCTGGAAACCAGGTGCAGTGCTGGAGAAAAATAATGGAGTGATGATTTACTAAGTTCAGTGCTGGAGAGAGAACTGTAAGAAAAACGGTCAGCAAGTTGAGTGTTGGAGAGTTGTGAGAAGTAACAGTCTGCAGAGGGATGGTCTGCAGTGAAATGCACATATACAGGAGGGTATATGGACTTTGTGTACTATAATTCTTTGGGCATCCCACAGTCATCCCTTATCCCCATCCAAGTTATTTCCCCTAAATAAAACAACAAAAACAAGAGCCGGCCTGTTCAGTGTCTACGGATGTGTGAAATATGGTGTGATTGAGGGCAGCTATAAGGTGAACCACTACTACCAGCCACTCTCAATGGAGCACATGGCTACAATTATATTGCAGTTTACCAATTCTTAGATGTGATGGCTGCATTTGTTTTCTTTTTTAGTCTTTCTTTCCTTTATTGTCACCTGGTGATCCAGCCAGTAAGTCTCTCGTTTTTCAAAAGAACAAGCTCTCTTGAAGATATAGCAGTTATAGGGATGAGCTAGTTAGCTTTTTATTTATTCATGTATAACCTGTATCCCAAAAGGTTATAAAAAACAGTTTGCTGTAACTGCTTATAAAGTGTGAGCTGGAGTCCAGCTTCAATTTGTTAGTGTATCTAAAGCCTAGCACACATGATTAGAACATTGGATGAAAAGATCCATATTAGAAACAATAATTCAATTTTTTGTTCATTAGTATACTGCTTGTGAGAAAAAAATTCCAAAGGGACATGGTGGAAAAATGTTCTTGTTAATCTGTTAGTACATCTAACACTCCCCTTCCCCCAGATTAACAATGCTGCTTCCCAAAGGTGCTCTCTGTGCTCCTTCACCCAGAGTGGGTGCACTCTAATACAGGAGGGTTGTTACTGATCAGATCACCAAGTGAAAACAGAGGAACAAAAGCAGTGGCGGCCCGTCCATTAGGGGAGCACGGGCGCAGCGCCCTCATCCATGCGACCGGCCCCCTAATCTACATGCAGGGAGCAGGATGCATGGATTCCAATGGGGGGGGAGGGGTTAAGCATGTGACAAGAGCCAGAGGCTCTAATAGGCTTCAAACAAGGGTGGGCATGGGGCGAAGAGCATTGCGCTCAGAGCCCACCTAGTTGTGTGACAATAGCGTATGAATATTTGCTATTGTCACACTGATCCTCCTCCCAGCCAATCAGGAAGTGGGTCCTGAGACCAGTCACCCAAATGGCTGAAAGGACAAACAATTCTATTGGATGCCTAGGAGGAGACGCGATAGAAGCCGCCGCCTGCTGCCCATTGCCCATAGGAGCGCTGCCCGCCCGCAACCTAGATGAGGTAAGTGCGGGGCTGGAAGACCCCCCCCCCCAATCGACCGACCAACAGTGGGGGGGGGTAGCTGTTTGCCGCCCCCCCAAAAAAGAGAACCACCAGCTGCCACTGGACAAAAGCCACCACACCCAATGATTGGTAAGCTACAATATATTACATTTTTGGTTTTGGATTAATATCATTTAACCATTTACCGACCAAATAACTCCGTTATACCACAGCAAAGTGTCTCTCCTGTGCCGAATCAAGTACCTCAATGTGCACTGCATGTGGTTACGGGGCGCTGGCACAGCACAATGTTTTATGTTGTGGCAGTAAACCGGAGAGACTGGAAATATCCAACAAAAAATAAAAGAATCTGTAATTGTGCTCTAAAATTATGGGGAAGACCAGAGAAAAAAGTATAAAAGCAGCCCTGGTCTGCACTATTTTTATTTTAAAGAGGGGTCTGCGAAACACTGTTTATTCATCTAATGTTTTTATGTTCATTTTCTAGGACAGTCAACATCAATTAGCTTTAACCTCGGAAAAATTCTGCCTTACCAATCATATGGGTATTACACATATCAAGGATCTCTCACAACTCCACCTTGCTCTGAAATTGTGACTTGGCATATCATAAGAAGCACTCAACAACTAGACCATGCACAGGTAACTTAACCAACAAAACCATGCACTGCTCCACATTTTTTGATGCTGAGATAAAAAGGGAATACTAAAAAGCATACTTAATAAGTGGTGAATCCTCCATTTGGCTAACGTTTCCTCACAATTTTGCCACCAAACACATTTAGTTACATTAATTTCCATTTTCTTCAACATCTCATTTATAATCTTTTAAAATGATTGTAAAGGCTTAAATATTTTTTTAAATAACAAACATGTCATACTTGCCTGCTCTGTGCAATAGGCTCCTCCTCTTTTTCATACGCCACCATAGTAAGTCGCTTGCTATCTGGGTGCATGAGCAGGCTTGCTTCCAGATGGAGTTAGATCAAATGATGACTCATAGGTAAATATTTAGGGGTCTAAGGGGGCGATACAAATGCTGGAAATTTTTTTACCTGAATGCAGGGAATGCATTAAGGTAAAACTGTATTGGCTTTAAAACCACTTTAATGGAGAAAATAGTCCTCAGTAACATCTACCAATTTTTTTTTCTCCATATTTCTTTTATTTTATTTAGAAAAGATGACAAAAACAATGCATCCAGTACAACTCAGTCATTCACATAGTCATCATGAAAGCGTACATTGACAGAGGCATATGTTTGCTAGGGAACTCATTTCCATTCAAGTCGTATTAACTACCTTTAGCTGGCTAGGTATGATAGCTTACTGATTTATGTGCCTCCATCAGTTGGAGACCTAACTCAAGAGGGGGGCTCTCACTTTGTCTTTCTTGGGACCCAAGGTCCATAATGGCACTGAGGTGTTGGATGTTGGGACTTACTCAAAAATATGGGTCTATTGGGGGAGTGTGGGAAAGGATAGTGGGGGTAGGCGGGGGTGTGGGACAAGGGGGAGGGGGGAAGGGGGGGTTGGATGGGAGGGGGGGTGTCCTCTCCTGTTCCCGTTGCGATATGCCTGCCGTCTCAGCTGAACTTGTACTCTCTTGAGAAAGGTTGTGGGCTGCTAGGGAAGGGGTTTGGTCCTTCGAGAGAAATCAAGTCTCACCTTTTACAACTAGCAAGACAAAAGCTGTGTGTAGCTGCTTTCCTTATTTGTTATGAGAGCTCCTTATCCACTATTCAGTTGGGCGTAAGTGGGGGTTGTTAGAAAGTGCGTCCAGCAAGACCATTTTCGGATGTATTAATGTGGGGTATCTTTATCAATGTGAATTAGTTCTTCTAATTCAGCTATTTTCTGTATCCTACGGAGTCACTCCTTCATTGAGGGGGGTTGAGACGAGCGCCAGTGCATTGGCCACTGCATAGCTAACGATTTGTGGTAGGTGCTCAATGGTAGGTTTGAGTGGTGCAGTAGAAACTGTGAGGGGGTGTACTCCAAGGTATACGTTGTTACCTGTGCAATGGTGTCTCTCACTATTTGCCAGTAAGGTTGGATCTTAGGACAGGTCCACCACACATGTAACATCGTGCCCATATCCGTCTGACATCTCCAGCAAGTCTCGGGGACGGCCGGGTGGAATTTATGTATGGTAGTCGGGGTGCGGTACCAGCGTGTTACAATCTTATACCCGTTCTCCTGAGTGGATACATTTAGTGAGCCCTTATGCGTGTTGATGTGTATCCTTTCCCATTCCTCCTCTGATAAAGATAGTGAAAGATCTGTTTCCCAGGATCTGCATGCTTTGTATGCTTTTGGGGAGCAATGTGGCGTTTGTGGGGTACCGCTCATGCAGGGCTGTTCAAATGTTGTTAAAGCGGTAGTAAACCCATGCATTTAACAGGTTAAATTTCAGTCACATTTCCAGCATGTGCCGGAAATGTAACACTCCCATTGGTTGTGCTCTAAACCAAACTGTCAAACCATCCAATGGCTGGTGTCATAGCTGATCACATGTGCAGCATCATGGCAGTTGTAGATTAAACAGAGGCCAAGATGGCAGCTTCCTTGGCTGAAAATGATCAGAGGGTTTACTACCACTTTAAAGGTCTAGCAGATACTGTTTTTTTGTCCGCCGCTTGGATATAGAGATCAGGGTCCAATGTGGGAAGTTTTTGCCCCCTAATTGCGCTTCTATCTCTGGGAACATCTACCAAATTTTTAACAGGCGCACATCACATACATTGACATCAGCAAATTTTAAAATCAATTGTATTTGAATAACAAATGATTACTTTTTTCCAGTGATTCAGCAATATTTCTCTGATGTGACTTGCCACGCTCATTCTTGGGCCTCGTTCACAGGGGCATGCATTTATAGGACATTTCTAAACACTAAGGGATCCATTATAAAACATTCATTGTATAAATGTCTTAAACATTTGCATAGATATTATGAATAATCACTATTGTGTATAATTTTATTTTCCTTGTGATTGTGAGCTCCATCTAGTGGCCATAATATAGTATTTTCTGGAAATACCACAACCAGGAAATACTGCATTATGGCCATCAGATGGAGTGGACAACCATAAGAAAATGAACATAATAAACACAATATGAATATTTAGGGCATTCACACAGAATTTTTTTTTTATAAAAAGACTCTATATAAATGCATGTAATAATTTTATATAATAAGCACTATGCATTTACCCCCCCCCCCCCCCCAATGCATGTGGACTGGTATCACGCCTGCTATCTTCTATCTTCCTATTTTCTATCT
>BLSH010139081.1:473678-488214 GCA_018402905.1 Glandirana rugosa
ATTTACCCCCCCCCCCCCCCCCCAATGCATGTGGACTGGTATCACGCCTGCTATCTTCTATCTTCCTATTTTCTATCTATACTTTAAAATACACATCCCCCGCTTCAAACCAGAGAATAGTTTGAATATTGTGCAAGATGGAAAATGGGTGAATGTTGAACAAAATTTAGAACAACAGCTACGTGTCTTGAATGATAAATACCATTATTAGTACAGTAAAGCTCTTTTCCATTGAAGAACAGATGTTGGGAAAATCCTGTTTTAACACTGGTGAATCTTGTTTCAAGTCATTTTCACTTAGTGAATCTTCTTTGAAAATGGGCAAAAACCACTATAAGAAACGGGGAATGTAGAAAATGGAATACTGGTGAAAACATTTATGAAATTCTCATTGAATGATGATGCGGAAAAGGAAAATTTAATTCATATACTTACCGTAATTTTCTTTTCCTGACGAGCTCCATAGCAGCACAGCTGGGTATAGGCTTCGCCTCCCTATGCCTCCAGGACTTAGCTTATACAAATTTGAGCCCACCTACAGCCTCTGCGTTCTGTAACTAGTCCTACCAAGATGGGTGGGATATGTGCTGCCATGGAGCTCATCAGGAAAGGAAAATTATGGTAAGTATTTGAATTAAATTTTCTGTTTTCCTGACGGCTCCATGTCAGCAGAGCTGGGAACTAACTAGCCAAACAGGGGAGGGATAATGCTACACACTCCTCAATATCAGCTAAAAACGGAAGACAGGATGCCTCTGCTAAACTAAACTCATTCAGGCTTCCTCTATACAGTAATAAACCCTGAACATATATATTTTGGTGCCCACGTAGCTGCCTTGCAGATAGTCTCAAACACTCGGCCTGCTGCCACTCTCAAAGTCGAGACCTTTCTAGTGAAGAGTGACGTGAACCTCCTGGCATGGCCAACCCTTTCAACTTGTAGGCCAAGGAGATGAGCTTCACCAACCAAGAGGCAACTATCTTGTTGGAAGCCGTAAAATCATTATGTGATCCATATGGAATGACAAAAAGATAGGAATTTGCAGCAGAATTACATTATTCTGTGATGTACACAAACCATTCAAGGAAATTGTAGACATTATAAAAGCATGCTTCTCCCCCTCTTTTTTTTTTTGGTAAAAAACTGAAGAGCACAACAAATGTAAAAAGTATGTCCTAGATTTCAACAGGCAATAGCTGGCTACCGTATTCATCCACAGGTGGCTCCTCTATCTTCCCTGGGAATGCTGGTCTTTGAAAGGGTTGGCACAATGGCACAATAGTAAAGCAAACATGAGAAACCACCAATGGGTTAATGCCATGTGTGAACAGACAAAGTATTACTTTGTGCACCTGTTATGCAGAGAACTCCCTGTGGAAGAGCTCAGGGTATGCATAGTGGCTGCAAGGTGCAAGGCACACACAATTCCCAGCAATGCAGCATTCATTTGGATACAAAGCTTTTTTAACATTAGCTCATCCAACCTCCGCCATCCGACTGTAACACCAGCACAGCGCGGATGCGCGTGCCTAGGGGAGACTCTGCCGACACTGCTATCCACTTACCAAGAATCCAGTGGACCCCAAACAAGGCTGTTAGCTGTGATATAAGCCACCTCGAAAACCAGCAGTGGGGTTCCCTGGATTATGGGTCATTTAGCCGAGACACCAGGGACTGCGTTCAGCCAAATCCACATGCATGGATAGACGGCCAGCCCTTTAGACCTGCCAGGTAGAGGAGCACACCAAGATCCTGCGCATAGGAGGGAAAGCGAAGAACACCAAGGCTGTAGGTGGGCTCAAATTTATGAGTTAAGTCCTGGAGGCATGGGGGGGCGGAGCCTATACCTAGCTGTGCTCATATGGAGCCATCAGGAAAGATGTGTCCACTCTGATGGGACATGTCAAGAAAGTTAAATAATATACCTTAGTACTTTTTGACTGATTGCTTGTGGTGTATTGCTTCTACAGCAGTGTAAGGGGAAGTAATGCGGCTACGTTTGCTTAGATTTCACCCTTGTGAAAAAAAAAAATTCAAAAATTCAAAAATTGTATTAAAAAATGTACTGAAAATTCATACCTGCCATTTTATGCTTTATTCCCACAGTATGCTGCAATCACCAGTTCACTTTACTCTACTACAGTTGATGACCTAATAGCAGAGAAAATGGAGGACAACTTTAGACCAGTCCAGCCATATAATGGAAGAATTGTGTACAAGTATTAGCGGGGAGCTGGATTGGATACATGTACAAGAAGCTTTATTATTATGGATTCCTTTTTACCTAAATAAATCTCCCTGACTGCATGAATAAGCTTTGATTTCTTTCTTTAGTGTGTTTCCACCATTAAATTTAAGGCCCCTTTCACACGGGTGTAGCACTACCCCCGTAGGAGCTGTTTTAGTATGTTGTGTCCATTACTCCGCCTCTCAACCCCAATAACAGCCTCAGTCTCCTCTGGCGCACCTAGCAATAGTGTGAGTGCAAAGCTCAATGAGAAACACACACATTATTATAAAACACAGAAATTGTCTTTACTGTAGTATTTCTGTGGAATAACCATTGGCAATATGTTCAAGGAATACAATAGAAGAACATTAACTGAAGTTATAAGCAATATAGCTCAATAGTACATTTAGGCTGCTTTCAGGGGATTCAGAACCTTAGAATAACCCCAAGAGCAGGGTAAACCCTTTAATAACAATAAAGCCACAAAAATGGAAATCTGTACCAGATTGGTTACATTTAATCAAGTTTGGCGCTATGAGTCCATGCAGGAGGAGAGCAGAAGACTGACCCTCTCTATGTCAGATCCCTCTCTTCTGTCTCCTGGCACCAGAGGTCCAATAAAAAAAATACTGTATTCAAATCAACAGTCAATATATTAGCTTCCCGGATAGGCTGACCCACACACCCACTGCATATACAGAGCCCTGGATATGTGTGTGTGTGTGAATGTGGCCCTATGGCAATAGTAACTCCCTTTGAAGTTAAATACATCTTGGCATCTACAGCTAGCCACTCTTGTTGGTGAACTTAAATTCCTGGATAGTAGGCCCAAATAAGAATACTGGCCCGGATCATTAAGTGAAGAATGCAAGATTTTCCTCAGCAGGGTGAAAGGACAATGACATCTGTATACAGTGTATTTTTACTTAAATGGCCTTGTATCCTGAGGCACTACAAGTGTCAGCAACATGACTACCAGCAATTATGTCTGTATACAGGGTTCAATATAACTCTGTCTGTGCAGTGTCCTTGTTTCCTGCAAAGGGGCAAGAGCTCTCTCACCCAATCCTACGATCGATCAAGGCCCAAACAAACTTCCTGGGACAGGCAGGCTTTCCTGGTGGTGACTGGTCACCTCACACTGGAAAGCTTCTCTGTCGGTGCGTCTGGATGTGCACCTGGAATCCTCTCTCTCTCAGGCTGGATGTCCCAACTGGTCCCAGAGGCCTAAAATCATGTGGTGAAATGACCCAAGAGGCAGTGCACCTCTCTTAGGTCTTCTCTCTCTCTCTCTGCCACGCTGTCACTAAACTCCTCAGGGAATCAAGATGGAGTATCTCTTCTCCTCTCCCCCAGAGCATGCTGGGGTTGTAGTTCCATACTCCATACAAAGCTATGGGGCCGTCTGATAAAGGGACTTCATATTCCAGAATTCCTTGCAGCCCTTCATGCAGCTTGTTAAAGTCCCTCTGATTGGCTCCTGTAACTATTCTCCCCATAGGAACACAGTACAAGTGCAGTGTAATCCGATCCTTCTGTGTGTCTGTGTCTCTACACAGATTACATTAAGCTCAGTCTGTGAAACAAGGAGGGGGAGAAGTTCCCCTGCAGGGGCTGACAGGTGCATTTGTCCCTTCTAGGAGAGCCTGTGTATTTGCAGGGGCTACTTAGCAAAAGCCACAGAAATAGCAGGGCACACGATACACGTGCTTTACGATCAGGTCTGCCTGTCGGTTTTTTAGGCAGACCTGATTGGCCCCTCCATTCACACCTATGGAGCAGCAGATGTCAGCGGTGACATGTCTGCTGACACCAGTTGCTATCCGATCCGATCCTGTCTGTGAAATCCAGACAGATGGTGACCCTATTTTCCATCTCTGGCGGATTGGATCGAATGTGATTGGATTAAAATGGACAGGCAGTCCGTTTTCATCTGATCTCCCCATAGAGAAGAGCGGGGCTCTGACAGGTCGGTCTCTGCACAGTGAGCTGTCATCTGCCTGCTCAACGGGGATCAGTGGAGCGATCCCCTGCTCAGCAAAGCGGAGTCTGCCTGGCGGACCGCCTGTGTTAAAGGACCCTTACACATCAGAACCTGTCCACAACTGACCTTTTCTTAAATTACCCATGTATGAGCTAAATAGTGGCTTTTAGACCATCTGTATCGATATTCACCTCTTGTGTGGGTCAGAAGTATAGAGCAAAGTAATATTATGATCTCTTATACACTTCAAAGTTACTCCATTAGAACATTAGAAATACCCTTTTTTCCCTTTTGTTTTATAAGTGATCACATTCCCTCTGCTCTCAGCTGAATAAGAGCTGGGGGAGGAGAAGTATCAGTACACTGACAGGCTGTGCAGTGGGGGCGTGTCAGGACAAGTCTGATCATTGGAGGAGAGCAGGCTGAGTTTCCAGCATAGCTAGAGAACTGACCACGTTGTATTCTCCTGCCTAGTGTGGCCAGTTTTTAATAGGAAACCAGAGGGACTGACAAACACCAGGGATTTCACACAAAGGAAGCAATACAAAGAGAACAGGGTACTTCCTCATACAAGTACATGGTACAGCAGGCTCACATCAGGAATATGAAATGTTGGGGTAACAAATGCTTTAAGTACAGTGTGTGTATTTTTTTAAAAACCTTCTTTGCCCAGGGCTGCTGTTTGGTCACATGTCCTCCCTTTGGTAGTTTGCATACGTCAGAGGGGAATCTCAGCCCCTCCTACTGCCCTCCTTAGATTGAGAAGGGAGGGAGGACATGTGACCACACAGCAGGACAAGGCAAAGAAGGTAGTTAGCTTTATTATTAAAACACACACACACACACACACACACACACACACACACACTGCATTTAATAGGTTAAAAGAATATAATAGATGTGACTTCACAACCACTTTAAGGCACAATGCAGGATTTACCATAGATTCGGGGCATAACTATAGGGGTTGCACGGGTCCCAATTATGACCCAGCCCCATGCAGCAGGTGGTCCATGCGGCTCCCTTGTCACATATGTCTACACCGGAATACAGGAGCCGGCAGGGCGGCATATAGAAGAATCAATCCAGCTCCTGCAGCCACTGAAATCCCTGCAGGACCCAGGAACAAAATGTAGGTGATCGGTTCTCCTATACGCTGCCCCGCCAGCCCTCCTATCCAGCCTGGTGCTAACTGTATTTAGGACTGAAAGATACACCTCCCAGCCCTACCCCTGACTCCACCCCCCAACTCCAGCTCTCTCTTCTTGTTGCTTCTTGCTGTTCCTGTTCTGGGCACGGGACACTCCCCACCCTGAAAGGCACAAATACAATCTCTGCCACAGAGAGAGATTGTAAAAGAATGCACAGTGCACTGCCCAGCTAATATAGTGTGTACAGGTGTCCTACTAACTGTCACTCTGCTCTCCCATACTACCTTCCTCTGCCCCCCTCCCATCATACTGCCCCCCATACTGCCCTCCACTGCCTCCCTCCCATTACTCTGCCCCCCCCATACTGCTCTCCACTGCCCCCTCCTATCACTCTGCCCCCATACTGCCACCCACTGCGCCCTCCCGTCACACTGCCCCCCTCCTGTCACACTGCCCCCCATACTGCCTTCCACTACCCCGCCTCCTGTAGCGCTAGCCCCCCATACTGCCCTCCACTGCCCCCTCCCATCACACTGCCCCCCCATGCTGCCCTCCACTCCTCCCCTCCTGTCACATTGCCCCCATACTTCCCTCCGCTGCCCCCTCCCATCACACTGCCCCCCAAACTTCCCTCCACTGCCCCCTCCCATCATGTTGTGCCCCCATACTGCTCTCCACTGCCCCCTCCTGTCACACTGCCCCTCCTCAAAATGTGGGTTACTAGGCATGGTGGGTGTAGTACAAGATAGAACGATTTGGGCGCCAGTCAGTTTATGAATGCAAGAGATTTATTGTCTCTTAACAAGAACTGGGGGTGAGAGGGTTAGGGCCAGGAGACCCTTCTCCTTTACCTCTGGCATCGGTCCGGATCCCCCTCAGGCAGAACCTCTGCAACGACCAGGCTCCCCTCGGGCTGAGCCTCTACACAGGTGGCTAGGCCTCAGGCTTCAGGCCTAACCTTCAGCTGCTGCTACACATACAGCCAAAGCCTGGGGCAGAAAGAACTCCAATCACCTGACTCCTTCCACTTAAATAGACTATCCCAGCATGCAAAGTAGCTACTCTGATTGGCTGATAAAATATGTCTATTCATAACCTGAACTCACTGTGATCTTGTCATTCAAATGCCAAAGGCAGCAGTGCCACCTATTGATAGAAGAGAGAGATGTACCAGATTCAGTCTTAGGGCAAAAGCCAATGGATCCAACTACCAATTAGCCAGGCTAGCTATCACCTAGCATAACTACATTTGTTAGCAGCCCTGTTTATTACCAAGGTGCTACAATCTCCCTCTGCCAAGGAAACTACATTTTGGAGTCTGCAACAAAAAAAAGAAACAAGTATTCTCAATCCCGAGAGTGAATGTCCTGGCAAAAAGTGGATAGGGAGGGGTGACAGGGAAGGATGAATAGTAATAACAAGTACATGAGGCGTGCCACATGAAAATAAGTGAACATAACTTATGTACAGAGGCATGTGGCATTTCACACAAGGAAAAATACATATAAGACAGTATTTACAGTTTTATGTGTGATGTACCACCCAAATAAGATAGGGGGAAAATGCAATAACAATAATCTTATATCTATCTATGTAATTTTTACACCTGTAAGGAATAGAAAATTTTGTATTATTATACAAGCTGAGGTCATAGTCTCTCCTTAGCCAAGGATGGGCTGGGTGCTGAAACACCTGAAAGAGAAGAAAATAGACATCATAGAAATACATCCTATTACTATAGCAATACCAGTGCAATATGTACATAAGTGAAGTTTTGTTTACTCCCAGCTGAGAGTAACAAAATGGTGCAAATGAACACAGTGATATATCTCAATCTACATGTATACTTTTTCCAAATGACTATGCCTAGACATATATACAGTTGAAAATGGGCCCCATCCCGTTGAGGGTGCCACCCCTTGTCCATAGCAACTCTAAAAGAAATCTCACTTAGCAACCTATTCTGGAACATTAGTGAAAGCTGAAATTAGGGCTCACTCAGGCTGGCACTCTCACGTCACCTGGTGGTCAGTGTATGAGAGAACAGTCCTTGTGTAACATTTCAGTCCATTAATCCAAGTTTAAGGTGAGAACTTTCCTTTTTTGCCACAGCACAGTCTACCTAACTACATTTGTTTCGGTAGGTCCTGAGTCTCTAAAGGGGATTCATTACTGAGGTTTTCCAGGTATATGTGGCTTGGCACACAATTTACTTGTGCTCCTGTAGATATTTTGAATGTGATTGGAGTTCTAGAAAACAAGAGGAAAAGAAAGGCGCACGCACCTAGTGCATTACCAAAAACAATTTTATTAAAATTGATAGCAAGAGAGGGTACTCACAAAATGGTGGGTGCACAACCTGTGCAGACTGAGACAGTATAAAAGCTGACGCGTTTCGGGGGCACACCCCCTTCCTCAGAGCTTCGTTACCCTGGACTGTCAGACCCAAGGATATAAGTGTTGTGAATATTGTAGCACAAATGCTGCTGGTTGCGTTAATTGGGCAATGATTGTGATTGAACAATTGGGAACAATCAATTGTCAATCATAAGCCGATCGTCACATAATTACCTCTTAGGTGTGTATATTTTAAATATAGTTGTAAATGTGTTTGGAATGGTTCATGCATCTTTTTTATAAAAACATTTTTAAGAAGCGTTTAGACATACTTCAAACATGGAATATATAAAAAAAATTATATAAAGACACATATAAAAAACATTTGAAAAACATGCAGACTTGGGCACATGAACTAATCCCTAAATGCTATTACTGGCAGATATTTTTATTATTCATTTCTTTTTTTATTTTTTCATTTTTTCATTATTCATTTTTCATCATTCATCATTCGTCATTCATTTTTCATTCATCATTTATTCATTTTTCATTCATCATTAATTTTTCATTCATCATTCATCATTCATTATTCATTTTTTATTATATATATATATATTTTTTTTTTGGCATTTTTCATTCATTAATCTTATGATTTCCTATGAATATTATATATATATATATATATATATATATATATATATATATTTATATATATTTGTTTGTTAATTGTCATTTTTCATGTTTTGATTCATTCATTTATTCATTTTTTGATTTATTTATTTATTTATTTTTTTTTTTTTTTATTCATCCATTTGTATTTGTTGCATTTAGGTGCTTCCAAGTAGTAATATCTACCAATAGCTTCACATCCAAGTATTCGTGTATCAGTGCAATCATTTTTTAATCACCATGAATTTAATTACCAATATTGTTATTAATCAATTTTTTATATTTCTTCTCTTAATTTTTATGTTGTGAACCAATCTGTATCAAGAAATTACCAGTAGTACAAATGCTTCCAATTGCTATTATGCTCCAAAAGTGAAACTGTTGCCTTGGGCCGCTAAACCGCTGTCCCCAGGACTTGCCTTTTGCAATATGCGGCTTCGGGTACACCCACACGTCACTTCCGGTCGGACGTGACGTCAGGGAATACCCGGAAGCAGCGGCTCCACTCTCTTCCGCCCATCTTCCAGCGCCTTCCGCCCAGCTTCCAGCGTCCCCACGCGCTAACACTGCATCCCCCCTCCCCTTCCGTTTGTCCCCCGCGACCCTCTCTGGGTATGGACATGGTCGGGGACACGGCGGCTTGGCACCAGGCGATCTCAGCGGCCCCAGACAGCGTCTCCAAACATGGAGGTAAATGTGGCTTGATCCCATCATTATCCCATGCAGCTGTCACTTACTGCTGCTAATTGCTCCCAATACTGGTGCACGGCCTGCCAGTAATAGCATTTAGGGATTAGTTCATGTGCCCAAGTCTGCATGTTTTTCAAATGTTTTTTATATGTGTCTTTATATAATTTTTTTTATATATTCCATGTTTGAAGTATGTCTAAACGCTTCTTAAAAATGTTTTTATAAAAAAGATGCATGAACCATTCCAAACACATTTTCAACTATATTTAAAATATACACACCTAAGAGGTAATTATGTGACGATCGGCTTATGATTGACAATTGATTGTTCCCAATTGTTCAATCACAATCATTGCCCAATTAACGCAACCAGCAGCATTTGTGCTACAATATTCACAACACTTATATCCTTGGGTCTGACAGTCCAGGGTAACGAAGCTCTGAGGAAGGGGGTGCGCCCCCGAAACGCGTCAGCTTTTATTCTGTCTCAGTCTGCACAGGTTGTGCACCCACCATTTTGTGAGTACCCTCTCTTGCTATCAATTTTAATAAAATTGTTTTTGGTAATGCACTAGGTGCGTGCGCCTTTCTTTTCCTCTTGTTTTCTAGTCGTTTTCGGATTTCCCCGTCCGAGGAGGGCTGCACGCATCGATTCATTTACCTTCGTCCAGTCGGTAGTCTGCCATACAAGAGGACTCACCAGCGCGGGAATTTCTCAATTTCTTTTTGTATGTGATTGGAGTTCTGTTAGCCCTGTACTGCTGCAAGATATATTGGAGTGCAGTCTGAATCTGGCCCTGCATTGTCATCATTGTCCTCTATGGCATGTACAGTGATGACAATGCAGGGCCAAAGTCCAACAGGCACTTTACTTTAGGTGCAACAACATAGTCAACAGCTTTCCAGCAGGTTCCCTTTTCCTTGGGACAATTCTGGAGTGGTATGCGTGGCTACTTACAGGCAACACTTTAGCCACACCAACATGCAAGGGACTGTAATTCTTGAAGAACCTTCCATCTTCCTGGTCAACAAAGTCCCCTTGCACTTTAAGCATATCTCAGTCTGTCCTTAGCCCAGTCGGGGACTGAGATCAATTTTCCTCACTGTTGAAAAATAGGGATAGGCCCGCACTTCGAGTCGAACGTAAGTTCCTCTAATTTAGAACATTATGGGGCATTCGCAGCGACTTCGCCGCCGCATGAGTGCCCCATAATGCATTGCCTACAGACGGCATGCACAGTTCCTCCTCGTTGGGAGGGCTCCTGCCATCTGCATGCTTTTTGCTTTGACAGTTTATTTATATGGCAGGGTGGGGCCACCCGGTGATGTAAGAGTGGGCGGGTCACACGCTTATGTAACCGGGTGGCTCCGCCCTTCCATATAAATAAACTGTTAAAGAAAAGATAAATCTGTATGTGCAACTGTGCAATTGCATACACCTTACAACTTCCAAGAAATACCATTGAATCAACCTGAGTCTCATTAGTGGTGAGCTGCTATGTTTAAAAGTTCTGTGGGATTCAAAAGTTCATGTCTTTCCATAAGAATAAAATAAAGTTCATATATCACAAGTCCCAGGTATCCTTATTTTCTTCGCATAAATGAGTTGATATAATCTTCATACAATATAAAGTGTTCAGTGCTCATAGGTGGTTTCCTGTGCAAACTAATTCATAACACAATTGTGAGGCAGAAGTGTTGATCACACGTGCTCCCCTGTAACGATACCCCCAACCTCCAGAGGCCTAATGGTGACCTCCAGAGTCAGGGAGAGCTGACATTCCTCCTCAAAGTGTGGGTTACTAGGCATGGTGGGTGTAGTACAAGATAGAATGATTTGGGCGCCAGTCACTTTATGAATGCAAAAAGAGATTTATTGTCTCTTAACAAGAACTGGGGGTGAGAGGGTTAGGGCCAGGAGACCCTTCTCCTTTACCTCTGGCATCGGTTCGGTTCCCCCTCAGGCAGAACCTCTGAAAGACCAGGCTCCCCTCAGGCTAAGCCTCTACACACGTGGCTAGACCTCAGGCTTCAGGCCTAACCTTCAGTTGCTGCTACACATACAGCCCCCAGGCTGAAGCCTGGGGCAGGAAGAACTCTGATCACCTGACTCCTTCCTCTTAAATAGACTATGCCAGCATGCAGAGTAGCTACTCTGATTGGCTGAGAAAATATGTCTATTCATACCCTGATCTCACTGTGAACTTGTCATTCTAATGCCAAAGGCAACAGTGCCACCTATTGACAGAAAAGAGGGATACACCAGATTCAGTCTTAGGGAAGAAGTCAATGGATCCAACTACCAATTAGCCAGGCTAGTTACCACCTAGCATAACTAAATTTGTTAGCAGCCCTGTTTAGGACCAGGGTGCTGCAATATAAAGTTCTTTCAGTCTCATTATTAAGATATAAGGGGGGTTGCCTGGCTTACTCAAATACTGTATACCTGGAGCTTAAAGTGGTTGTAAACCTCAGTCATGGAATCTGAGAAAAGCACATATATGTATATATACATGTGTACTTATCTCTCTCCAAAGCTCTAAGTGTTGTTTCTCTCTGGTGCTTCATTCCTCCGTTATCAGCATGTCTCACTTCTGAGAAGTTTTCCTCACACATGAGATACATTTATGGTGGGTGGGTGGGTGGGGGGGGGGGTCAGTAGACAGCTTATCTATTCAGAACACAGTTCTTCTGCTGTGTGGAAGGGTTGTGTGTGCCATTCTTCCAATCAGCTCTCACACACTGTTATTGCAGCCTCTCCACCCCTTCTCTGTGCTTCTGACAGATGAAAAGAGATTTTAACACTTTTCTGTCCTTTTGAAGGGTTATAGGGAAGAGAAAACTGCAGATAAACAGGTAAAACCTAGGTAGGAGGATTTGTTTAATCTGTGTGTCTCATCTAAGGCTGTTCACTTCACTGGGTGTATGTGAGGGTTTACATCCACTTTTTAAAGCTGAGTTCCAGTCAGCAGCTTAACACAAAGATAAAACGCATACATGGGAGCTATTTACCAAAGGATTTGTATTTCTGTCCATCCATTCCTGAGTTTTACACAGCTCAACCAAGTGGCTGACTCCACTTTCTCTGTTGAGATAGATGTGTGGCAGAACTTGCCACCCCTCTGAAAAGTGATCCTCTTTGGATCACTTATCAGAGGCATCTGAAAGGCAGTGAGGAGATGATATGTCACTGCCTCAACTCCTGTTTTAACCTAGCAGATGCTGCACCACTTGCTTACTGGGCACTTAATACCCCCTCCTGCCCAGACTAATTTTAGGCTTTCTTTTTTTTAATGACAATTGCGAGGTCGTGCGACGCTGTACCCAAACAAAATTTTTATCATTTTTTTCCCCACAAATAGAGCTTTCTTTTGGTGGTATTTGATCACCTCTGTGGTTTTTATTTTTTGCACTATAAACAAAGAAAGAGCAACGATTTTTTAAAAATATTTTTTACTTTTTGCTATAATAAATATCCGAAAAAATAAATAAAATAAAAAAAAATATTCATCAGTTTAGGGCGATATGTATTCTTCTACATATTTTTGTTAAAAAAAAAAAAAATTGCAATAGGTGTATATTGATTGGTTTGTGCAAATGTTATCGCATATACAATCTATGGGAATTGATTTATGGCGTTTTTATTATTTATTTTTTTTTTACTAGTAATGGTGGCAAGCTGCGATTTTTATCAGGACTGCGATATTGCAGCGGACATGTTGGTCATTTTTGACACTTTTTTGGGACCAATGACATTTATACCGCGATCACAAATTTAAATGTCCATTGATTACTGTATAAATGTCATTGGCAGTGCAGAGGTTAACACTAAGGGGGTAGTGAAGGGGTCAACTGTGTTCCCTGTATGTGTTCTAACTGTGTGGGGGCGGGGCTGCCAGGGACATAACAGATATTACTGATCCCGATCACAGGGATCACTAAATCTGTTATGTCTCCCCTCACAGAACAGAGAACCGCCGTGTTTACATTGGCAGTTCCCTGTTCTGCCACTCCAACAGAGGATCGCGGGTCTCCAGCGGACATTGATTCTGCCCGACCCGCAGGCATACCCGCAGCCCACACAGCATGCGGCTGCCGTGAGAGCACGCCCCCGGCAGCTGTGTGCGTGCGCGGGGAGCGTGCAAAGGGATGGACGTCCATAGATGTCCCCCGGCAATTCAGATCCGCGCTGTAGTCATCTTCCGGCTATAGTGCGGATCTGGACTGGTTAAGGTGGGTGGTAAAAATGCAGCTCCATTGCTTGTTTTTACCGCTCCCCAACCACAAGTGTAAATGAGCCCTTCTAGTTATGGACAGTAAAAGGGATATATACTGGTTTCCTCTCCCAGACTGATTAGTGGAAGAGCAGCACCAGACTGAGGAGGTCATCCTTGTGCTCACTCCTCCTATCTGCACACTTCTTGTCAGCAAATTTGTGTAGAGAATACATTATTTTACCCAAAAACCTTCAGCGCTGACCAGACTATGACTAATAAAAGTATAGGCTGCTAAAAACTAACAAGGTGAATCCATAAACCTCATATAACATTAAGTCAAACAGTGTAGCGCCACTAAAGATAAGATAGTCCTTGTATATGATGAGAAAATAGAAGACAGTCACTGTGGTAAAGGTGCATCGATCTTAACATGCCGTGCCCAATGTGATAATCCACTACCAATATAGCTGGGCTTTCACCTTACCAATTCGACCCCATAGAGGTCACACAACTCCTCAAAAACTCCTCATAGGAGGTAACGCTGCTCCTCACAGACTCCTCCGGTGATCCTCCACTCACCACATCTCCAATCAGCTCTCACCAGGAACAGCAATGATATATGTGGATAAAAGGAACAAATCTAGTGTTCTCCGTTTTACTCACTTTATTATAATTGTATTAAAATTCCAAACTACTCACACTCAGATCCAAGTGCAGGCATACACAGCATGTAAACACAGACTAGAGTCCTAGTTTGTTAAGATGGCCGCAGGTGACGTCACTACTGATTCCTCCCCCCATACATGTTACGTATAGTGTTGAGCGAACCCGGACTGTAACGTTCGGGTCCGTACCGAACTTTCGGGTGTCCGTGGCACGGACCCGGACCCGGACATTTCAAAAATCGTTCGGGTTCGGTCCGGGGTTCTGCTATTTTACTCCACGTGTTGAGAAGCTGCAGGGCAGCCAATCAACAAGCGTTTCACTGGTTTGCCCTTAGAAGCCATCACAGCCATGCCTACTAATGGCATGGCTGTGATTGGCCGGTGCATCATGTGACCCAGCCTCTTTATAAGCTGGAGTCACAGTGCTGCAGTCACATGCTCCTTGGGTTAGTGTAGGGAGAGGTAGCTGACTGCGTGAGGGACAGATTTGAGACATTTTAAGACCTGATCCTGCATCCTGAGATAGATTACTTTACTACTGCTGTCTGTGCTGTTGCTCTGAGGACAGATAGCAGAAATTAGAGATTTCACA
>BLSH010139081.1:491307-510330 GCA_018402905.1 Glandirana rugosa
ATGGTATAAATAACGAATATATAAGACTTATTATGTTGACCGACGTTACATGTGACGATTTGATGCCCACAGTCATATCCGTACCGGGGAAATATCTCCCATACCTTAAATCTATAAATACTCATTTTGCCTCACTAATATCTAAAATAATAAGGGTACACATATGTCCGTGCGATCGTTCGGGTTCCGTCCGGACCCGGACCCGGACTTTGTCCCGAAGTTCGGACGGACCAGCAGAACCCGAACTTCCAGAGGTTCGCTCAACTCTAGTTACGTAGTGCATCCTCTATTTATAAAAATTGCTTAGCAACCAGAGACGGCTATAAGTCCTGGTTTTGAATGCAGGAAAACTTTTGAAATTCCAACTAAGCCGCCATAACCGCAGCTAACCAGAGAACAAGCCTATACACATGGGAATAATAAAATCTATAATCACTCCGTTTTACTCATAAATATCTAAATTCCATACCCTCTATAAAGGGGCCATGCCTATACTGACACCCGTAGTTTAGCAGTGTACATTGCAGCCAGTTGTATTATTCAGAATATATAAGCAATAAATATGGTAAGAATGCTGCCACCCAGAGTACATACTAAATAATGCAGCCCCATCAACATCCAATATACTGTATAAGAACAACTTCACTGCATATGGACAATAAAAATTAAACTAATCAGAAAATTTAAAAGAATTATTAAAAATGTTTTGTTATAAATTAATTTAAAATTCTACACATCCTAGGAAATGTAAGCCCCATGATGTATCCCCATATATAAATCTTGTCATGACGTCACCTATCGACTATCCTTTTACAATTCAACACATAATACAAAAATAAATGCACATATTAAAACGTAAAACAAAAAAGGAATATATAAAGTAAATAAATTCATCAATCAGAGGGCCCCCTTCTTATCTGTCTGAAATGAAACAGTTGAGGTCAAACTCAACATTTAAACCAGACGGGGTCATTACCTGAGTTTCGAAAATCCAAAAGGATTCCCTACGGCTCAGTTTCCTAATAAAATTCCCACCCCGCCAGTGTTTCGACACCTTCTCGATGCCTCAAAATTTAAGGCCCTTAGGGTTCCGATGATGGCACATACCAAAATGTTTCGACACACTATGTCTTCTCATACCTTTTCTGATATTATTGATGTGCTCACGTACTCGAACGTGTAATGCTCGCGAGGTCCTCCCCACATATTGGAGACCACATTCGCACTCGAGCATATACACAACTCCCTCTGTGGAACAAGTAATGAGGTCTTTAATAGTATAATTTCTCTGGGTGACTGTCGAACTAAACTCTTTCCTCTTTTTATTGTTATTTTTCACACTCTTACAGGCCACGCATCTCCCACAGGCATAAAATCCCGAAAGATACGAAAAAATCCTGTTCTGAGTGGTAATAGGAGGGTTAACAACACCAGGGGCTATACGACCTCCTAACGCCTTTTTATATATAAACTGAGGTCAAGCTGGGAGTCGGGGTCCGAATACTCGATCAGATTTTAAAATTTCCCAATGTACAATGTTCTCAAATTTCCGAAACTGGACATTGTAATCAAGCACCATTTTATATTGGAACTCCTCAGTCTGAACATCTTTATGCGAATCAGCAATGATGGCATTCCTATCTAGTTCACTCTATCTCCCTTGTAATATTGGATGCAGGGTATCCTTTCTGTTTGAAACTTTCGGACATAATTTGGTATTGAATCTGGAAATTGGATTCCAGAGTACAATTCCTTCTTAGCCTTATAAACTGGCCTCTGGGTATATTACATAACCATAGACGATGATGGCAACTTGTCAAAGGTATGTAAGAGTTGTGGTCTGTTGGTTTAAAGAGGTTTCTAGTAAAGAAACTGCTACCTTGTTTATAAATCTCTAAATTCAGGAAAGTGATCTGTTGTTCATCCACATTCCATGATATCTTTATATTTCTGTCATTGCTATTGAGACGTGACATGAATGTCTCAAGACTTGTTCGATCACCTTCCCAAACTACGAGCAAGTCGTCTATATAACGTCTATAACATACAAGCTGTGGGGGGGGGTTAGAAAAAATAACTTCTTCCTCCCAGTGGGCCATAAATAAATTGGCCACACTGGGGGCGAACCGACCTCCCATAGCTACTCCTTTTTTCTGCAAGAAGAACTGTCAGTCAAACCAGAAATAGTTTTTAGACAGACAGAATTCAAGACAGTTTAGAATAAAATTCTGGTGTTTCCTTGACAATTCTGACAACCTCAATGCCCATTTTACAGACGTCAGGGCATCCTGGTGGCCAATTATGGTTTAAAATGACCCAACATCTGCTGTGACCAGAATGCTAGAGGGAGAGACCTCAAGAGCATCCAAAATTTGAATCATCTGCTTGGTGTCCCTCAGGTAAGCTTTAGTGTGGGTTACTAATGGCTGAAGGAAATAATCTATGTACTGACCCAAACTGGCCTTAACGGAATCTATCAATACAAAACAAAACAATAGGTCGGCCAGGAGGGTCAGTTCCACTCTTATGTAGCTTGGGGAGGAAATAGATAATTGAGGTTCTGCAAAACAGAGGGTCTAGATAAGAAGCTTCTTTTAACGTCAAAATCCCCCTCTTTTTCCCCTTTTCCACTAACCCATGCAATTCCTCCTTTAATTCAAACATAGGATCCTTTCTCAGCTTCTGATATGTATCCTCATCACTAAGCAGCCTATTTATTAATTTATTTCAAATAATATTCCTTACTGAGAATTACTAAACCTCCCCCCTTATCCACGGGTCGGATGACTATATCTTTCCGCTTTTCTAGGTTTTTCTAGCTTTAACTTTCATGGCCTCAAGATTCTTACAAACCATATTTTTGAATACCTCAACATGCCTGTTATTAGTGCTAGGGGGGTTAAAAAAGACTTATTCCTCAGTTTTGAATATACTTTTTCTGATTCGGGACCGTTCCTTACTATAGGATTGGAAAGAAAATACCTCTTCATTTTCAATACTCTAATACATTTCTGGACATGAATATAGATTTGAAATTTGTTGAAATTACAAATAGGAGCAAACTTCAAACCCCTATCCAATACTTTCATCTCATCTTCCGAGAGAGAGGCACCACTGAGGTTGTATATTCCCGCTCCTACAATGGTCTTGGCCTTTAATACCCTTCTCCCCTCTCTGCATCCTCTCTGCCTTTTCTTTTCACTTGGTATGGTTAGCCTGGTTCCTCTTGGCCTCTCTGGGCCACTGACCTTTTTGGGTTTGGGGCCAACGAGGATTCAGCCAATTGTTCCTCCATTGAGGGGTACGTGGTGGAGTTCCTCTCCAGAGGGTCCTCTCCTCCCCTAAAAAACGATGATCGTCCCTAATATTTTGGAGGGGGGGTAAACCTATTCTGAGTAGGGAATGAAGGTCTAGACTCATAATAAGATTCATTCCTTGGGCGAAAGCCTTCATTATGACGGGTTCTCCTCCCTTCCCTCCACTGCTGAGGGGCCTGATCCCAGATCTGTTTCCTCATAGCATAATGGGAGTCAGTGCTCATATAATTCGCATTCTTATTAGTTTCAATGTTTTTGTTCTTATTTTTACTTTTCCTAGGCTTAGGGTTTTTTTGTTTGGGAGTACACAATCTGTCATCCTTATAATGGGGTGTATTGGTATTCCTGACTAATGGCGTTGGCATGCTTGTGGATGGGCCAGGGGTACTGAGGCGCGGGTCTTATTGGACAGATGCTTTAAGTCTAGAGTCTAAATTATTCTGCCATTTATAAATCAGGTTGTTACTGAAATCACTAATATCCCTATTGAATTTTCTCAGTTTTTTCTCCTAAGCTTCTCTATCCCGTTTTTCCAATTTGTTTTTTAATTCACCCAAGAGTCTAATAAAATCAGTACTCTCTATATGTGACTCAAGATTACCTATGATACCATTGATTTGACTTTCTAAAAGGTTCATTTTCCTCTGTTTATGTTACAGCAGGAAGCTAAGAAGTTCTAATTCCCTGGCTGTAAAGAACTCTCCCCGTTCTTTGCAGAATTCCTCATCCATTAGACCATCATTTGGTGGAACATCCCACCTTAGACATCTTGGGATGATTTTGGCAGCCATATATGGCCCAAAGGATTCGATGTCCTACCATTCTTTGATTTTCTTTTCGAACAAATGTCCAAGCTTTCGAAAGCTCATGTTTATAAATAGCGAACACACTACGGGGCTCCTTATCCGCTGAAGAAGTTCCGTACAGGAACGTAAGTAGTAACGTCACCTGCGGCCATCTTAACAGACTAGGACACTAGTCTGTGTTTACATGCTGTGTATGCCAGCACTCGGATCTGAGTGTCTTTACATGTGAGTAGTTTGGAATTTTTTTTTTTTTTTAATTTTCTTTATTGATTTTGTATGTACAAAAAAAACACAAAGACATACAGGGCAAACAGCCCAGTGGTCCAACATGACCACGGTACAATAAGTAGTTTGAAATTTTAACCACAATTATAATAAAGTGAGTAAAGCGGAGAGCACTAGATTTGTTCCTTTTATCTTCATATATCATTGCTGTTCCTGTTCCATTGCAGCGTTACCTCTGTGAGGAGTTTTTGAGCAGTTGTGTGACCTCTATGGGGTCAAATTGGTTAGGTGAGAGGCCAGCTAAATTGGTAGTGGATTATCACATTGGGTACGGCATGTTAAGATCGATGCACCTTTACCACAGTCACTGTCTACTATTTTCTCATCATATACAAGGACTATCTTATCTTTAGTGGCGCTACACTGTTTGATTTAAATGTACAGAATACATAACTGCCTCCCAGTCCTACCTTTTCCTCTTTCTGTCTGAATGCAGCTGTGTAGGAGATTGTAAGAGCCTGAAACCAAGCCAAATTAAAGACCATAGTCATATATTAGATATGAATACTAAACAAATAATAAAGCATTAAAATGAAAGGAATTAATTTAACCACTTGCCGCCCTCCCACAGTACATGGGCAGCTACAGGCTAGGTACCCATACATTGCCTAGCACATGCGCACTAGCACAAATTTTTGGTATTTTTCCATTTATAAAGAAAAAAGCAGTGGTGATTAAATACCACCAAAACTCTATTTGTGCAAAAAAAAATGATATACATTTCATTTGTGTACATTGTTGTATGAGTGAACGATTGCCAGTTAAAGTAGCACAGTGCTGAAAAGCAAAAAATGGCCCGGTCATGAAGGGGTAAAACCTTCCGGAAGTCAACTATTAATGATTGAAAAGGATACATACAGTATTTTCATCGTATATGTAAATTGCACTTTTTGTTTGTAACCACTAGATGGAGTAAGTGTACTATTTTTACTATACCTGCTCAAACAGATACAATGTATTTTTATACAATTAAAATGAAGGGAAGACAAAGTATCAAATTAGACATCTGTGTAAAATAACGTGATTTAGTACAAAATATTCTAATATACTAAAAGTCTGGGAATAGAAAAACGGATGCAAATTTGTAAATAAGAAAAAAATTCTGAAAAATATTAATTGATTGCTCTAAAATGGTACAGATTTTAAACTCTTCATTAGGGCCCTTTGCAGCCAAGGAGTTAAAAACAACTGTAACTTTGGTACAAGTTGTGACAAATTGGATTGTGCTTTATAGTTTTTGTTTTTTTTTTCTGCTTAAGAAGGTGTCCCCACTGGGTGCTCTTAATTTTCTGCATGTGCTTCCCAGTTCTGTTCATTCCTACGGGAATCCATACTCATGGCGACCTCCAGAGGTCCTACAATGAATGACTTTCACCATAAGAATGAATAGGGCCATGGTATGCGCACCCAGGATGAGGAAGACAAAAATAAAGCAAGGCAGTGCAGCTTTATGCAGGGACGCAGCATAGAATGAAGGTTGCTGGATCAAGCATGAAGGCAAGTTCTTCTTCAGGCCTTGTTCAGGGAAGTTGGGAGCATGTTGGGAGCATGTCGTATAGAACAACTTGTACCAAAGGTACAGTTGTTTTCTACACATTTTCTGAAATCTTTTTTGTACAGGGAGTTTTGATGGTATATCTTAAAAGCAGAATAGATAAGCCTGCTGTTTACTGATTGTGTGCTAGTGCATGGAACACTATGGATATGTTCTCACCAGGGGCGTTGCTAGGTCTACAAAAGATCTGGGGCTAGAGCCCATAGCAGCAAAGTAGAGTCATACGCTTGAGTGGGCATACACATGTATATAATATACATGTTTGCGTGTGTATGTGTGTATATGTGTGTATATGTATATATATATATATATATATATATATATATATCTCATTGTTACATTTCTGAGTGCTGATCCCCCTTACATCAGGGTCCCCAGAGAGCCCCCCCATTTACATCAGTGTCCCCAGAGAGCCCCTTCCATACATCTGGGTCCCTAGAGAGTCCCTTCCTTACAGCAGGGTCCCCAGAGAGTCCCTTCCTTACAACAGGGTCCCCAGAGAGTCCCTTCCTTACATCAAGGTCCCCAGAGAGCCCCTTTCTTACATCAGTGTCCCCAGAGAGCCCCATTCTTACATCAGTGTCCCCAGAGAGCCCCTTCCATACATCTGTGTCCCCAGAGAGCCTCTTCCTTACATCAGGGTCCACAGAGAGCCCCACCTTACATCAGGGTCCCCAGAGAACCCCCTATACATCAGGGTCCCCAGAGAACCTCTCCATATATCAGGGTCCCCAGAGTTCCTCCCCATACATCAGGGTACCCAGAGAGCCTCCCCATACATCAGGTGGAGGTGAGGGCCGAGCCGGAGCTACCACGGCTCAGTGTGCCCCTGCCTCCTGCATTCCGGACTGAGACATACCAGCAAATTGCAGAACTGCACTCACCCGGTAAGAGACTCGGGGCTATAGGCCCCAGACTCAGGGCTGTCGCCCTAATAGCCACCCCCTAGCAACGTCCCTGGTTCTCACATATGAAAGACCACAAGGACATCTAAGGCAATAAATGAAATAATCACTAGAACAGTAAGCAAGTGGGGAAATTGTAAAAGCATATACACTGGCCACTTTTTTAGGTACAACTTGCTAGTATCTGGTTGTACCCCCTTTTGCCTTCAGAACTGTCTTAATTCTTTGTGGCATAGATTCAACAAGGTGTTGGAAACATTCCTCAGAGATTTTGGGTCATAGTGACCAGTGGGGGCTGGTGAAATTTTAGGATGGGGGGGGCACCAGACCCCGCCCTTCCCTTTTGACCCCTCCCACTTCTAATAAGCCCCAGCCCTTATAGTTTCCACCCCTTGTGTGAGGAGTATACAGCCCAGCATCACCAGATAGGGTATACAACATCACCAGATAGTGGTATATACAGCATCACCAGATAGGAGTATACAGAGTCACCAGATAGCAGTATACACTCACAGAGTCACCGTATAGCAATATACAGAGTCACCATATAGCAGTATACAGAGCCCCAGATAGGGGTGTACAGAATCACCATATAGCAGTATACAAAGCCCCAGATAGAAGTATACAGAGCCCCAGATAGCAGTATACAGAGTCACCATAAATCAGTATACAGAATCACCATATATCAGTATACAGAGCCCCAGATAGCAGTATACAGAGTCACCATATATCAGTATACAGAATCACCATATATCAGTATACAGAGCCCCAGATAGCAGTATACAAAATCACCAAATATCAGTATACAGAGCTCCAGATAGCATTATACAGAGCACCATATATCAATATACAGAATCACCATATATCAGTATACAGGGTCCCAGATAACAGTATACAGAATCACCATATATCAGTATACAGGGTCCCAGATAGGGTATACAGAGCCCCAGATAGCAGTATAAAGAGTCCCAGATAGCAGTATACAGGGTCCCAGATAGCAGTATACAGGATCCCAGATAGCAGTATACAGGGTCCCAGATAGCAGTATACAGAGCCCCAGATAGCATTATACAGAGGCCCAGATAGCAGTATACAGAGCCCCAGATAGCAGTATACAGAGTCCCAGATAGCAGTATACAGAGCCCCATATAGCAGTATACAGGGTCCCAGATAGGGTATACAGGGTCCCATATAGGGTATACAGGGCCCCAGATAGCAGTATTCAGGGTCCCAGATAGCAGTATACAGAATCACCATATATCAGTATACAGAATCACCATATATCAGTATACAGGGTCCCAGATAGGGTATACAAAGCCCCAGATAGCAGTATACAGAGTCACAGATAGCAGTATACAGTTATCATATAGCAGTATACAGGGTCCCAGATAGCAGTATACAGGGTCCCAGATAGGGTATACAGAGCCCCAGATAGCAGTATACAGGGTCCCAGATAGCAGTATACAGGGTCCCAGATAGGGTATACAGTCACCAGGCCCCCCCCCCCGAAGTCAGGATGGGGACCGCACTTACCCCATCTAATAGGCAGGCTGCCAGTGTTGCAGAGATTAGCATGCAGAGAGTGGGCTGACAGTATGCAGAAGCAGCGCTTGCGGATAGCATGCTGAATGTGCAGACAGCTGGCAGTGGACTGTCCTCCTTTCCTCGTGTGGACAGTCGGCTCGGAAGCCCCGGTGGAGTGCTGTGCCTGCGTGAGTGATCACGCAGCCAGCACGTCCGCCATAGTCCCGCCCCCGCCCACAGCATCCAATGACAGAGAGTCATTGGCTCTGATGGCTCAGGGGGCGGCCAATCAGAGTATGTGTGTGCGTCTGTTCAGCACACACACATAGACTTTAATGACTGACCAGTCGGCTCACTACTTGCTGTCAGCTGACAGCAAGGAGCAGAGGAAAAAAAAAAAAAGAAAAGTCAATATACCGGCGCCTCCTGCAGGGGGGGCTGGGCTGACTTTTTTTTTCCTTCTCAGAGGCGGGGAGGCGGCGCCCAAGTGCCCGTTATACACCAGCCACTGCTAATAGTGACATGATAGCATCAAGCAGTTGCTTTAGATTTGTCAGCTGCACATCCATGATGTTCCACCACATTCCAAAGGTGTTCTATTGGATTGAGATCTGGTGACTGTGGAGGTCTTTGAAGTACAGTAAACTCATTGTCATTTTCAAGAAACCAATTTGAGATGATTTGAGCTTTGTACCATGGTGCATTATCCTGCTGGAAGGAGCCATCAGAAGATGGGTACACTGTAGTCATAAAGGGATGGACATGGTCAGCAACAATACTCAGGTAGGCCATGGCGTTTAAACAATGCTCAGTTGGTACTATGGGGCCCAAAGTGTGCCAAGAAAATATCCCCCACACTATTACACCACCACCAGCCTGAACTGTTGATACAAGGCAGGATAGATCTATGCTTTCATGTTGTTTACGTCAAATTCTGACCCTACCATATGAATGTCACAGGTGAAATGAAATCATCAGACCAGGCAATGTTTTTACAATCTTCTATTGTCCAATTTTGGTGAGCCTGTGCGAATTGTAGCCTCAGTTTCCTTTTCTTAACTGACAGGAGTGACACCCGGTGTGGTCTTCTGCTGCTGTAGCCCATCTGCTTCAAGGTTCGATGTGTTGTGCGTAGAGATGGTGTTCTGAATACCTTGGTTGTAACAAGTGGTTATCTGAGTTACTGTTGCCATTCTATCATCTCATCTGCCTATTCTCCTCTGACCTCTGACATCAGCAAGGCATTTTTGTCCACACATTTTCTTTTTTTCGGACCATTCTCTGTAAACCCGAGAGATGGTTGTTCGTGGATATCCCAGTAGATCAACAGTTTTTGAAATACTCAGACCAGCCTGTATGGCACCTAGAACCATGCCATGTTCAAAGTCACTTAAATCCCCTTTCTTCTCCATTCTGATGCTCGGTTTGAACTTCAGCAAGTCGTCTTTACCACATCTACATGCCTAAATGAATTGAGTTGCTGCCATGTCATTGGCTGATTAACAATTTGTGTTACCAAGCAATTGAACAGGTGTACCTAATAAAGTAACCAGTGAGTGTTTATAATGACCTTTTACCTTGCATGGCTTTGATTTGAGTAACTTTGACCCTTCCGTCGGACACCTTCCCTTTCTGGTTCTCTCTCCCACATAATCCTTATTCCTCTATTCTTTCCTATTCCAATTTTCTGTCCCTTTGTCGGTAATATTAATCAAACCCCACTTTTGTAGGTGTCATATTCTTCTGGAAATTCACTTTTCTCCTATAATCTGTCATGCCTGCTTGGGTGCTTGACTTGCCTTCTTCCATTGGGGCCCAATTAATATAGCCACCCAAGTGATCATTAGAGTAGTCAGCTGTGGGGAATTCTTAATTCTTCCCTGAGCAAAGGGGGACAACATAGTAACATTTTAGCTGGAATATTTATATTTTTGCATAAACCCAGGAGTGACAGGCTTCCCTCCTGTGTTTTAGGCAGCATCTGACTGTCCCATCCCTTAGGAAGCATCTGTAATGAGAATGCTGTATGTCATATATATAGGCAGCTGATTTTAACTAACACTGGCCTCCTTGGGATTGTAGAAAACGGAGGCTACCGCAAATCACAAGCCAGGGGATTGAGTCATACAGGTTTTAACATTTTCCTAAAAAACTGGGGGCAGGTAAACTGAGTTTTCCCTGATTTATACATCTATGGTGATTGGATTGGATAGTGCTGAGTTCCATGCATAGATGCTCTGAAAAACACAAGCACCTATTTCTGCAAGTAGGCTGACATCTGGTGATCAAAGTGTAAACTGCAGAGCACAAAATCTGATACCTGTAATCCTGATTTACAGTAAGAAGACTTTTAAAGGGTTGACTAGTTAAAAGGTAATGTGGACGGGGCTGCCATCGTCCTCTCTACTTTGCTGCCTTGGGAGTCATTTAAACAAGAACAAAAACTTACCAGGTGGTGCCCCAGAATTTCAGTGACCTAAACATTTTTCTAAAACTGTGACTGTGTAAGTAGTTAGTGCAAAAAGAAAAACCTAACTAGATGGGACTTTACCGGTACCAGAAAGGAACAATTACACATTGTATATGTATGAAAATTTATATTTTATAACAAACATTTATAAAAGGACAATAGATAAAAACAGAGATTACAGTATCCTACGCAACTGGCCATATAACTATGCCAGCCAAAAACACAGTCAGTATACTTTGCAGGTGTGATAGAGAAGGTTGACGCGTTTCGCTCATAGCTTAATCTTGTCATCTTGACTGCAAAGGTAACAAATAAAAGATCTGGCCAAGAAAAAGACACAGTAAGCAACCTGTAATATGTACACAGTATAGTATTAAATTTATAGCATTTTAATCACAATCCGTGTGAATTTACGCACCCCATTAGGCAATGTAGACCATTGTGTCAGAGTAAAGTAGAATATTGGGAGGGTAACATATATGGATCAATTGGTATGTTGCTGGTGCCTAAATATAGAATAGTATAGGAAGTTTATCATGTTAAATGTATGCAAACAGTATCCTTCATGGACCATAAAAAGTTAATTAACTCACTTACATAAATGAGGAATACCTGAAGAGACCATCAAGCTCAATCCACAAACAAATATCCAAAAAAGGACAGTGTCCTGACTGGAAATCCACCAATCACAATGGAGACAATTTTTGGTAACAACCTATAAGTAAGTAGATTAACAATAAGAGTGAGGTCCTCAGAATTTACAATGCACAACTAAGTCAACAATGGCAATTTATTTTTCTATTCTGATAAATACAGTGGTTCCCTAGCTGTCTTCCTGTACAGAACCCTTTTGATATGCTGAGAATAAACCACTTTTCTTCCAGACACAAATACTCCTCCCAGGGCAGGGACAAGGAGTAGGCGGGAGGGATAGTTGCCCTCAGCACAATGGTTTACTGTAAGGATAGGGGTGCCTTCCTTCTGTTGCAAGGCTGACAGGCAGGGCCGCCATCAGGGGGGGACAGCCGATACAAATGTAAAGGGCCCCAAGGGTAGCCGTGTTGTGCACTACAGAAACAAACTCGGCAGCTTCTGCTGCTCTGTGTCATTGAGCTCAGACATCAAGATCACTATGTGCATGTGCGGCTGGTGAAATTTTAGGTTTGGGGGGCGCCAGACCCCCACCCTTCCCTTTTGACCCTCCCACTTCTCATAAGCCCCACCCCTTATAGATTCCACCCATTGTGTCAGGAGTATACAGCCCAGCATCACCAGATAAGGGTATATACAGCATCACAGATAGGAGTATATACAGCATGGCCAGAGGAGTATATAGCATCACCAGAGGAGTATATAGCATCACCAGAGGGGTATATAGCATCACCAAAGGGGTATATACATCACCAGAGGGGTATATACAACACCATAGAGGTATATGTAGCATCACCAGAGGAGTATATATAGCATCACCAGAGGGGTATATACATCACCAGAGGGGTATATACACATCACCAAAGGGGTATATACATCACCAAAGGGGTATATAGCATCATCAGAGAGGTATATATAGCATCACCACAGGAGTATATATAGCATCACCAGAGGGGTATATATAGCATCACCAGAGGGGTATATATATAGCATCACCAGAGGGGTATATATAGCATCACCAGAGGGGTATATATAGCACCACCAGAGGGGTATATACATCACCAGAGGGGTATATGTAGCATTACTAGAGGGGTATATATACCATCACCAGAGAGGTATATTTAGCATCACCAGAGGGGTATATATACCATCACCAGAGGGATATATGTAGCATCAGCAGAGGGGTATATTCTTCGTCAGCTCAGCAGCCCCCCCCACCCAAGGCAGTCGGGACATTAGTTCCGCACTTACCCCATCTAGGAGCGGGCAGGCAGCGAGTGGTGTCTCGGTGTCAGGAAACAACTGTTGCCCCTGGAATTCGGGTCTGGAAGCCTGTGTGCACGTGCCTGTGCGTGCCTGCCCAAACAGCCCACTTAAGTGGACAGCACCCTGCAACCAGCGCTGTCTGTTCTACAGCATTCCCTTTGTTCCGTGGCTATCTGGTCCTGAGACTTCCTGTACCTGTGACCCGGCTTACCTAACCTTGCTTGAACTCTGCCTGCACCAACCTTCAGCTTGCCTACAACTACTCTTCTGCCTGATCCTTGTACTCCTGTTGCCCACCAGTTAATGACCCTGACTACCCGCTTGCTTGCTCCATCTGTACCGCACTTGCCCGCCTACTACTGACCCGGCCTGTATCACCAATCTTCTGCCTTGCCTGAGCTTTTGGAGGATCTTCACAACATCATCTGTGTCCATCCCAGCCCTCATGCCCCCCTGTGCTCTGGAACTCCTGGTCTGCTCTACCAGGGGTTGCCGAACCAGGGCCGTAAGAGAGGTTGCCCACTGCATTGCCATACTCTACGACCAGGTACGTGACAGAAACGGACAGCCATGTCTGAGTCTGCTCAGGGGCCCTCTCCGTTGCATGTACTCTGTCTGCACTTGGATGGGCTCACACAAGCTGTCCGGAACCTGCAAGAAGGATACACCCAGCTGGAAGGCCGTGTCCAGTAGTTCTCTTCTCCGGCCCCATCAGGGGTCAGCCAGCTTCAACTGGCACCATAGTCACCTTCCCCACGTAGCCAACGGTTCCCATGCCTGAACGATTCTCAGGGGACTGCAGGAAATTCCAGGCATTCCGTAACACCTGTGAACTGTATTTCAGCCTACAGCCTTGCACCTTCTCTCTGGGAGCCACGAATGTGGGTTTGGTCATCTCCCTCCTGCAAGATGAGCCCCAGTCGTGGACCTCTCCCGGTTCTTCCGGGCTATGGCCCAGTTATATGAAGACCCGCATCAGGCGGCCACTGTGGAGGCCGCGCTTCATGCTCTCAGACAAGGCCACCATCCGGCTGAGGATTATGCATCTGAATTCAGGCATTGGAGCATCGACACAGCCTGGAATGAGGCAGTCCTCTGCTACCAGTTTCGGCTAGGCTTAGCCGACCCCCTGAAAGATGAATTGGCCCATGTTGGGGTGCTGTCCACACTGGATAAACTCATTGACCTCGCCATTCAGTTTGATCGGCACTTCAGAGAGCGCAGGGCGGAGAGTTCCGCAGAGAATTTCCGGCCTACATGGATGCTACCTCACTCCTCCAGCTTTCCTAGTTCATCCCCAGTTGTCTCCGCCATGCCTACCTCTCCTCCTCCTATTCATTCGGAACCAATGCAGCGGGGGTATTGCGCCCAGAGCTGACCCCTGAAGAGAGACAGCACCGAAGAAACCTTGGCCTCTGCCTCTACTGCGGAGAGCCGGGGCACTTTATGCAACCCTGCCACCAAATTGGGTAAGTGCCTTGCTGTCACCTTGGATCCTGTGCCTAACAACGCTGCTCACCTCACCCTCTCCATGTCTCTACAGCTCCCAGGAAAGACTATTCCAGTCCATGCAATCATCGATTCTGGAGCCTGCAGCTGCTTCGTGGACTTATCATTCGATGCCCAACATGGGATCCCTCTACGACCTAGATCTCACAGGATGGTCGTTCACCTGGAAGATGGAACCACTATTAAATTACACAATTACACCTGGTTACACAAGAGACCACTCCTCTGGCCATCACGATGGCCGGTGGTCACCAAGAGCTTCTTATTCTTGACGCCATCACCTCTCCTCTCTTCGCTGTCATTCTTGGCCTACCTTGGCTCCAGGCCCACAATCCCACCATCAATTGGATTACAGGGAACATGAGTTTCAATTTCAATACTACCACAGACACTGTCTTCCTAGGATTCCCAGAGAGGACCCTTCCTTATTATGCAAGGACTTTGACCCGGAGCCTGATGTTCGCCAGGTCGTCCACACTGTCTACCATGCTTTTCTGGATGTTTTTAGTAAAAAGGGGGCTGAGGTCCTTCCTCCCCACAGACCTTATGACTGCCCCATCAAGCTCCTTTCCGGAGCCAAAATTCCCTTTGGAAGGATTTATCCACTTACTGAACTCAAACTAAGTACCCTCAAATCCTACATAGACGAGAATCTCAGCAAGGGGTTCTTTTGTCCGTCCACTTCTCCAGCTGGGGCAGGTATCTTTTTCATAGAGAAGAAGGATCACACACTGCGCCCATGCATAGATGAATGGGAACTCAATAAAGTCACGGTTAAAAATCGATATCCTCTTCCCATAGTACCGGAGTTGTTGCAACGCCTGGGAATGGCCACCGTCTTCACCAAATTAGATCTCCGTGGAGCTTAAAATCTGGTACGGATCAGGGAAGGCAATGAATGGAAGACAGCGTTCTGCACCCGCTTTGGTCATTACGAGTACCTAGTAATGCAGTTCGGCCTATGTAACGCTCCTGCCACGTTCCAGCATTTCATAAACTATATTTTCAGGGACTTCCTCAACCTCTTTGTCATTGTATACCTGGACGATATCTTGATCTTTTCTTCTTCCTTGGAGCTTCATTGCAACCTTGTCAAAAGGCTACAGGGTCGCCTCCGTCAGCATGGTCTTTATGCCAAGCCAGAAAAGTGTGAGTTTAAGCAGGGAAGCATACAATTCCTAGGACTTATCATATCCGTTGGAGGTATCGAGATGGACCCCCAAAAGGTCTCTGCCATCCTGTACTGGCCAGCTCCGGCCGATAGGAAGGGAATCCAGAGTTTTGTTGGGTTCGCAAATTTTTAAAGGAAGTTTATCTGGGGGTTCTCCTCCATAATCTCGCCCATCATTCAGCTAAAACAGGGTACCCCGTTCAAGTGGACTCCTGAGGCACAGGCTGCTTTTAAAAGGCTCAGGGAACTGTTCACTTCTGCACCTATTCTAAAGCATACGGATCCTGCTCTTCCTTATGTTCTGGAGGTCGATGCACCCAGGTAGCAGTTGGGGCAATTCTCTCCCAAAGGCAAGGTACCAGAGCGCTGCTGCATCCGGTAGTGTTTTTTTCTTGCAAACTGTCATCAGCCCAGAAAGATTACGATGTGGGAGATCGTGAACTTTTGGCCATTAAATTGGCATTAGAGGAATGGCGGTACCTGTTAGAAGGAGCAGCACATCCAATCCTCATTTACATGGACCATAAAAACCTGGAGTATTTGAAGATTGCCAAGAGACTGAAACCATGACAAGCCAGATGGGCACTGTTCTTTGCCTGATTTACCTTTCACATCACTTACAGACTCAAGTCGAAGAACACCAAGCCGGACTCTCTTTCACGCATGTTCAATGCACCTGGAACCCCGGTATCTCCTGATACCATTTTGCCATCCAGAAGCTTTTTGCTTCTTCAACAAGATGTGCTGTTGCAGATCAGACAAGCTACCATGGGAGCAAACCCGCTTCCTGGAACTCCTCTGCAATCTAAAGACGGGTAGCTCTGGCACAATCACAGGATCTTCATGCCAGAGAACTTACGAACCACAGTCTTAGACCTCTGCCACGACCACCGGCTCCCTGGGCACTTCGGTGTGCGCAAGACGTCCGAGCTGCTACAGCGTAAGTTCTGGTGGCCACAAGTGGGAAGGGACTGCAAACTTTATGTGGAGTCTTGAACCACCTGTAGCCGGTGTAAGTCATGGGGCCTACTTAAACTGCTGCCCGTCCCGGAGAGGCCTTGGAATCGCATATCTATGGACTTTATTGTGGAGCTGCCCCCTTCTGAGGGGTTTTCCACCATCTTCCTGGCGGTGGACAGGTTCACCAATATGGCACACTTCCTGCCCATGAAGGGCACACCTTCTGCCGTAGAAACCGCTAGAATCTTCATCAAGGTGATTGTGAGGCTCCATGGGATACTTGCAGACATGGTGTCCGACCGTGGAGTGCAATTTACTTCCAAATTCTGGAGATCCTTATACAAATCCCTGAAGATTGGGCTGTCCTTGTCCTCTGCCTATCACCCCCAGATGAACGGCCAGACAGAATGTACAAATCAAATGCTGGAGCAATATCTACGTTGTTTCTCATCTTTCGCCCAGGATGATTGGATTATGCTCTTACCGCTGTGTATAATAACTCTGTTCACTCTGCCACCCAACAGTCGCCATTCTTCGCCAACTATGGGTTCCACCCCTCCTTCTTGTCCAATGCCTGTGCCGAGAGTTTGGTGCCAGCTGTGTCTAACTTACTGGATTTTCTTTATAGAAGACAATGGCAAGAACACAGGCTGCTAACAAGGAGGCTTATGACAAGAAGAGACAAGGTGAGTTGAACCTGGAACCAGGCAGTCAAGTCTGGCTATCTACCGCCAATCTGAGACTGGCGTGCCCTTCCAAGAAATTAGGTCCAAGATTCTTGGGCCCCTTCCCCATCAAGAGGAAAATTAATGAGGTGGCATATGAACTGGAGTTGCCTGAGTCGTTTCATATCCATCCCGTCTTTCATGTGTCCTTGTTAAAGCCTATGACCTTTGATCCTTTTCCGGACCAGAAGACAGGTCCACCTGCACCAGTACTGGTTGACAGGTTGGAGGAATTTGAAGTAGAATCCATCCTGGATTGCAGGAGGAGAGGTGGCGGCATTCAGTATCTGGTCAAATGGAAAGGCTACGGCCCCGAAGAAAGCTTGTGGGAACCAGAAACTAACTTTCATGCTGATGAACTAATCAAGGCACTCAAGAGAGACCATCCAGAAAAGTTGTCCCATCTGGGCATCCGGAGGCTGCCCCTTGGGGGGCAATATCAGAAAACAACTGTTGCCCCTGGAATTCGGGTCTGGAAGTCTGTGTGCATGTGCGCACGCATGTGCGCATGTGTATGCGCCGACATTGGTGCCCAAATGTCCCATTTAAGTGGACAGCACCCTGCGACCAGTGCTGTCCATTTTGCAGCGTTCCCTGTGTACCGTGGCTATCTGTTCCTGAAACTTCCTGTACCTGTGACCCGGCTTACCTAACCTTGCTTGAACTCTGCCTGCACCGACCCTCAGCTTGCCTATGACTACTGTTCTGCCTGATACGTGTACTCCTGTTGCCTGCCTGTTAACGACCCTGCCTGTACCCGACTACCCACTTGCCTGCTCCATCTGCATTGCACTTGCCCGCCTGCTACTGACCCGGCCTGTATCACCAACCTTCTGCCTTGCTCAAGCTTCTGGAGGATCTTCACAACATCATCTGTGTCCATCCCAGCCCTCATGCCCCCCCTGTGCTCTGGAACTCCCTGTCTGCTCTACCAGGGGTTCCCAAAGCAGGGCCGTAAGAGAGGTTGCCCACTGCATTGCCAGACTCTACGACCAGGTACGTGACACTCATCGGAGAGCAGGGACAGCGAGGGGGGAGCCATGCATCCCCCTCCTCCTCCGAAAAAGGCATCCAATAGGATTGCTTGTCTTCTCCGCCAATCGGGAAACCAGTAACATAGTGCTTCCTGATTGGTGGGGAGGCGGTTCAGTGTTAGAAAGGAAAATATTCATTTGCCTTTCTAACACATGTGAGTGGTCTTGTGGCGCCATGCTGTGCACCATAAGGCTACACTTTGTTGAAGCCTATTAGAGTCTACGGCTCTAATGAGATGCTTCAAAGAACCCCCATCCCCGGGAATTCATGTGGCCGGCCCCTTTGAGGCATGAATAGGGGGTGGCCGTGGTGGCCATGGATAGATTCATGCTATGCATGAATCTATCCATTTAGCATATAGGGGGTGGCTGGAGAGAGGGGTCGGCGCCCGTGTGCCCTAATGGACGGGCCCTGATATGCACTCCTCATGTGAGCTGCCTGTATTGTGTTATATAGTGGGATTACCTGCAGCTCCTCTGTGTCTCAGCAAAATGTCAGTTTTGTGGTAAAAAAGAGCTGGGACTAGGTAGGAAAACCTCCTTTACAAGTAGGGGCTGTGAAGGAAAGGGTGGGAGGTTGTTTGTATACAGGGAGGGGCCAGAGCTATGTGTGTATGGGGGGCTGATATATATACAGGTGTGAGAGGGCTGACATATACAGGTGTGAGGGGGACTGACATATATGCAGTTGTGGGGGGGGGGGGCTGACATATATACTGGTGTGAGGGGGTGCTGACATATACAGTTGTGTTCAAAATTATTCAACCCCCACTGAAATTGATTGTTTTGGTCGGTTTGACATTGATTATGATCATTCAGTCATCCTGCTTACAATTAAATCAAAG
>BLSH010139112.1:5160-20468 GCA_018402905.1 Glandirana rugosa
GGACCCCCCCCCCCAGATACGTTACATGGGGACACTTATGCAGCCAATGACACAGGTGGGGGCACTTATGCAGCCAATGACACAGGTGGGGGCACTTATGCAGCCAGTGACACAGGTGGGGGTAAATTGCAGTCAGTATCACAGGTGGGGGCACTTTGCAGGCAGTATCACAGGTGCGGGCACTTATACAGCCAGTATCACAGGTGGGGGCACTTATGCAGCCAGTATCACAGGTGGGGTACATTGCATAGACCCCCCCCCCCAGGTCGTGACAAGTCCCGCACTTACCTCATTCAGTAGGCAGGCAGGATTGTTGCAGAGTTCGGCATGCGGAGAAGCGGCTGTGAGTCTGCAGAGATTGGCATGCGGAGAAGCAGGCTGTCCCTCATCATCGGTCGGTCACCGGGCGGTCAGGGTCTCTGTGGGAGTGGGAGTCACGTCTGCTGCCACAGTGACCCTCCCCCGGCCACTGCATCCAATCACACTGAGCCGCAGGCTCAGGGCAGCCAATCAGGCTATGTGTGTGTGCCTGTTCAGCGCACACACATAGCCTTTAATGGCTGACCAATATGCTCACTACTTGGCTGTCAGGTGACAGCCAAGGAGCCGAAAAAAAAAAAAAAAATAAAGTCAATGTATCGGCATCACCTGTAGGCTGACTTTGTAGCCGGCGGGGAGACAGTGCCCAAGCGCCCCTCATACACCAGCCGCCACTGCTAAAGTAGGTATTATAGGGTCGACAGGGACTTCTGTTTCTTTTCTGCTCTGAGTTTCTGTGTGAATGACTATATCTTTAAGTGCTGGTTCACACTATGCGGTGCAGGAACCACACTGCATTCCTGTTTTCAGCACTGCAATTTGAGCTATTATTCTGTATGGCTCAAATCGCACCAAATCCGTACCAAATTTGTACAGGGCCTTTTTTTGGCAGTACCAGAATCCCCATGTGATCCAATTCTTAAAATCGCACTGCATTTTGCTGACCGATTTCGGGTGTCGTTAACTTAACATACACACCCACATTGGTTTACATGAACGGGGTGTTATTTGGCTGCAGTGTGGAATCCGCCCAGAATTCGTAAGCACACAAGTACTAACCGGCACTTAAGATAGACAATGAAAAAGCTGATACCATGACTATCATTGCTGGCAGATGTGTGTGTGAGGCAGGATGGAGCAGTCTTTACCACTACTACGAAGTGCTAGAGCTTTGTCCAGTGTGAATCACTCAGTGTTCAGATGGGTGCTGCGACTACTGTCTGTACATAATATCTGATAGCAAGTAAAACCACCTATCTTTTATATTTTTTCTTGCCTTCTTTGTGAATGTCAGGGTACATGCTGGCTTCTAAAAAAGCAGAAAGTATATTAAATGTAAATGATCTACAAATTATATACAAAATACTCCTATGTCTGTAATCAGGTGCTTACAGATGTTAGAGTGTGGAATAAAGTTTACTTTATTTTTGTTGTGTAGCAGTACCCCCGAAGGAGCTGCTAATGAAATTTATATTTGTTCCTGGGCCTTCCACAGACTCAAGGATCCTCTCACAGATCTGTACTCACACCATGTCCTAGGACAGTCGGTAGCCCTTTCTGCCAACCTCCAAGCGACACTTTGCCACTGCAGTATCAGAACGAATCCAAGGACATCCTCCCTCTGTCAGCTTTCAAAGAACTGTGGGTAGCAGCTTCAGCATCTGGATAGGCCTTGACTAAGCCTAGCAGCCTCCTGGATAAGCCCTCGGGCCTAGCAGCCAGGAGCTAAACACTTACTCCTCACCCCTCAGGCTTTGGAGGGCTGGAACTCCTAACCTTGAGCCCATGTGCTTCTTTTTATATGAAGGTGTTCACCCAAGATGCAGTGGGGAACCACTCCCCTGCTACACTAGCCTGTCCATATACTACCCTAACCTGTCTATATACTACCCTAGCCTGTCCATATACGACCCTAGCCTGTCTATATACTACCCTAACCTGTCTATATACTACCCTAGCCTGTCCATATACGACCCTAGCCTGTCTATATACTACCCTAGCCTGTCTATATACTACCCTAGCCTGTCCATATACTACCCTAGTCTGTCTATATACTACCCTAACCTGTCTATATACTACCCTAGCCTGTCTATATACTACCCTAGCCTGTCTATATACTACCCTAACCTGTCTATATACTACCCTAACCTGTCCATATACTACCCTAGCCTGTCCATATACTACCCTAACCTGTCTATATACTACCCTAGCCTGTCCATATACTACACTAGCCTGTCCATATACTACCCTAACCTGTCTATATACTACCCTAGCCTGTCCATATACTACCCTAGCCAGTCTATATACTGCCCTAGCCTGTCTATATACTACCCTAGCCTGTCTATATACTACCCTAGCCTGTCTATATCCTACCCTAGCCTGTCTATATACTACCCTAACCTGTCTATATACTACCCTAGCCTGTCTATATACTACCCTAGCCTGTCCATATACTACCCTAGCCTGTCTATATACTACCCTAATCTGTCCATATACTACTCAAACCTGTCCCTATACTACCCTAATCTGTCCATATACTAGCTAAACATGTCCCTTGTTGCAAGTAAATCTGACTTCCTGATAAATTTAATTTTAGTTTTAACTTTCATGATATAAAATAATGGATGTGGGGGCTTTTGGTGGGCGTGTTTTTTTTTTTTTTGGGGGGTAGCATTTCATTCTTGGACTCAGGCAGCACAATGTCTTGGGCCAGCCTTGGGGGCATGCTCCCGAGTCCTGCCCAGGCTCTTGTGTCACTAGATTTGATTGACAGCAGTGGGAGCCAATGGCTCTTGCCGCTTTCAATCTATCCAATGAGAAAATGAGACAGCGGCTGGAGCTACTGTGCTCGTCCCCGTCACTGGAATGATCGGGTTCAGGTAAGTAAAAAGGGGGCTCTGGGGGGCTACTGCACTACAGAAGGTTTTTCACTGTAATGCATAGAATGCATTTAGGTGAAAAGCCTCAAGGGTTTACAACCCCTTTAATGACACCCCAAGTGTGATTAACAGATTTGCATTTTGCCATGTGACAAACCACTGCACCCCATTACCAAGCTCCTTATTTGTTTTCAAACTTATTAAGAAAAAACAGTAGGTTAATCAATACCACCAAAAGAAAGTTTAATCTGTCGCAAATATATATATAAATTTCCTTTGGGTACATTGCTGCATTAACAAAGTCATTTTCAGCCAAATTATCACATACAACTGGAAAAGGCCCTATTAATGAAAGGGTATTAGAGGCTGGTACTCTAAGTGGTTAAAGGAATTTGAAAAATAACAGACTTGCTGACATTATCAACAGGTAATACACCTATCTTATGGGAGGGGGGGCTCCAAAAAACAAAGACTGTTGTGTTAATGCTTTCACTTTAATACCTCATCAAATTGATTTAACTATCTTTTCTTTTATTTGCTGGTTCTAATGTCCCCTTTGAAAAATATTATAAAAAATATTATAAAAAAAAGTTTGTAAAAAAAAAGCACTGTGCTCAGCTTTGAATCACTGGTCACCTCCAACCGTCACTTCTGCAGAGGCTGTCGAGCCGAGCAGTTGCCTTATGACCCTTTCACATGGGCTTTCAAATCAGGTCTGCCTGTCTGTTGTTTAGGCGGTCCTGATCGGATGCTCTATTCACCCCTATGAATGGCGGAAGTCAGCAGTGACATGTCATGTGACATGTCCGCTGTATTTATCTGTTTTCCTAGATTTTCCTCTATTTAGGAACTGTGGAGGCCAAACATCTGGACACAGACTCAGAAAAAAAAACTTTTTTGTGGTGGTCATCAGCAGTTGGAGATCAGAATGCTGTCCACTAGGACAGCGTATAAGTATTACAAAAAATGTATGAAAAATAAAGAATGTGGGGGGGCGCATGCGCGAGGTTCTCCCGGACAGACATGCCTGAGTGAAGCTCCGTACCGCCGAGGACACAACCGCCGGACACATCAGGCTACAGGCTTCCACATACCCGCCAGTGACCATCTCTAGACGGCGCCGACACCTCTGGCACCCGAGGATGGTCTTAATAGGCTCCATGGCGAAAATGAAGACTAAAAACATTCGGGACGCGCTCACTAGGCCGACCATCAAAATGGCGCCGGCAGCCTCCTCCTCCCAGCCACACCGCTCACCTAAACAGACACAGCGCTCTCAGCCATCACAGCTGGACACCGTGGGTGAGTCTGACTCAGATGGGGACATAGCTAACAACCAACAGGCTGCCCATTCAGATATATTTTCCAAATTTGAGACTATGCTTCAGAAAGCCCTGAAGCGCACCTCTGACCTTATTACTGATAAACTGACTAAAGAAATCAGGGAGCTAGGGAGGAGGAAGGCTGAATTGGAAGACCGTGTTGATGACATGGAATGCCAAGCCCAGAACACAGCAGCTGCACTAGAGAATCTCAGAGAGGAAAATCAGGTGCTGTTAGATCGTCTTGAGGACTATGAGAATAGGGCCAGAAGGTCAAATCTCAGGATAAGGGGTATCCCTGAAACGATCGTGGATGTCCACGCCACCATGTTAGCCCTCTTTCAAGAACTGGCTCCAGGGATCCCAGTGGAAAGATTGGAAATGGACAGGGCCCACCGAGCCCTGGCCCCCCGCAAGGAGAATGCTCCCCCACAAGACATAATAGTCAAATTCCACTCTTTTAGAACCAAGTAACAATTGCTGGCAGCTGCCCGGGGGAATTCCCCCCTCTCCTTTCAGGGACATACTTACCAACTCTACTCTGATTTATCACCATCCACAGTTGCTAAAAGGAAAGCTCTTAAACCGTTACTTGCAGTTCTCCAGCAACATCAGATCCCATACCATTGGGGGTTTCCTTTCTCGGTGCGTTTCACACATCTAGAGACAAAATATACCTATCGAAATGCCTCCGAGCTGCGAGACGCCCTGCAAGACCTAAACCTCCTGACTGATAGTCCCACGAAAGATAAACAGAGACGCCGCACTGCTTCTGGTTCCCCTCAGAAGGATCCGCCTGCCCGCAGCTCTGCCCTTCAAAATCAATATAAAAGAGGCCGATTTGACAACCCCCAGCCACTACCACCAGCCAGGAGGACTCCATGGACTGAGCTGTCCCCATTTTGTTTTTTTTGTATTCATTATGAAACCTCTGTTTTGATTGGAACACAGGTTCCCTCTGTTGGAAGAGATCCCCCCTTCATTTGAATGGCCACCAGCGGTCATCGTGGGGAGGAGGGGACACTTCCCTACAACTGTTTTATACAGCTCAACTACTGCAGTTACTGCTGTGTTTTTGTTTTCCCTTTTGTATTTTGTATTTTGTATTTTTTACGTACTGACGTTTTATTTTAGTCTTTTCAAAGAACTGACAGTTTTGAGACTAAATGCCTACGTTATGCCACAGACTAGTCAGTCAGATACTTCTATTTTTTTTCTTTTTTTTCTTCCTCCAAACTTATGGTTAGGTACTTACCATTAGGTCTACTATGGAAGCCTTATGCACTACTACAGTGTATTCTATTCACTGTTTACTTGTTGAGTGTCCACTTAGCGGGACATTTATGTGTCTTCGGATTGGTTTTTGTTGCACCCCACTAACACCTCCTTGCCACCCTCGAGCTGTTTCAGTGAAGAGACAGACCCTTGAAGTTGGCAATGACGTCAAATACTTTTTGTGGGCGCTCCCTGACCTTTGATTTGGGCCGCGCCCACAAACGAAGTTTGGTTTTTGCAATATGGTTGATATCTGCATTTTTTGTTACTAACATCTTTCTTTTCCCTCCCCTCTGCTTCTTCTTCTCCCCTACCTCTTATGACCCTACCCCCCAACCGGAGGCGGTGGCGGCGGCGACGGCATTGGCGGTGAGTACTCAATCCTTTTCACTCCATCACCACACATGGCCCCCATAACTGTTTGTACTTTAAATGTACAGGGGTTTAATTCCCCGCACAAGTGAACTAAGGCCCTGAAGTCCCTAGCAGCCGCTAACATACATATTGCCTGTCTGCAAGAGACCCATTTTTCAGACAACTTCGCACCCAAATTTCTAAGCTCCTCATATCCCCAATTCTACGCTGCCTCGGCCTCAGTCAAGAAACGGGGAGTCCTGATAGCGTTTCACCGCACAACCCCTTTCACCCTTTCTGCCCAGGTTAAGGACCCAGCGGGTCGTTTCCTGATCATAAAGGGCCAGATTGCTGACTCAGATGTGACGATCGTTTCATATTATGCACCCAATAAACGCCCAACAGCGTTCTTATCACATCTCTTACAATTGGTACAAACACACAAACAAGGTACAGTGATCATATGTGGTGACTCCAACCAGGCTATATTCCCATTCCAGGACAAATCTCCCCCATCCCCCACTCGACATACGTCAAAACCTGATTTTCAGCAGCTTCTCCTTAAACACTCTCTGATAGACACATGGAGAGAAACACATCCGACGTCTAGACGTTACACGTTCTACTCCAACCCTCACAAAAGTTTCTCTAGGATTGATCACATCTTCCTAGCAGTCTCAATGGCCCCTGAAATAATTTCTCCTATAGGCAGGACATTGAAAATGCGCTGAAAGACTATCTCTTACTTAATTCTACTGAAGATGTTTCTCCTCTTACATTGTGGGAGGCTCATAAACCAGTCATTAGGGGGAAGTTGATCCAACAAATGTCTATTCTAAAGAGGGAACGTAGACTTATCTTTAAGAAGCTGGAAGACAATTTCCGTAAATGCCATGATAGTTTCCAGGCTAATTCTACCCCAGAAGCATACCAAAAACTAGAACAAGCCAGGCTTGACCTTGACCTCTTTATTTCTGACTCAGCAGACAAATTACTACAGACTAGGCAACATAAGATCTATTCAAAAGCGAACAAGCAAGACACTCTCATGGCCCGTGCCTTACGTTCCATCAATAGCCCACACATAGCTATTAGACTAAGAGTCTCAAGAGACGGCTACATGAGCAACCCGCCCAAAATCTTGGAAATATTCCGTTCAAAATTAGCCAAACTCTATTCGTCCGCCCAACCCTTCACCGAAACTGCAGCAGATGAGCTGCTATCGAACCTCTCCCTGCCCACTCTCACACAGCTACAGAAAGAACGGTTGGAGAGTCCCATCTTAGAGGAGGAGGTGGCTCAAGCTATTAAATCTTCTAAAAAACACAAACGGCCTGGCCCTGATGGGTTTTCGGCTAGCTACTATAAGCACTTTGGCCATATTCTAAGTCCCCTACTGACAAAAGCATTCAACTCCCTATTGAAGGGAAACTCCTTCCGTTCAGAATCCCTTACCGCCATAGTCACTATGATCCCCAAACCAGACACTGACCTCACATCATGGAACAATTACCGCCCTATATCACTACTTAATGTAGACATCAAATTGCTAGCTAAGATTCTAGCCACACGCCTCAACTCGATTATAGGCTCCCTTATTCACAGAGACCAAACAGGTTTTATTCCTGCCCGCCAAGCTGGAGATAACATCAGAAGAGCCATCTTACTTGCCCTAGCTGCCAGGGGGAGGAAGATACCCGCCTGCTTCCTCTCCCTGGACATCAAATAAGCTTTCGACTCGGTCTCCTGGCCATACCTATCATACATATTGAAACGTTGGGGGTTTGGCGAGCACTTCTGCACCTGGACCCATTCTCTTTACCAGAATCACAAGGCGTATGTCAGATATGCAGGTTACAAATCGTCCACCTTTGCCATTCAAAGAGGAACAAGACAGGGCTGTCCCCTCTCCACCTTACTATTTGCCCTATGAATTGAACCTTTAGCACTACTAATTAAATCCAACACAAACATCAAGGGAATAGAGCTTGGGGGAATACACCATAAAGTCTGCCTTTTTGCGGACGATGTGCTCCTGTTCATGACAAACCCGCATACCTCAGCTCCAAATCTTTTAAAGCTATTAGAACACTTTGGTCAAATATCTGGGCTAGTAATTAACCCCCACAAATCCAAGATATTGGATATTTCCCTCCCTGAATCTGAACGTGACCAAGTCAGGTCTTCTCTACCATTTGTATGGTCTCCACATTCCCTACGATACCTCGGTATCAATCTTACAGCCTCCTATTCAAGTCTATTTGCAGCTAACTTTCTGCCCCTTTTAAAGAAAATTACACAATTGTTCTCCCTATGGTCACCCCTCCCGTTATCTTGGCTAGGCCGTGTCAACGCCGTCAAGATGACTATTCTGCCCAAATTTTTATATCTCTTTCGTACTCTACCCATCCCCCTTCCAGCTTACTACCTACGTTTAATACAAGCGAAAATCATGAGTTACGTCTGGGGGAAAACCAGACCTAGGATCCCTAAATCTACCTTAATTCGTCCTAGACTATGGGGTGGCTTAGGTCTGCCTGACCTCAAGACCTACTACCAGGCGGCCCAACTAACACTTCTCCCGAAGTATCATGCTACCAGTGAAATTCCGTTATGGGTTTCTATCGAAGCAGTAGACCTTGACCCCATGTCAACGGCCAATGTCTTATGGCCCAAACCTAGGGAACGTTTAATAATCACTAATCTTGTGACGAAACTATCCCTTGCAATATGGGACAAACTTAGAGACCGTGGGGGACTAGCATCCCCACATAACCCCCTGTTGTCGTTTCTACATAATCCAGCCTTCCCCCCTGCCTGGGATTCCCCAGGATCATTCCAAAACTGGGCCTCAGCTAATCTAATTAGACTACACTCTCTAGTCTCATCCTCCTCTTTTCGCTCCTTCCCCACACTGTGCGAAACTTCGGGTCTCCCCCAAGCGGAACTATTCCGCTATCTACAAGTTAAAAATTTCTTCTCACCCCTCACAAATAATGACTCCCCTCTAGACCAACTCTCTCAATTCGAATCATTCTGTTTGAAGGATCCTCATGCAAAAGGGATAATCTCCTCAATATATCGTCTTTTGATCTCCAGTGACGAATCCTCTAAACCTACCTACACGGACAGATGGGAAACGGACATAGGGAAAACGATTGACTCTTCTGACTGGTCAGCAATCTGGTCGAACACTGCCTCCTTTTCCACTAATATGTTCGCTAAAGAAGCGAACTACAAGGTTTTAGCCAGGTGGTACTTGGTCCCAGCCAGAATAGCGAAATATGCCCCGTCATACTCACCGGTATGCTTTAGAGGCTGCTCGGAACCAGGTACTCACTTCCATACCTGGTGGAGCTGCCCAGTAGCCCAATCGTTCTGGAAAGCAATCTTCAATATAGCCTCGGTGGCCCTAGAAACCCCCATAAATACGGATCCCATGACTGCACTACTGAACTTGAAACCTCCCGACCTTTCCAGACGTAAATTCAGTCTACTTATGCAGCTCACGACTGCTGCCAAACAGACAATCGCTAAGGCCTGGAAATCTCCATCCTTGTTAGTGGCCGAAGTGAAAGGTAGAGTTAATAGTGCACTAGTTCACGCCAAGTTGGATGCCATTGAGCAGGACACAATCTCCAAGTTCACCAAAATGTGGCACCCCTGGGTCAAACACTTTTTACCACAGGACTTTGATCCAGAACTATTGCTTCCCCGCTGACCTGATTTAATTCCCCCCTAGGTATATATTAGAGCTTGACCCCAGTATACTGCCTCACTGCCCTGACTTTGCCGCCTTAGTCCCCGGCCTTTCGCTCGGCCTGCTGCTCGCCTAGCCTCCCCGTCTCTCGTCCTCGCCGACACACCGTCTCCTTCCCCCTTCCCTCCATTACCCCCTTGCCTCTCTTGGCCTTTTCCTTTCACTCCCCCTTCTCTCTCTGAACTCTATTCATATGCTAATTCCTATGAACCCTTATGAGTGTTCTCTGAATTGCTGTAACATCTAATTACTGTAATTACGCATAAGCGAACTCTGTAAGTTGAACCATACATTCAAGACTACTATTGTTGGTCGCACTTTTTACTTTTGTACATGTTATTTACATATCGAACCAACAAAAAAGTCTGTTGTACACAATCTAATGTGCTGAAAAAACAACAATATTTTGGATGGGGAGTATTATCCTCTGCTCGCTGGCACAGCTTGACCCCAGATGGGGTGTCGGGAGCAGGGGTTAATACCCTTAACACGTGATCGATATTCTATGTTATTCACTGACTTAGTCAACTAGAGTCCTCGTGTTGTTTTCTGTCTCACCTCAGTATATCTTCATGTTATACTTCACTGCGTTACAAGTAATGTCATTGCCATACCACTCTTTTGTACAATTCTTTTGTTAAAATTTAATAAAAATTATTGAAACGAAAAATAAAGAATGCAAAACTTGGTCCGTATCTCGCAGGATAAAACTGCTAAGTTTGACCATGTTTGGGATCGACAGCCATGCAGACCAATTTGATGCAGTGTGTGGCATATGGTCTGAGTACTGACAGGCTAACCCCCCCACCCCTTCAACCTCTGCAACAATGCTGGCAGCATTCATATGTCTATTTCCTAAAGACAACCTCTGGATATGACGCTGAGCATGTGCACTCAACTTCTTTGGTCGACCATGGTGAGGCTTGTTCTGAGTGGAACCTGTCCTGTTAAACTGCTGTATGGTCTTGGCCACCGTGCTGCAGCTCAATTTCAGGGTCTTGGCAGTCTTCTTATAGCCTAGGCCATCTTTATGTACAACAACAATTCTTTTTTTCAGATCATCAGAGTTCTTTGCCATGAAGTGCCATGTTGAATTTCCAATGACCAGTATGAGAGAGTGAGAGCGATAGCACCAAAATTAACACACCTGCTCACCATTCACACCTGAGGCCTTGTAACACTAATGAGTCACATGACACCGATGAGGGAAAATGGCTAATTGGGTCCAGTTTGGACTTTTTCACTTATTCAAATATTTACAAAAATGTGAGGGGTGTACTCACTTTTGTGAGATACTGTATGTAAAATAGACTAAGCATGATAAAAGGCAGGAGGACTGGGAGATAGACAAGCTAGTAGGAAAGGATCGAAAACCCACGGTTCGCTTCGCACCAAAACATGCGAACAGGCAAAAAATTTGTGCGAACATTCGAACAGCGTTAAAGTCTATGGGCCCCGAACATGACAAATCAAAAGTGCTAATTTTAAAGGTTTATATGCAAGTTATTGCCCTAAAAAGTGTATGGGAACCCGGGTCCTGCCCTAGGGGACATGTATCAATGCAAAAAAAGTTTTTGAATCAATCGTTTTTTCAGGAGCAGTAGAATTAATAATGCTTAAAGTGAAACTTATAAAAATGAAATATTCCTTTAAATAATGTGCCTGGGGGGGTCCCTTAGTCTGCCTATAAAAGGCGCACCTCTGTGATGTTTAGAACAGTGCCGCCACAAAATGACATTTGTGAGAGAAAAAATGTCATTTATTATCACGGCTGTAATGTATTGCCGGCTCCCTGCAATATATAGTAAAATCACTGAAAAAAATTGCGTAGGGTCCCCCCCCGTCCATACCAGGCCCTTCTGGTCTGGTATGGTTTTTAAGGGGACCCCGTGCCAAAATTAATAAAAAATTTGATGTGGCATCCCCCTAAAATCCAAACCAGACTCTTACCTGAGCATGCAGCCAAGATAGAGGGGGGCGAGCCCTCAACATGGGAAGTATGGGTGCTTTGCGCCCCCACCCCAAAGCACCTTGTCCCCATGTTGATGGGGACAAGAGCCTCTTCCCCACAACCCTGGGTTGTGGCTGTGGGGGTATGCGGGCGGGGGGCTTATCGGAATCTGGAAGCCCCTCTTAATAAGATCCCGCCCTCCCCCCTATGTAAATTAATATCAGGTACATCATGTCAAAAAAAGAAAAAAACACAGGAGACAATTAGGGATAAGTCCTTTATTAAAAAAAGAAAAAAGAGAAATAAGTGTCCCCTGTTGTAATCCATCGTCAATCACGGCATGCGACGGACCCGGAAAAAAAAAAAGCTGCAACAGCTCTTCCTCCATGGGAGGGCTCCCGCCAACTGAGCTTTGTTTGTTGTGACACTTTATTTATATGGCAGGGCCACTCGGTGACGTACATGCATGACCCGCCCCCTCTGACGTCACATGACGTCAGAAGGGGCGGGTCGCTCGCTTAGGTCGATGGGTGGCCCCGCCCTGCCATATAAATAAACTGTCCTCCCATGGAGGAGGAGCTGTGTGCGCCATCTGCATGCAATGCATAATGAGGCGCTCCACAGCAGCGAAGTTGCTGCAAACTCCCCATAATGTTATAAATTTCGACGTTTGACTCGAACCGCGGACCCATCCCTACAAGCTAGTTCACTGAAAGGAAATGACATATGAGCTCTGCTCAACTCCTCCCATCATCACTAGCAGTGTGCAGCAAAGCAGGAACGAATAGGGGATTACAGACCACAGTTGCAGCTATATGGTAGGAAAATAATAATTTCAGTTATTATTTTATGTTTATTTATTTATATGAGGATTTACTAAAATATGTATGTTGCCTTTAGTTGTACTTTAAGTATCTCTACCTTCCCGCTGACTGAGGAGTGGAGGCGGGCGTTCGGACGGTCTTTCTTTTTCCTTTTATTTTGTCTCATTCTTCTTCCCTTCCTTCTCTTCTTTTGTTCCTTTTCTTTTCTTTGTCTTTCTTCCTTTTGTTTCCCCTTCTCCCCCTCCCCCTTTTCTTTCTTGGATCTGCACTTCACTTTGTTATTTAGTTGTGTTGCTTCCACCTGTGGTTGTGCATTATGTACAGCAGGGTTTCTCAACCCGTGGTACGCGTACCCCTGGTACAGTGCAGTGCTCTGTCCTCCAAGTCTCTCCTCCCGCACACACACACACTGTCTCCGGCGGCTTTCTGTAGCCGTGTTGCGTGGGACTGTACTACCCCGCGTGTGTGGGGGGGGGAAGGAGGAGAGTGTCAGGTCAGCGGCAAAGTCCTGCTATCAATGCAGCCCATCGCGGAAGAGGTTTCCCAGGCCAGGGCTGACTGACGGGGCAGGCACCATGTCCTCCGATCTCCCGGCTCCTCCTGCTCTCCAGCACGCCTTGGATGTCCCTGCCTGCCACATGTGAAGATGACTGCTGAGGCTCTGCAATCCTGGGAAAAAAGAGTCCTGCCTGCACATGCTAGCATGCCCAGCCATCAGTGCCTCTCCTCAGCGCCTCCTCTCAGTGCCTCCTCAGTGCCTCCTCTCAGTGCCTCTGCTCAGTGCCTCTCCTCAGTGCCTCTACTCAGTGCCTCCTCAATGCCTCTCCTCCGTGCCTCTCCTCTGATAGACTGCCTCCTCTCAGTGCTGCCTCTCAGTGCCCATCACTTTTTCGAGACGGGGTACTAAGGAAATTTTTTTAGACTTGCAGGGGTACTTTGCCGTAAAAGGTTGAGAAATACTGATGTACAGTATACTCACGGCCAATGCCGGCGTGCCAGTTGGTGGTGGCAAAGTTTGTGTTCTAATGTTTCCCTTGGTGGGGGGTTTTCTGAGTGGGATGGCTGTTTGCTCAATAAGAAATTGCTCTGTTGAATTTCTTCTTTATCTGACATCCCTTTGGGTCGGGAGCAGGGGCAGCACATCCATTAAGGGCGTATGGCGCCTCCCCCTCTATCCATTCCATGCCACCCCTATATGATAAATGGATAGATTCATGTAAAACTATCCACGGCCGCGGCGGCCACCCCCTATTCGTGCGTCCGGCCCCTTTCAGAACACCGGTTTTTTGAAGCACCTAATTAGAGCCATAGGCTGTAATAGGCTTCAAAATAGAGTGGACTAGGAGCGCAGAGCATAGTGCTCGGAGCCCACTCCCGTGGGTTAGCAAAGCAAATGAATATTCGCTTTTTTAACACTGAATCGCCTCTCTGCCAATCAGGAAGCACGGGACTGTTACCCGTTTCCTGATTGACAGAAAGAGACTCACTTACAAAATGAGAAACTCTTAAAGCCTTTCACTAAAAGAGTTGTTTTTGAGTTTTTTTGCACCTGTTTAAAAAATAATTTTAAGCCTCATAGCAAGCCGCTGGCTATAGAAGCACTCATGTGGGCTCGATCCTGAGTTGGGCTCTATGCCAATTAACACACACAGCATGTCTTGGCCCCAACCCTCGGCTCTCTCCTCACTAGCTGTGATTGCCAGCAGCAGGAGCCAATGGCTCCCACTGCTGCCTTCATGTCCAGTGAGGAGGGAGAGGGAGGTGAGTGCCACTGTTCTTAGCAACAGTGCTGAATCGAGATCGGGCTCAGGTAAGTATAAGGGGGGACTGGGGGGAACTTGAACACAGATGTTTTTTTACCTCAATATAGAGAATGCAGAGTAAGTAGATACCCAACATTGCAAGGTTTAAATTTGTACTTGCTCGCAAAACAACAACGGACTTGGGTACCCTATACTGTCCATAGGTGACATTTTAAAATCTCCCACAGGTCATCAGTTTAGAGTGACTGTAATAGCGGCCCTAGAATTATCACTTTCACTCTAGCGTGCAAGGTGATATGTACCACGTGTATCACAAGCAACGCTTTCTTGTGTAGGTGCCCCTGAAGGGTGTGCTTATGTTTATGTGTGCATGTATCACATAAAAAAGTCCCCTATGTGATATATTTTTAAGATAGGTTCTCTTTAATGAGGCATCTGAGGTCTATTAGAACTCTGACGTATCACCTCCATTGAAGCTAATAGAGTGAGGATCATGCTCCACTAGCTTTTTCCCTGGCAAAGTGACACTAGAAAATGGAAGTGACATTTTCCACATAGCTTTCAGGTTCATTCTAGCTAGGGGAGATCAGCTGATGGATGTTCACTGGTCTAGCGACACCTTCCATGCAGGTACCGAGCCCACAGGTGGAACATCAGAGCCCATGAAGAATGGCAAGGGGTTTTGAAAAGCAATTGGATGGATGTACAGCCACTGGATCACTTTCACTAGAAAGCCAACAGTTTTTCTGTGGAGTGTGCACATAATTGAGTGGCTGAAGTGTGTGTGCAACACCCCCCCCCCCCCCTCCCCTCTCCCCCAAGCTGCCACCGCTGTATGACATAAAGCAGTGACAGTCAAAGGGTTAGAAAAATGCCAACATTTCAAAAACACAAAACATTTTCAAAACTATACAAACTTTTCAAAAACCAAACTGAGCTGTGTCATTTGTGTAAACTTGCCTACCATGGGTTCATATTACTCCCTTATTAGGCCAGGGACATCACATAAGTCATAAGGGATGATGTCATGAGAATTTCTACCCCCTGTGATGTCATTGACCTAATAAGTGCTATGCTTATTTATTAGGATAACACCTATAGTACTTCCTTACTATAGCACTAAGGTCACAAGGAACAAAAT
>BLSH010139117.1:0-19653 GCA_018402905.1 Glandirana rugosa
CACTGTATTTGTAATTCTCAGAAAATCTGAATAAAATATAATTTGAAAGAAAAACCTGACAGGGGTTCTAATTAGACGTGCAGAACGGAAAAATGTGTTTTGTTTCCATTCATTATTTGCATAAATTTGTTTAGTTAATTACTTTAAGACCGCCCACCGCACAATACTGAGGCAGGGCGGCTCTATGGTGCGAAACAAAAGTTTTCAAACTCAAATAGTTTTCCAATTTCCAAAGAGAATAAAATATAATAAAAAAATAAAAGAATAGGATAGAAAACTATAAATAAATAAAACAAAAAATAAAAGAATAGAATATAATAGAGTAAAACAGAACCAAATAGAATAGAAAATTTAAAAAAAGAATAGAATAAAGTAAAAACAATATAACCATCTTCTGACATTTGAATAGAAAAGAATATAATTCAAAAAATAGAATAGAAATTTGAACTTGAACAGAATAGAAAATAATAGATTAGAATATAATAGAAAATAACAGAAATGTATATTAAAAAATGGAATAGAATAGAGTAGAAATAATATAACCATCTTCCTATTATAATCTATTCTTTTCTATTCTATTCAAATTTGAATTGATTCTATTTGAATTTTGGGAAATGGTTCTATTCTTTCTATGCAATTCTATTGTTTGATTTATCTTTTTTTCTATTTGTTTATTCTTTTCTATTCTATTTTATTTTTCTACTCTATTCTTTTCTATTCAAATTGAAATTTATTCTATTTGAATTTCAAATTTTGAAAGATGGTTATATTCTTTCTATTCTATTCTATTCGGTTGTTTTTTTCTCTACGTTTCTGTTATTTTCCATTCTATTCTAATCTATTATTTTCTATTCCACTCGATTGATTTGAGTTTTGGGAAATTATTGTATTCTTTATATTCTATTCTTTTATTTATTCTATTCTTTTATTTTCTATTTTGTTCTGTGTTACTCTATTATATTATGTTCTTTTATCCTCTGTTATTTTTTTTTCTATTCTATTCCTTTATGTTGTAATATTTTTTATTCTCTTTGCAAATTGAAAGCTTTTCAAATTTGAACATCGTTTGAATCAATTCGAATTCCATCCAAATGTATTTTTCATTTAACTTCGAATACATTTGAATTTCTGAAAAATGAAAATTTGTCAGAATTTCAGTTGGGAACGAAGTGAACTGCACATGTCTAATTCTATTCCTCCCCCACTCCATCCGAATCTAGAACAATAGGATTTGTCTAGACACAAACTTTAACCACTTCTCTTTAGGTGGCGTCATATGACGTCCTGCCTTTGAGTGGAGATATCTGAATGGTGGGTGCAGCTGCAGGCAACATTCAGATATTGTTTTTTTCTTCTGGCAATTCTGAAAATGATGAAAGTGGTCTCAGCGGCAGATTCACCGCAAGATCATTTTTATCAGCGGCAGGAGAGGTGCCCCCCCCTCCCGCCGCTTTCCCGTCATCTCCACCGCTTACCGGACCCGCCGGCAGAGACGATCGGATTCTCTCCCCCCAGTGTCCGTGACCAAGAGAGTGGCTGAAGCCGTTCACTCGGCTCCATAATACGGCAGGGCGGAAGCGACATCAGAAGTCACTTCCACCCAACGGTCTTAAAGGGCCCATTTTTTTTTTTTAACACTGTCCTTTTTTTCAATTTTTTTTTTGTATTTCATTGTAAATATGAGATGTGGGGGGAGGGGAGGTCTTTTTGACCCCCGGATCTCATATTTAGGAGGTCCTGTCATGCTTTTTTCTATTACAAGGAATGTTTACATTTCTTGTAATAGGAATAAAAGTGATAATTAAAAAAAAAAAAAAAGAACAGTGTAAAAATAAAAAGTAAAATAAATAATAATAAAAAAATGTAAAGCGCCCGTCCCCGCGAGCTGCGCGCAGAAGCGAACGCATACTTAAGTCCCGCCCACATATGAAAACGGTGTGCAAACCACACATGTGAGGTATCGCCGCGATCGTTAGAGCGAGAGCAATAATTCTAGCACCAGACCTCCTCTGTAACTCAAAACTGCTAACCTGTAGAGTTTTTTAAACGTCGCCAATGGAGATTTTTAAGTTGCAAAGTTTGTCGCCATTCCGCGAGCGGACGCAATTTTGAAGCGTGACATGTTGGGTATCATTTTACTCGGTGTAAAATTATCTTTCACAATATGGAAAAAAATTGTCCTAACTTTACTGTTTTCCTATTTTTTAACTAAAAAAACTGAATTTATAAAAAAAAAAGCACGCTTGGAAGACCGCTGCGCAAATACGGTGTGACATAAAGTTTTGCAATGACCGCCATTTTATTCTCTAGGGTGTTAGAAAAAAAATATATATAATGTTTGGGGGTTCTTAATAATTTTATAGCAAAAAAAATGATTTTAACTTGTAAACACCGAACCCAAAAAACAGGGTCGGTATTGAGGGGGTTAATATCCACAATGAGAATTCCTACATTTCTGTCCTCACAGCTTCCTTTACATGACCAATCCATGGCTCTGTGATTGCCCCTCCCCCTCACTGTGATTGGCTGTGATGGTTGTCACTATGAATACAGCCAGTGCTAGCCTTGTTCCTATTGGTTATGATGTAGAGGGGGTGGGGATTGTGGTGTGGGTGTGGTAATGTGGACAGGTGAGGGGGGTATACAGTCTCAGGAAGTGGAAATCCTCGGCTCTGTATATGGGAATATTGATCAATGATTGGATAGAGATATAACAATCAGACAGATTGGACTATTACTAGTATAGCACAGACCCGAGACTGGTCCTGCTGCTTGGACCCAGGTTCCATTCCCTGATAGGCCCAGAGCAGCCAGGTGCAACTCATTTCCACCATCACTCAAATCATAGACCGGGCCTTGAATGTCCTTTCACAGTTTATTTGTTTAAAGAACTGGGATAGGGGGAGGGTGAACCTTGGGAAACTCCAAAATGTCTAATAAACTGTAATGGAGGACACTAAATCTGGGTGAGAACCTCCCTCTTGGATGTGAAGGGTAACTCGATTCCAGACAGGAACTCTTCAGCAGAAGTTTAATCCTGAGGGTCCTGCTGTGAGCTCTCCTGTCCCTGGAATCCACATGGTAGGTCCTCACTGTGTCCTGTATGTTGTGTTGCCACCTGCAGTATCAGTCAGCTTCTGTATGTGTTGCCTGTGTCTTGGATCCTCAGATGTGCTTTCTGCATGCCTCCGGGAGACTAGACCAGAGGTCCCCCAGCCCAAGCTGGAGCCAGGACCCCACAAAGAACATCCTTGGTGTTGCAGGCATTCTCTCAGGGATACCACAGCCCTCAGGATGGGTCTTACTCCTCCAGGAATAAGATAGAGCTGTCCAAGCCTTAGCCTATTTATACCCCTCAGCCCCCTGCTGGTCACTCACTCTCCTGACCAGGGAAGGCTGAAGAGGCATGAATATGCCAGCCAGGGTCAAAGTTCCTCCAACCCTATATTCCAGAATTCAGTGGGATGTGGGGAAAGTAGTTGATCCTGCACCAGCTGACCATTAGCTATACAGTGTGACATGGTGCAGGAGTCCAATAAACAGAGCTGTGTTAGCTGAACCCTGGTGTGCTTATATACCTCTGTTTATTGGTGGACACCTATGTATTTCTGACCTGTTTTGAACAGCTCCCTATCTGGATACTACAGGCACATCCACATTAGGTGGTCTCAGTGTGTGCTGAACTTACCCCCGCTTGGTTGAGGCTCCCACCCACTCCGCCTGCTCCACATCCAGGTGGGAATATGGAGAGAGGGGATTATAGAGGTGATGACGGATGAACAGCTTTGATGTTTTTACTGGTGTGACAGTTTGGGGGCACTTTACTCTATCCACACTATCTTCAGAGCTATCCCTGAGGAAGGAGCCACGTGATGAAACGCGTCGGATATGCCTATGCAATCTTTGCATGTAGATACCAATACTGATACTGTGTGATTTTGCATTGTGAAATTGTGTACCCCTTCTTATTACTGTGTACTATTTCTGATATATTTACTACCTTTTGTATGTAATTCTTTAATAATAAAACTGAAGTTTTGAAATCTATGTTCACTCTCTGAGTCTTTAAAGTCCCATTGCATGTGGGAAACCTCTTTTCTGTAGCAGATATTTAGCCACAAATTTATGGCAGCAGAACCTAGAACAGTCACTAACAAACGATCACTGCTCCCCCTGATTACAAGGAGGCCAAAAACTACATTTACCTAACACTAGTAGCCCACTGAGGGGCGCTACACTAGAATCACTATTGCCCCTTCAGTCCCGGTACCTCTATAATCCTTATGGGGCAGCACAATTGTTACATTTCCTGTATGGCCGTATTCATCTGATAAAAAATAAAGGCTATGCTTTGCTGATGATGAAATGACTAAGTGCTTATATGCTAATGTTAGGTTCTTTATATAATAACAGCTTCTCTGTCTAGAATGACTTTACAGAAAGATGTTATTAGAGGAAATTGTTGTTCTCCGGATCCTTGGAAGGTCTTGTTGGGGAACATAGAGACAGTTGGTCTCCTTCTTCTACAATGAGGGATTTGGGAGTCTGGAGGTGGGACAAGCTGATAAGGTGTTCAGAGATATCAGAAATGAATGTCTCTTGTAATGAATGATGTGCTGCTTGTACAAATTCTTCAGTGAATGATTCCATCTGTAAAATGTTGATGTTTGGGACGTCCTCCATGACAACTGTCCAGGATTGGAGGGTAAAAGCCTCCCGTTTCATGAAGAGGTCAGATCCTTGGTCCACCTGCCATGTCTAAGGATCTCCGCACACCTTCATCTCTCTACTTTCTAATCTTTACTTTTACTTTGTAACTCTTCTCTTCTAAATAAACTTCCAGAACCTTCATCCTTGGATCACTGCTGCGACCCCATTGTCTTGCCATTTCCAGTGTGATTTGCTAGCAACTTTGATACAACTTCATTGCGACTTTACTCACAGAAGTCACATCAGAATAGATGCATTCCTATGCAACCATGATGGATCAATGTTTATTTACCCCTCATCTTTCTTCTCTGGTCATCCATGCTGCCTGAAAACTTCCTCCCTAGCACATCTCATTCACATCCCGCTGCCCTACGTGAGACAAGCGCCCCAAGGTGGCTCTAGAATGTTTTTGGTGGTGGAGGGTCTCATGTTTTTTCAGTCTGCATTTTGGCGCATTTGTAACACAGTTTGATGTGCAGCAAAACACGCGTCTGCTAACCGTGAATGGGGCATCATCAACAATTAGGCTGCAATCACATCTGCATGTTTCCGAACGCGGGGCCACCCACAGAGAAAGTGCGCACTTTGCCACGCATTTTGTAAATGAATTGCAAACACGCATCACACTCAGGCTTTCCAGCATAGAAGAGAGATGTGGGGACTTATAGACCCCAGATCTCTCCATAAAGAGGACCTGTCATGCTCTATTCCTAATACAAGGGGTGTTTACATTCCTTCCCAGGCAAAAAAAATAAATAAAGGAAAATGTAAAATTAAATAAAATTAAATGAGGCAATAAAAAAATATTAAAACATTAAAAATATTTATATAAATATTTGCATACGGGAATTAACTATGTCTGTCCTTTCTGCTTTGATTTATATAATCTGGTGAGGAGTGTGTTCCCCGGAGATGAGAGGAGGAGGAATAGAATTAATCACCTGGGTTGAGAGTAGACTGAGTGCTGTCCTATACTCCCAGGGAGACTGGTGATAACAAGAGTCTTATTCCCCAGAGAGGAGAAGAGGAGGATTGGATCCACCCATCCGAGTTAAGAGGAGAGATAAAGCTTTTTTTTCACTTGTACAGAGGTGAGCAGGCACTTCACCTGGTGGAGGATTGTCACTGAGTATTATAATCCTAATTAGGCATGAGATATATTGAATATATCACTTAATGTGGACATTACAATATCTATATATATATACACATTTTGATGTATCTATAATCACAATTTACTAATTGTTTTTTTGTGTTATGTTAAGTCCACACTGATGATTGTTAAAGTGATTGTCAACTCGTGACAACCACTTTAACCTACAGGTAAGCCTATAATAAGGCCTATAAGGCTTACCAGTTGGTGGCCTGCATATCTCCCAAACCTGCACGGTTCAGGAGATATGCAGTGTACGAGATGTGCCGACTTCATTTTGGCACATGCGCAGTGAAGGAACGGCCTCCGTGCCGTTTCTTCACTGTGATCGTGCCGTGACTGGCGGCACCCACACGCATGCGCGGGAGTGACGTCACGTGACTCCGACCAGTCACAGATCTGGAGATCGCTGCCCCGGAAGGAAGAGTGGCAGAAGATGGACACTGCCAGCACAAGGGACAGTGCTGGACGTTGCAGGCTAAATGGCACATAATGGGCTACTATGTGATGCATAGTAGCCCATTATGCATCTACTTTGCAGGGGAATGTAAATGAAGTAAACCCAATCTGGGTTTACTTCCTCTTTAATAGGTCACTGTTAGTTCTGGTGTGTTGGTAATCACAATTTACTTGCTGTGCTACACTGATTTATATGTAATAAAATAAACAATTTAAAGTGCCCCCCGTCCCCGCGTGCTCGCACATAGAAGGAACCACATACTTAGATTGTGCTTGCATATGTAAATGCCGTTCAAACCACCCATGTGACAGCCACAATCGTTAGAGCGAGAGCAATAATTCTACCGCAAGACCTCCTCTGTAACTCTAAACTGGTATCCTGTAAAAATGTTGAAAGCGTTGCCCTTAAAAACTATCTGCAATGGAACCCTAACTGCAATAGTGCTCCATTGTGACATCAACATCTGTCAGTCTCCTCCAGTGGACAATCAACATCTGTCATAGTGTACAAGTGCACAAAAACATCTGTCAGTGTACCAGTGCCCCACCAATAAGTAAATATAAAATATAAAGCCCCGCCTTCCCCCTGTGCTTGCGTGCAAAGGGAAACGCACACTTTGGTCCCGTACGCACAGGTAAACAGCGACCACACAACAGGTATTGTCGTGAACATCACAGTGAGAGAAATCATTTGAGCACCAGACCTCCTGTGTAACTCTAAACCAGTAACATGTAAAGGCTTATAAAGCGTCACCTATGGAGATTTTTAAATATCTATGTTTGGTGCCATTTCACAAGCGTGTGCAAATTTAAAGCGTGATATGTTTGGTATCTATTTACCCGGTGCAAAATCATATTTAATATTTTATCAAAAATGTGGGTATTATATTGTCTCTGTGTGCATTGAAATTCATTAAAATGTATTGATGCGTTAGTCTGTAAAATTGTGCTAAAAAACTGCTGCGCAAATACCGAGTGACATAAAAATTTGCAAAACCCACCATTTTATGGGGGTCATTTTCTAGCTAAAATACAGATTTTTACTTGTAAACAAAAAGTATTAGAAGAAGGTCTGGTCTTAAAGTGGATAATGGTTGAAGTACTCCTTGGATGTTGGGCCTCTCTATGTGGCCAGGCTGTGTAAAAGTCTCACACATGTGGTATCGCCATAGTCAGGAGGAGTAGCAGAATGTATTTTGGGGTATAATTACAAGTATGCCTATGCAGTGTGTGAGAGAAATAACCTGTTATTATGACATTTTTGTCATATCTTCATTTTGCAAAGAATTGTGGGAAAAAATTTACAACTTCAAAAAACTTGCCATTCCTTTTACTAAATACCTTGGACTGTCTACTTTTCAAAAAGGAGTCATTTGGGGTGTATTTGTACTTTCCTGGCTTGTTAGGGCCTCAAGAAATGAGATCGCTGTCAGTACATCAGGTGTGACCAATTTTCAATAATTGACACCATAGCTTGTAGACTCCATAACTTTCACAAAGACCAAGTAATATACACTGATTTGGATTATTTTTACCAAAGATAGGTAGCAGTATACATTTTGGTCAACATTTATGAAGAAAAATTACTTATTTGCCATATTTTATAACAGAAACTAAGAAAAACTAATTTTTTAACCCCTTCAATACAGGACATTTATACCCCCTTCCTGCCCAGAACAATTTCCAGCTTTCAGCGCTCTCACATTTTGAATGCCAATTACTCAATCATGCTACACTACGCTTTCTTTTGGTGGTATTTAATAACATCTGGGTTTTTTATTTTTTGCAACATAAGTGCAAAAATTGTGGAAAAAAAAACACCTTTTTTTAGTTTCTATGATAAAATTTAGCAAATAAGTAATTTTTGTTCATAAATTTGGGCCAAAACCTATACTGCTACCTATCTTTGGTAAAAATAACCCAAATAAGTGTATATTATTTGGTCCTTGTGAAAGTTATAGAGTCTACAAACTATGGTGCCAATCATTGAAAATTGATCACACCTGATGCACTGACGGCCGATATCATTTCTTGAGGCCCCGAAATGTCAGGAAAGTACAAATACCCCCCAAATGACCCCTTTTTGAAAAGTAGACATCCCAAGGTATTTAGTAAGAGGCATGGCACGTTTTTTGAAGTTGTACTTTTTCCCACAATTCTTGGGAAAATTAAGAAATTATTATTTTTTTTTGCACAAAATTGTCATAACAACAAGTTATTTCTCACACACAGCATATGCATACTTTGAATTACACCCCAAAATACATTCTGCTGCTCATCCTGAGTATGACAATACCACATGTGTGAGACCTTTACACAGCCTGGCCACATAGAGAGGTCCAACATGCAGGGAGCACTGTCAGGTGTTCTAGAAGCATAAATTACAGATATGATTTCCTAACCACCTATTACATTTTTGAAGGCCCTGCAGCACCAGGACAATAGAATTACCCACAAAATGACCCCACTTTGGAAAGCAAACATCCCAACGTATAATCTATGAGGCATTATGAGTCTTTTGAATGGTTCATTTTTTCCACAAGTCTTCGAAAAATGTGGTAAGAAATTGAAAACGGTTTTATTTTTACACAAAGTGGTCAACTTATTAGATATTTCTAACACATAGCATGTACATAGCAAAAATTAAGCACCAAAATATATTCTGCTACTCGTTCTGAGTATGGCGATACCACATGTGTGAGACTTTTTCACATCCTAGCCACTTATACAGAGGTTGAACATGCAGGGAGCACCGTCAGTTGTTCTAGGAGTATAAATTAAACATAAAATTTAATTCATACCTATCACACTTTTGAAGGCCCTGGAGCACCAGGACAGTGCAATTATGCCCAAAATGACGCCTTTTTGGAAGGCAAACACCCGAGGTATATTCTATGAGGCATGGGCTGCAGATAGGTACTCGGGTACTCTGATGGGCTGCAGATAGGTACTCGGGTACTTTGATGGGCTGGAGACAGGTACTCAGGTAACCTGATGGACTGGTAAAAGGTACTTGGGTACTCTGATGATCTGCAGATAGGTACTCGGTTACTCAGATGGGTTGGTGACAGGTACTTGGGTAATCTGAAGGGCAGGTGACAGGTACTTGGGTACTCTGATGGGCTGGTGACAGGTACTCGGGTACTCTAATGGGCAGGTGACAGGTTTTGGGGTACTTTGGTGGGCTGGTGACAGATATTCGGGTACTCTGATGGGCAGGTAACAGATACTTGGGTACTCTGATGGGCTGGTGACAGGTACTCTGATGGGCTGGTGACAGGTACTCGGGTACTCAGATGGGCTGGTGACAGATACCCTGGTACGCTGATGGTCTGGTGACAGGTACTCAGGTACTCTGATGGGCAGGTGACAGGTACTCGGGTACTCTGATGGGTTTTTGACAGGTACTCGGGTGCTCTGATGGGTTGGTGACAGACACTCGGGTACTCTGATGGGTTGGTGACAGGTACTTAGATAAGCTGGTGACTGGTACTTGGGTACTCAGATGGGCTGGTGACAGCTACTCGGGTACCCATATGGGATGGTGACAGGTACTCGGGTACTCAGATGGGTTGGTGAGAGGTACTTGGGTACTTTGATGTGACAGGTACTCGGGTACTTTGATGGGCTGTGACAGGTACTTGGGTACTTTGGTGGACAGGTGGCAGGTACTCGGGTACTTTGACAGGGGACAGGTACTCAGGTAATTTGATGGACAGGTGACAGGTACTCTGATGGGCTGTGGCAGGTACTTTGATGGGGTGGTGACAGGTCCTCTTTATTACTGGGGGGATCAATGTGCTTAGTGTGTACACTAGGCGGTAACAAGCTGTTACCGCAATCGCCCTCTCACACACGATTGGTGTGTGAGAGGGAGAACCCGTAACAGCTCATTGCACGTGGTCATGTGGTAAAGAGCTAATTTTATTGGCTCTTTACTCTGATCAGAGCTGGGCTTTGTCCGAGGGACAAGCCTCAGCCCTGATCGCCGCTCTGCGCTCCCACGGGGGGCGTGCACATCAATCACAGTAGTGGTAAAGAGCCAATTTCACTGGTTCTTTACCCCAATCGGGGGGGGACCTGTGTCCCGAGGGACATAATCGATCCGCGATAGCCCCATTGGCCTGCAGTAGCGGCGAAAAAGGGAAGGACTTCATATGACGTCCTCCCGGATTGCGGGAGGGTTCCTGCCGACATCACTTTACAATGACTCGGTAGGTAACCTGTTAAATACCACCAAAAGAAAGCTCTATTTGTGTGAAAAAAATGATACAAATGTCATATGTGTACAGTGTTACATGACTGAGTAATTGTCATTCAAAGTGTGACAGTGCTGAGAGCTGAAAATTGGTCTTGGCAGGAAGGGGAGGAAGTGCCCAGTATTGTTAAAATGGTTACTTGTTCCCGGTGGGCTCACACAGCAAAGAGACTGGGCTTTCACCACTCACATCAGAGGTGGCTAAACTGTTGGTGGCTGTGGTCTCCTCTCAGTGGCACCAGTCAGTTGGCAAAGACTGCTGGTTTATTTCAGCCCTGCAGATGTGTGTTTCTGCCAACTATGGATTGTGAGGATTCCCCTGCGGATGGAGACCCCCGCTCAGACCAGAGGCTGCATCCACTTCCAACCCCCCAAGGTAAGTGTCTCCTATTACATGGAGAAATCTGAGAATAAGGGCTGTGTAGGGGGGAAGGAACTCGCCATGTCTGCATTTACTTTGTGTTTTTCTTTCAGGCTGACAAACCAGTTAAGAAAAAATGTGGTAATTGTAGGACTTGGCTTCCCGATAGTTCTAAGAAACGGCTCTGTGATAATTGTATCTCAGATGTTGCAGTCAGTGGTCTCCACTGTGCCTTGAAAAATTATTCATACCCCTTGAAATTCCCCACATTTTGTCATGTGACACCCAAAAACCTAAATGTATTTTATTGGGATTTTATGTGATAGACGACACAAAGTGGCACAGAATTGTGAAGTGGAAGGAAAATGATAAATGATACAAATAAATCTGTGAAAAGTATGGGGGGGGGGCATTTGTATGGCGCCCCCCTGAGTCAATACTTTGTAGAACCGCCTTTCCCTGCAATTAAAGCTGCAAGTATTTTTGGGGAGGTCTTTTCCAGCTTTGCCCATCTAGAGAGGACATTTCCCATTCTTCTTTGCAAAATATCTCAAGCTCTGTCAGATTGGATGGAGAGCGTCTGTGATCAGCAATTTTCATGTCTTGCCACAGATTCTCAATGGGATTTAAGTCTGGACTGTGACTGGGCCTTTCTAACACATGAATATGCTTTGATCTAAACCATTCCATTGTAGCTGTATGTTTAGGGTCGTTGTCCTGCTGGAAGGTGAACCTCCGCCCCGGTCTCAAGTCTTTTGCAGACTCTAACAGATTTACTTCTAAGATTGCCCTGTATTTGGCTCCATCCATCTTCCCATCAACTCTGACCAGCTTCCCTGTCCCTGCTGAAGAAAAGCATCCCCACACCTAGGGTTGCCACATCATCCCTTTAATCCAGGACACATGAATTACACAGGTTGTTCTGTGGCCAATTTGATACAGATAAGGCACCAAGTGAGTTTAATTACCACCTTAACCACTTCAATACCGGGCACTTAGAACACTTTAATACCAGACCAATTTTCAGTTTTCAGTGCTGTTGCGCTTTGAATGACAATTGCGCGGTCGTGCGACGTTGTACCCAAACAGATTTTTTATCATTTTTTCCCCACAAATAGAGCTTTCTTTTGGTGGTATTTGATCACCCCTGCGATTTTTATTTTTTGCGCTACAAATAAAAAAAGACCGAAAATTTTGAAAAAATAAAAAAAAAATTCTCTATTTTTGTCACAAAACTTTGTAAATAAGGTGGCAGCGATGATGAGCACTGTTAGGCGGCACTGATAAGCAGCACTGACGGGTACTGAGAGGTGGCACTGATATACAGCACTGATGGGCACTGATATGCAGCACTGACGGACACTGCTAAGCGGCACTGATGGGCACTAATAGACAGCACTGATTGGCACTCATAGGCGGCACTGGGCACTGATAGGTGGCACTGATAGGAGGGCACTGGTAGGTGGCAAAGGTGGGCACTGATGTGTGGCACTGGTATGCATTGATAGGGGCACTGGCAGGCACTGATAGGGCACTGGTGGGCACTGGTGGGCATATACATTAATAGGTGCTCATTCCCTGGTGGTCTAGGGTGGCATCTGAAGGTGGCACTGAGTGAAGGTGGACCTGAGCACTATGTCACTTACCTGGTGGTCTAGGGGGGTCTCCCTGGTGGTCCAGATCGGCTCCCTGGTGGTCCCTGGTCGGCTCCCTCGTGGTCCTTGGTGGGCACATCCCTGGGCAGGCTCCCTGGTGGTCTAGGGTGGCGATCCGAGGGAGGGCTGTGCTGATAAATCATCAGCACAAACCCTCCCTGTCAGGGATGCAGCCGATCGGCTCTCCCCTCATCAGGTCTGCAGACCTGAGTACAGGAAAGCCGATAAACGGCTTTCCTGTATTACTCTGTGACCAGCCGTGATTGGTCACGGCTGGTCACATGGTAAAGTGCTTCGGATCGAAGCACTTTACCGAGATCGGCATTGCGGGGGGTCAGACTGACCCCCCACACCACCGATCGCCGCGATGCGCGCCCCCCCGGGCGCGCGGCGGCTTGTTATCCTGAGGACGTCATATGACGTCCAGTCAGGATAACTCAGCCACTTCCCGGCCGTCATTCTGCATACGGCGGTCGGGAAGTGGTTAATCAGCCACATAACCTGTGTAATTAATATGTGTCCTGGATTAAAGGGATGATGTGGTAACCCTACCCACACCATGATGCTACCACCACCATGTTTCACAGTGGGGGTGGTGTGTTCAGGGTGATGTGCAGTGTTAGTTTTCTGCCACACATAGCGTTTTGCTTTTAGGCCAAAAAGTTCAATTTTGGTCTTATCTGACCAGAGCACCTTCTTCCACATGTTTGTTGTGTCCCCCACATGGCTTCTCACAAACCGCAAACAGGACTTCTTATGATTTTCTTTCACCAATGGCTTTCTCCTTGCCGCTCTTCCATAAAGGGCAGATTTGTGGAGGGCACGACTAATAGTTGTCCTGTGGACAGATTCTCCCCCCTGAGCTGTGGATCTCTGCAGCTCCTCCAGAGTTCCCATGGACCTCTTGGCTGCTTCTCTGATGAATGCTCTCCTTGCCTGGCTGGTCAGTTTAGGTGGACGGCCATGTCTTGGTAGGTTTGCAGTTGTGCCAAACTCTTTCCATGTTCTGATGATGGATTGAACAGAGCTCTGTGAGATGTTCAAAGCTTGGGATATTTTTTATAACCTAACGCTGCTTTAGCCCCTTGAAGACCTGGGCCTTTTTCTGGCATTTGCTGCTTCCAAGTTTAAGTCAGTATTTTTTGCTAAAAAAATTTGTTAGAACCTCAAACATTATATATATATATATATTTTTTTTAGGAGGGACCCTAGAGATTAAAATGGCGGTCATTGCAATATTTAATGTCACACTGTATTTGCGCAGCGGTCTTTCAAAAGCATTTTTTTAATAAAAAAATACTCTTTCATGAATTAAAAAAAAAACTAAACAGTAAAGTTAAGCAAATTTTTTTTGTATAATGTAAAAGATGACGTTACACCGAGTAGATTGATACCCAACATGTCATGTTTTAATAGTGCCGAGGCTTGTGGAATGGAGACAAACTATGGTACTTAAAAATCTCCATAGGCAATGATTTAACATTTTTTAAAACCCCAGAAGACTAAAGTTGAGTGGACACCTGGATGTTCAGGTTCGGGTTTTCGTGGAAAAGTTTGGGTTCAGGTTCGGTCCGAACTTGAGCTTTAACCCCATTGAAATCAATGGGGACCCGAACTTTTGGGCACAAAAAATGGCTGTAAAAAAGTCCTGGAAAGTGCTAGAGGGCTGCAAAAGGAAGAAAAGTGGGGGTAAGAGTAGGACAAGTGCCTTACAAAGAAATGGGGATAGGGAAATAACAATAATCTGTCCCTTACAGCAACAGCAGGAACCTCTCCCTATAGCAGTTTGATATGATTTTAGAACAATAATCTGTCCCTTACAGCACCAGCAGGAACCTCTCCCTTTAGAACTAGGAGATGATTATAGAACAATAATCTGTCACTTAGAGCACCAGCAGGAACATCTCACTTTAGAACTAGGAGATGATTTTAGAACAATAATCTGCCCCTTACAACACCAGCAGGAACCTCTCCCTATAGCAGTTTGATATGATTTTAGAACAATAATCTGTCCCCTTACAGCACCAGCAGGAACCTCACCCTTTAGAACTAGGAGATGATTATAGAACAATAATCTGTCCCTTACAGCAACAGCAGGAACCTCTCCCTATAGCAGTTTGATATGATTTTAGAACAATAATCTGTCCCTTACAACACCAGCAGGAACTAGAGTTGATCGAATCTCTGGAAGTCCGGGTGCGGGACAAAGTCCGGGTTTGGGTCCGGACTTGACCCAAACTTTGACCCGGACCCCGAACCCCATTGAAATCAATGGGGACCCAAACTTTTAGGCACAAAAATGGCTGTAACAAAGTCCTGGCAAGTCCTAGAGGTCTGCAAAAGGAAGGAATGGGGGTAAGAGTTGGACAAGTGTCCTACAAAGAAATGGGGATAGGGAAATAACTTAAAATAATTTTTAAGCTAAAATCACATAAAAAAATCAAAAATGGAGGTGGATGTGGAGTTGGAGGTTGAGGAGGCGGTGAAAGTGGCGGTGGAGGAGGAGGAGGAGCCAATACTGTTTTTTTTATTTTTGTGCAAGAAATGCACCACTGGCCGCAAATGTAGTTTTTAGAATTCTTTTTTTTTTTAAACCAGCTATGTAGATGCACTTTTTAATTTTGTGCAAGAAACAATAATCTGTCCCTTTAAGCAACAGTAAGAACCTCTCCCTTTAGAACTAGGAGATGATTTTAGATTCTAAAATCATCTCCAAGTTATACAGGGAAAGGTCCCAGCTGTTGCTTTAAGGGAAAGATTATTGTTCTAAAATCATTTCCAAGTTCTACAGGAAAAGTCTATTGCAGCCGCATAGAGCCATATTATTGTTGTAAAATCATCTCCAACTTGTATAGGAAAAGCCTATTGCAGCCGCATAGAGCCATATTATTGTTGTAAAATCATCTCCAACTTGTATAGGAAAAGCCTATTGCAGCCGCATAGAGCCATATTATTGTTCTAAAATTTAGAACAATAATATGGCTCTCTATGCGGCTGCAATAGATGTTTCCTATACAAGTTGGAGATGATTTTACAACAATAATCTTTCCCTTAAAGCAACAGCAGGCACCTGACCCTATAGAACTAGGAGATGATTTTAGAACAATAATCTGTCCCTCTAAGCAGTAGACTCTACCTAGTCCAGTCAGATCCTTCTGTAATGCAGGATGAGATCTGCAATCTGTCCCTAAAAGCAGTAGTAGTAGTAATCTTTACCTAGTCCAGAATCAGATAGTTCTGTAATGCAGGATGAGATGTTATTAGATCTGCAATCTGTCCCTCACAGCACCAGCAGCATCCTCTCCCAACACTAGTCAGAGAGCATGTGACATGCAGCACTGTGACTCCAGCTTATAAAGAGGCTGGGTCACATGATGCACTGGCCGATCACAGCCATGCCATTAGTAGGCATGGCTGTGATGGCTTCTAAGGGCAAACCAGTGAAATGCTTGTTGATTGGCTGCCCTGCAGCTATTCAACAAGCGGGAAAAAAATACCAGAACCCAGAACCCAAACCCAAACTTTTTTTTCAAAAGTTCGGGTTCCGGTTCGGGTCCCGAACACCGCAAAGTTCGCTACGAACCCGAATTTTACAGTTCGGGTTTGCTCAACTCTACAGAAGACCCAAATATAGAAAAAACTGCAAAAAAAAATTTAGATTTTGTTGTAGGAGGGAGGCCTCTAATGCAGAAATCACTGAAATTCTAGGAGGTGTTTAGGAGAAGTTGTAATTCTGCAGCATTGGGTCTGTTTGTAGCAGAATTTCAGTCATTTGACCAACAAAAGGTTTATTTGGAGGGCTTTCTGCTTATTAAGTCCTTCAGCAGTAGCCTGTATATCTATACACTAATTATCACAAAATAATAATCATGCAAGTCATATTTTTTATTAATAATCATTTATTATCCAGTTGCTGATCGCCCGCCGTGGATTGACTGCAGCAACTTGGCCCGATATCCTGAACCGCAGTCACCTGACAGCGGCTGCGAGATTGCGGATCATGAGCGTGTGCGCACTGCCGGAGGCGGGATCGCATGCTCACTGTGTTACAGGGGAGCCAGGGAGCTGGTAGGGTGGACTTGATGTCCGCCGGCTACCCGTGATCCCTCCCCCGCAGTGACAGAATGGGGACCGCTGATGTAAACAAGTGTCAGGAGAGAGGAGAGTGATCGTAGGTTCCCTGTGCATGAGAGCCACAATCACTCCCCACAGCCCCCAGCCCAGCCCCCACACAGTTAGTAACAAATCCCAGGGAACATTGCTGTATACAGTATCTCACAAAAGTAAGTACACCCCTCACATTTTTGTAAATATTTTATTCTATCTTTTCATGTGACAACACTGAAGAAATGACACTTTGCTACAATGTAAAGTAGTGAGTGTACAGCTTGTATAACAGTGTAAATCTGCTGTCCCCTCAAAATAACTCAACACACAGCCATTAATGTCTAAACCACTGGCAACAAAAGTGAGTTCACAAAAGGGAGCTCTGGTGAACTCCATGTCCAAGAGGGTTAAGGCAGTGCTGGAAAACAATGGTGGCCACACAAAATATTGACACTTTGGGCCCAATTTGGACATTTTCACTTAGGGGTGAAATCACTTTTGTTGCCAGTGGTTTAGACATTAATGGCTGCGTGTTGAGTTATTTTGAGGGGACAGCAAATTTACACTGTTATACAAGCTGTACACTCACTACTTTACATTGTAGCAAAGTGTCAGCTCTGCAGTGTTGTCACATGGAAAGATAGAATAAAATATTCACACAAATGTGAGGGGTGTACTTACTTTTGTGAGATACTGTATACAGCAATCAGTGCTATGAAAATGCACTGATTACTGTATAAATATCACTGGCAAGGAAGGGATTAACACTAGGGGGCGCTCTAAGGGCGAGATACTGTGAATGCCAATGGTCCCAAAAAAGTGTAAAAATTTTCCAACATGTCCGCTGCAATGTCGCAGTCCCAATAAAAATCGCAGATTGCCGCCATTACTAGTATAAAATAAAAACCCCATAAATGAATTCTCGTCGTTCGTAAACGCGGCAACTTTTGTGCAAAGCAATCAATATACGCCGATTGCGATTTTTTTTTTACCAAAAATATGAGGAAGAATATAAATTGGCCAAAACCAATAAATACTTTTCTTTTTATTTATTGTTTTTTGATTTGTATTTTAGCAAAAAGTAAGAAATATTCATTTTTTTGCAAATTTTATGCTTTTTTGTTTATAGCGGTGATCATAAATGACGCAGAGGGGATCAAATGCCACCAAAAGAAAGCTCTATTTGTGGGAAACAAAGGACACAAATTTAGTTTGGGTGCAACACAGCACGACCGCGCAATTTTCAGTTAAAGTAACGCAGCGCCGAATCGCAAAAAGTGCTCTGGTCCTAACATGGGAAATTCTTCCGGGGCTGAAGTGATTATAAAACGATTTTCAGTTTTTACAAAGCATTGGATGAAAACATTGACATTTATTATGTTTAGCTATGTTTATAGCCATGCTTAGTTATGATCCCAAAGGCAGTTCTTGTCCTCTGAGAAGCAGAGGTGGACTCTTGCTGCAAAGTGTGTTGGTTTATCCTTCACCACATTGTCTGCAGCGTCCTCTGCTTGTTTTTATAGGGAAATGTCCATCAATGTCCTTGCAAATGTCTTTTGCTGGATGTACAGTTGACCTTTTGGCTGGGGCGCCATGTTAAGGACCCCCTTTTTCTGTGGATGGTCTCTTCCTGTCATTTAAGTGGCTCCCATGGGTTGAACCCGGTCGTCCTCTCTTTGGTTTTATGACAGTTGTGCCGCCTAGGATGAGAGAGATGCTAAATGGGCTTGAAACAGCCTCCTGTTTAGAATCATTTTTCTTGGGAGCATTCAGTGCTTTGCAGTCCCGGTTTGTAGAGCAGCCATGCATTGGTCACAGCTAGGATGATGGTGGCCAGAAGATGTAAATGTAGCAGAGGTGGGATTTCAAAGGAAACTTATATTTTGCTGCAAATGAGTCCAACATATCCACACCGCCCATGAATTTGTTATAGACCCCCACAATGTAAGGCCTCTCAACTCCAACATATCTTTTGGTGGCTTTGTCCCAGCGTTGAATCTTCTCCACCGGTTCTGGGCCAGCAAAGGATGACACAAGTGTGACCTCCCTGTTGTCATCCCATTTCACTGCACCGATGGTGCGGCTCACCTCCACCCTGACATCAAAGTTTCCTCTGCCCTTTTTCTTTAGGCTTTTCTCACTATCGAGGTTACAGTTGGGAAGGGGTACCTGCCTGGCTGTTCCAGTCTAATGAATCCCCTTAACAATCAGTGGGATGAAATAGTTTTCTGCATAGATCTTGTAGATGTGACCTTGTGGAAGTGTGGAGGGCAGCTTCATCACAACATCTCCTGACAACCCAAGTTCAGGTCTAGCATGTATTCCATTCACACTGCCTTGGTACTCATCAAAGTCACACAGTATGCCAGAGATGCCGGTCCTTACCCACACCTTGAACCCCCATGGATGTGGTTTGCCACGCATGCATTGCTTGATGCTGCTAAATTTCCCCCCTTAAAAGGAATCATCATTTCACCCACAGAGTTGTGTTCTTCTGGTACCACCTGCAGGCGTTTCTTCCTGGACTCATCAAGCCATGGTCTGAGGTTCCAAAGTTTGTTTCCCATCTCAGACATTTGTCAAATTGTTTACAAAATGTAATGATTGCAAGAGAGCCTGGAATCTGTTCTGTGACATCACATCTGAAACAGGGGTGCACTGCGAGTTCCCCAATACATAGGGACTCCAGACATTTGAACTCGGCCCATCTTCAGATTCACGCCAATCGTTTGTTCTATTTCCTTTGTGTTGGTATTTATTGATTTCCTTTTTTAAGAGCGCTGCACTGATCGGTGTGATCTGTCAGAGCCTGGATCTTATCTTCTGACACAAACCTTCGGAAGTTCTCCATTGGTGTATTGAGGGAGACAACATCATCCGTGATATCCTGACCAGAAAATCAGTGTTGGGGCGGATAAAATCCTTCTTCATCCAGCGATGCCCATCACGT
>BLSH010139117.1:28755-45073 GCA_018402905.1 Glandirana rugosa
AACTCCCATGCCTTTTTTAGAGGGCGCTATAGTAAATTCCCAAATTCGCTCTTCCCTAGAATTCCCCTTGAGAAGGGAAATTCACGCCATATAGCCCAATGCAAGTTTCAGCCATTGATTCTAATGGTACAATTGTAACTTCCCTAAAGAAATCCTTTTCATGTTGAGATGAAATGTATCTTTTCCCTCAAACAAATTGTCCCTGCAACAATGTTGCTATTTCATCATCTAATTTGTTTTTAAGAATGTTACAATGTGCAATCTTCTCATTGTATTCAATGTATAGTGCAATCAGCGCTGCTACAAGATAAAAACACATATAAATAAATATATCCGACTGCTCGCTGAACATCCAAGGTGATCAACCTCTCACAACTGATAAAAACAAACAAGAAGCAGCGCAGTCACTAGATTAAATAGTTAAAAGTCCACAGATCTATGGAAAATATAAATTGCAATATATTCCACCGGTGCTCAGACGGTCAAAACGAACGGTGACACAAATCCTTCACCAACATCCACTATGCTCACCTCCCAGTTCGACCCCAGTTTCACTAGGGGGTCAAACACATATTGCAACTATAGTGAAATAACACGTCCAGATCTTCAGATCTTCAGACATCAGTATCCCCACTCTGCAGAGCTCGTCCCAACTCGGGCGACCAGTGGTGATATCTTTTCAGCAGCAGCAGATTCTCCCTCTGACACCTTTCACAGTGAAGCGCCGCTAAAGCGCTGGTTTCTGCAGTGTTTTAGCTGCACTTTTGGTTGCTAGCAGGCCGAACAACGTGACCTTTTTCCCCCCCAAGATCTTCCCCTAGACCTTTCTTCACTGATGTTGCTGTTGTCAATACCACTTGATCTCAGCTCTTCCCCCAGGGAGGTGTGCGCTCCCGGCTTCCCCCAGGGGAGGAGGACGATGAAGAGCCCTCTCCTTGTTTTCCCTGCTCCGGCGCCGTTCAGAACGGAGGCTGAAGAGTGGACGAGCTGTGTACTCCTCCGTATAGAGTGGAGCAGAGGCTGCAGACATAACAGTCACCCGGGGGGATTCAATGTGCAACAGGCGGATGTTGATGGAGGATTTGTGTCACCATTCGGTTTGACCGTCTGAGCACCGGTGGAATATATTGCAATTTATATTTTCCATAGATCTGTGGACTTTTAACTATTTAATCTAGTGACTGCGCTGCTTCTTGTAATCTTCTCATGTTTTTCTTTTTTTTTTTTTTTAACAGTTATAAATGTATTGAGATTTCACAGAAAAAGTGTTATACAAACATCAAGATGTTCAGTTAGATAACGGTTGATACAAAATACAACAGAGTACATGTTCCATAATAGCGATATGCAGCGTCTTATCTTCCTTTTATGCATTCGCAAGCTTTTAGCAAAAGTTATTATAGGTTCCCAACTAGAATTAGAGCAAACCTGAGGATATTAACTCATCTAGGTGGTAGGTATACATGCTCTTTTGTAGCTTATGTACTGTGGGGTCTGCAAAATATCTTCTGGGATCTAATTACAAAAAAGAGACCTGACAAAGCTTAATAAACCCATGTTCAATGATAAAGAACATCAACAACCTTCTAATTTAATAGATAGAAGACATAAAGTTGAAAGGTAGGAAAGAGAGGAAGAGAGAGAAAAAAATAGAAGGGGTGGAAGACAGCGGGGTTTAGACACAAATCTAGAAAGCGTTACAGCTCAAAGTTCCTGTATGGAGCTACGATATATGAATCGCCCATGGCCTATCCTAAAATGCTTATTTCTTTATAGAGAGGTAACCAGTTCTGAGTAATCCCCTGAATATTTAAACGTGACCCAAACATTCCACAATTTATTGAATCTCTCCAATGAGTTAGTGGCAATAGCTCTGGTCTCCTCCATATGGTAAATTTCATTTACACTATGGAGCCACTCTTTAATTGAGGGGGTGCGTGTCGACTTCCAGTATCTGGGTATTTGTCCTTTCGCTGCTGTAAACAGAAATCTAATCAATGAGCTTTTGTATCTTTTCATAGACCCGTTGGAGATGTGGAGTAGACAGCACTCTGGAGTCAACTGTATTGAAGTCTCCGTAATTTTTTTAGCCAGATCACAGACTTTTTGCCAGAAAGGTTTTATCTGTGGGCACTCCCACCAGATATGTCATAAAGTGCCTGTCTCCCTCTCGCATCTCCAACAAGTATCTGGTATGGAAGGGAACCATTTATGTATCTTATCAGGCGTGTTGTACCAATCTGTCATTCACTTATAGGACGCTTCTTGATATCTGGCACTGATTGAGCATTTATGTGTAAATATACATGCGTGAAGCCATTGTTCCTTGCTAAATGTTGTGTGAAGTGCATGTTCCCAGAAGGTTTTGTTTTTGTTCCCTTCTGTCTCCTCCCCTCCCGCACTCTGTACCCAACTGTACATCAGTGAAGTGGTACGTTCTATAGCAAGGCCCTTCAGGCACAACTCTTCCAACTGTGTTGGCGATCTAGATAAATCATGGCGTCTTTTAGCGTCCATGACATAACTAGTTACCTGGCGATAATCCCAATCTGTCAAAAAAGGAAAGAAAATTTGGGACTTTGTAGGTGCTGGTTTAACCCCCTCCCTGAAAAACTACACAGTATTGAATTATAACAATCACTTTATTAAATTACATAAATTCATGCATGGTGCGGGCTCAGCTATAGAGATAGTGGCCCACCCATATGTACAAACAAAAAGTTTCATTAAAAACAGTGACACCGTATAAAATCCATGATATATATGTATATATAGGATACCAAATACTCCTGGCTACGTGTGCAAAAAGCAGATGGAAATAATCGCCAGGGTGGTATGCAGAGCCCAACAAGATTACAGTGATCCAAGATGTTCCGACGCATTTCACCCGACTAATTGGGCTTCTTCAGGGACTTGGATCGCAATACAGTCACTGTAGCCAAGAGTACTAGAGTGTCACAATAGTACATCAGAGGTCAGACGGATGGTATCCATAGAGGAGGTTGTGGGAGGTCAGTTTGCGTAAATCAGACATGGATGTTGCCATTAGCAATCCTGTGGTAACAGCCAAAGTGTAAGTAACACGGGGAGCCCTTCAGGCATCCATCTCACACGTCTGCCTAAGGATTTACAAAGGCATTCCATGTAGTATACGACTCCTATCGTCCTACAGTCAATGGAATGTTTTGGGGTCCAGGACTGCCCATTGGGCAGCTGGACCATCCTGGATTGCCATACCCACCTGCAGAAATTGCAGCTCCCACACCTCTTGGTGCCCCTATACGGTCGGGCCCAAGGGATAATTGCCTTCTGCTGCTCAAAGTGACTGTGGGTAAGGCTATCCTTGAGGTTCTTTGCTCGGCGAAAAGTAATTGAGGGTCTGTCGCCTATGTATTTAGCAACTATAGGATCGTCCTGTAGCAAGTGCCAGTGCCGTCCCATAATGTCTCTGACTTTGCTACAGCCATTTGTAAATTTGAGGATTATTCGTGTCTGTGTGGGAGATGCCTCAGAGGGACGAGGGAATAAGAGGGATTCCCGTGGTTTGGACTTGGTTCTATTGAAGGCTCGTTTGAGACATTTATGGCTATAACCCCTATTAAGGAGGCGATATTTCAAAATGTTAGCTTGTTTCAAGAAAGATTCATGGTCACTGCAGTTTCTCTTTAATCTTAGATACTGTCCATAGGGGATACTCCTTTTAAGGGGTTCAGGGTGGGCACTATGGGCGTGAAGGATGGTGTTAGCCGCAGAAGGTTTACAGTAAAGGTCTGTGGCAATGTGGCCTACTGCATCCTTACGGATTGTAATATCCAAGAATGTGACGATGTCCTGGCTGCATTCCATCATAAAGTTAAGGTTGAAAGTATTGCTGTTTAAAAAAGCCATGAATTTCATCAGATCATCTCGAGTACCCGACCAAATCATGAGGATGTCGTCTATGTACCTGTGCCAGGTAAGTACGTGGCACAGGTACATAGATGAGTCCCCATAGAAGATGGTCCGCTCCCACCCCCCCAGGTACAGGTTGGCGTACGACGGGGCACACTTGGTGCCCATCGCCACCCCCTGCACCTGGAGGTAGTGGGAGCCATTGAACATAAATACATTGCGGGACAGGATGTATTCAAGCAATTCCAAAACAAAGGTATTGTACTTGAATAGATTCCTGTCCAAGGTCTTTAGATATTCCACCACAATGCCTATACCCCTATTATGTGGTATGGAGCAGTATAGGGCCTCTACGTCAATTGTTACTAGCCAGGCGTTGGTCGGAATGTTGATATCTTCCAGAACTCTCAGGAGATCCCCTGTGTCTTTAATATAAGATGGTAACATAGTAACTAATGGTCTTAGGTAATCATCGACCAATTGGCTGGCTTTTTCTGAGATGCAGCCAATCCCGGATACAATCGGTCTACCAGGGGGGGGTTCTTGGTTTTATGTACTTTCGGTAGAGAGTAAAAGGTAGGTGTAACAGGATCTAGTACATTAAGAAATTCGAATATATTTTTCCTAATTACCCCCCCCTGGTAGGCCCTACCCAAGATCTCCCTGAACTCAGAGTGGAACCCGGAAATCAGAGAGGGGTATTTTTCTATACCAATTCGTATTTTTTAGAATGGCCTGACACATATCAATGTACTGTTGTCGGTCTTGTATCACCACATTCCCTCCCTTATCTGAGGGTTTAATGATGATACTAGGATTTTCCCTTAGTGTCCTCAGTGCCCTCTTTTGCCCCTCTGTGAGATTACCTTTTGGGGTTGGGTTAGTCAGCTCTGCAATGTCATGTAGGACCTTTTGAACAAAGGCCCCATATGTGCAAGTTTTTTTGGAGTGATAGAAAAGTTTGAGACTTCTTTCTATATTCTGGTGTTTCTATTGTTACCGCGCCAGGGGAAGTCTGTCTCTGCTGCGTATCAATTTCTTCCTCACCTGTATTGCCCTCTTCCCACAGACGCTGAGGCTGGTCGTGGGAGATGGATGCCTGAAGGGCTCCCCGTGTTACTTACACTTTGGCTGTTACCACAGGATTGCTAATGGCAACATCCATGTCTGATTTACGCAAACTGACCTCCCACAACCTCCTCTATGGATACCATCCGTCTGACCTCTGATGTACTATTGTGACACTCTAGTACTCTTGGCTACAGTGACTGTATTGTGATCCAAGTCCCTGAAGAAGCCCAATTAGTCGGGCGAAACGCGTCAGGACATCTTGGATCACTGTAATCTTGTTGGGCTCTGCATACCACCCTGGCGATTATTTCCATCTGCTTTTTGCACACATAGCCAGGAGTATTTGGTATCCTATATATACATCTATATCATGGATTTTATACAGTGTCACTGTTTTTAATGAAACTTTTTGTTTGTACATATGGGTGGGCCACTATCTCTATAGCTGAGCCCGCACCATGCATGAATTTATGTAATTTAATAAGGTGATTGTTATAATTCAATACTGTGTAGTTTTTCAGGGAGGGGATTAAACCAGCACCTACAAAGTCCCAAGTTTTCTTTCCTTTTTTCACTGTTTTTACTGGGATGTGGTGCTGGTATTACTCTGTCACACTCAATATCTGTTTCATTCAATCCCAATCTGTCAGTTTATTAAAAGGCCTATCCATGTTTATATCCGCCAGTGATTTTAGTTTGCCACCCCTGAATCAATGCATTGCTATAAATGGCTTCTCACCTGCACCCCTCCACTGTCTGTGAGCCAGTATTCCAGGCACAAATTCCGGGTTTCTCATGTTTTTCTCTGTCTTTTGCTTGTTGCTGTCCATCTCACAAAAATCTTTTCTCAAACTCACACAGCTATCTTCACAAACCACAAACAATACCATTGCTGTTGCAAATTTAAAATGAATCACAATTTTTTTTCTTTTTTTAAATTGCAAATTATCCTAATTTGAGCCCAACAATGTGATATGTGTACCAACATCAGAAAAAGAAAATGTCATTAACAAAAATCTGAGAGTAACATCACTACTGTACACGAAAATGTCATTGCCAAAAATCTGAGGGTAACATCACTGCTGTACACGAAAATGTCATTGCCAAAAATCTGAGGGTAACATCACTACTGTACACGAAAATATCATTGCCAAAAATCTGAGGGTAACATCATTGCTGTACACGAAAATGTCATTGCCAAAAATCTGAGGGCAACATCATTGCTGTACACGAAAATGTCATTGCCAAAAATCTTAGGGTAACATAAATGATTTCAATGGGGTTCGTTGTCCGTGCGATCGTTCGGGTTCCGTCCGGACCCGGACTTTGTCCCGAAGTTCGGCCGGACCAGCAGAACCCGAACTTCCAGAGGTTCGCTCAACTCTAGTTCTAATTAGACGCGCAGAATGAAAAATGTGTTTGGTTTCCATTCGTTATTTGCATAAATCTGTTTAGTTAATTACTTTAAGACCGCCCACCGCACAATACTGAGGCCGGGCGGCTCTATTGTGCAAAACAATGTCCAAAAGTTTTCAAATGCAAATAGTTTTCACATTTCCAAAGCGAATAAAATATAATAAAAAATAAAAGAATAGGATAGAAAAATATAAATAAATAAAACAAAACATAAAAGAATAGAATATAATAGAGTAAAGCAGAACCAAATAGAATAGAAAATTTAAAAAAAGAATAGAATAAAGTAGAAAGAATATAACCATCTTCTGACATTTAAATAGAAAAGAATATAATTAAAAAAATAAAATAGAATAGTAATTTGAATAGAAAATAATAGATTATAATAGACTAGAAAATAATAGAAATGTATACAAAAAAACAATGGAATAGAATAGAGTAGAAAGAATATAACCATCTTCCTATTATAATCTATTCTTTTCTATTCTATTCAAATTTGAATTGATTCTATTTGAATTTTGGGAAATGGTTCTATTCTTTCTATGCAATTCTATTGTTTGATTTATCTTTTTTGCTATTTGTTTATTCTTTTCTATTCTATTCTATTTTATTTTTCTATTCTATTCTTTTCTATTGAAATTTATTCTATTTGAAATTCAAATTTCGAAATATGGTTATATTCTTTCTATTCTATTCTATTCTATTCGGTTGTTTTTTCTCTACATTTCTGTTATTTTCCATTCTATTCTAATCTATTATTTTCTATTCCACTCAATTGATTGATTTGAGTTTTGGGAAATTATTGTATTCTTTCTATTCTATACTTTTTTTTATTCTATTCTTTTATTTTCTATTTTGTTCTGTGTTACTCTATTATATTATGTTCTTTTATCCTCTGTTATTTTTTTTTCTATTCTATTCCTTTATGTTGTAATCTTTTTTTATTCTCTTTGCAAATTGAAAGCTTTTCAAATTTGAACATCATTTGAATCGATTGGAATTCCATCCAAATCTATTTTTCATTTAACTTCGAATACATTTGAATTTCTGAAAAATGAAAATTTGTCAGAATTTCAGTTGGGAACGAAGCGAACTGCACATGTCTAATTCTATTCCTCCCCCGCTCCATCCGAATCTAGAACAATAGGATTTGTCTAGACACAAACTTTAACCACTTCTCTTTAGGTGGCGTCATATGACGCCCTGCCTTTGAGTGGTGATATCTGAATGGTGGGTGAAGCTGCAGGCAACATTCAGATATTGTTTTTTTCTTCTGGCGATTCTGAAAATAATAAAAGTGGTCTCAGCGGTGGATTCGCCGCAAGATCATTTTTATCAGCGGCGGGAGAGGTGCCCCCCCTCCCGCCGCTTTCCCGTCATCTCCACCGCTTACCGGACCCGCCGGCAGAGACGATCGGATTCTCTCCCCCCAGTGTCCATGACCAAGAGAGTGGCTGAAGCCGTTCACTCGGCTCCATAATACGGCAGGGCGGAAGCGACGTCAGAAGTCACTTCCACCCAACGGTCTTAAGGGGCCCATTTTTTTTTTACACTGTCATTTTTTTCAAATAATTGTTTTTTTGCATTTCACTGTAAATATGAGATGTGGGGGGAGGGGAGGTCTTTTTGACCCCCGGATCTCATATTTAGGAGGTCCTGGCATGCTTTTTTCTATTACAAGGAATGTTTACAGTTCTTGTAATAGGAATAAAAGTGATCATTTTTTTAAAAAAAAGAAAGGTGTAAAAATAAAAAAGTAAAATAAATAATAAAGAAAAAAAAAATGTAAAACGCCCCGTCCCCGTGAGCGGCGCGCAGAAGCGAACGCATACGCAAGTCCCGCCCACATATGAAAACGGTGTTCAAACCACACATGTGAGGTGTCGCCGTGATCGTTAGAGTGAGAGCAATAATTCTAGCACCAGACCTCCTCTGTAACTCAAAACTGCTAACCTGTAGAGTTTTTTTAAACGTCGCCAATGGAGATTTTTAAGTTGCAAAGTTTGTCGCCATTCCGCGAGCGGACGCAATTTTGAAGCGTGACATGTTGGGTATCATTTTACTCGGTGTAAAATTATCTTTCACAATATGGAAAAAAATTGGCCTAACTTTACTGTTTTCTTATTTTTTAACTAAAAAACCTGAATTTATTAAAAAAAAAGCACGCTTGGAAGACCGCTGCGCAAATACGGTGTGACATAAAGTTTTGCAATGACCGCCATTTTATTCTCTAGGGTGTTAGAAATTAGTAATTTTATAGCAAAAAAAATGATTTTAACTTGTAAACACCGAACCCAAAAAACAGGGTCGTTATTGAGGTGGTTAATATCCACAATGAGAATTCCTACATTTCTGTCCTCACAGCTTCCTTTACATGACCAATCCATGGATCTGTGATTGCCCCTCCCCCTCACTGTGATTGGCTGTGATGGTTGTCACTATGAATATAGCCAGCGCTAGCCTTGTTCCTATTGGTTATGATGTAGAGGGGGTGGGGATTGTGGTGTGGGTGTGGTAATGTGGACAGGTGAGGGGGGTATACAGTCTCAGGAAGTGGAAATCCTCGGCTCTGTATATGGGAATATTGATCAATGATTGGATATAGATGTAACAATCAGACAGATTGGACTATTACTAGTATAGCACAGACCTGAGACTGGTCCTGCTGCTTGGACCCAGGTTCCATTCCCTGATAGGCCCAGAACAGCCAGGTGCAACGCATTTCCACCATCACTCAAATCATAGACCGGGCCTTGAATGTCCTTTCACAGTTTATTTGTTTAAAGAACTGGGATAGGGGGAGGGTGAACCGTGGGAAACTCCAAAATGTCTAATAAACTGTAATGGAGGACACTAAATCTGGGTGAGAACCTCCCTCTTGGATATGAAGGGTAACTCGATTCCAGACAGGAACTCTTCAGCAGAAGTTTAATCCTGAGGGTCCTGCTGTGAGCTCTCCTGTCCCTGGAATCCACATGGTAGGTCCTCACTGTGTCCTGTATGTTGTGTTGCCACCTGCAGTATCAGTCAGCTTCTGTACGTGTTGCCTGAGTCTTGGATCCTCAGATGTGCTTTCTGCATGCCTTCGGGAGGCTAGGCCAGAAGTCCACCAGCCCAAGCTGGAGCCAGGACCCCACAATGAACATCCTTGGTGTTGCAGGTATTCTCCCAGGGATACCACAGCCCTCAGGATGGGTCTTACTCCTCCACGAATAAGAGAGAGCCAGTCCAAGCCTCAGCCTATTTATACCCCTCTCAGCCCCCTGCTGGTTACTCACTCTCCTGACCAGGGATTGGCTGAAGAGGCATGAATATGCCAGCCAGGGTCAAAGTTCCTCCAACCCTATATTCCAGAATTCAGTGGGATGTGGGAAAGTAGTTGATCCTGCACCAGCTGACCATTAGCTATACAGTGTGACATGGTGCAGGAGTCCAATAAACAGAGCTGTGCTAGCTGAACCCTGGTGTGCTTATATACCTCTGTTTATTGGTGGCCACCTATGTATTTCTGACCTGTTTTGAACAGCTCCCTTTCTGGATACTACAGACACATCCACATTAGGTGGTCTCAGTGTATGCTGAACTGACCCCCACTTGGTTGAGGCTCCCACCTACCCCACCTTCTTCACATCCAGGTGGGAATATGGAGAGAGGGGATTATAGAGGTGATGACGGATTAACAACTTTGATGTTTTTACTGGTGTGACAGTTTGGGGGCACTTTACTCTATCCACACTCTCTGCAGAGCTATCCCTGAGGAAGGAGCCACGTGATGAAACACGTCGGATATGCCTATGCAACCTCTGCATGTAGATACCAATACTGATACTGTGGGATTTTGCATTGAGCAGTTGTGTACCCCTTCTTATTACTGTGTACTATTTCTGATATATTTACTATATTTTGTATGAAATTCTTTAATAAACTGCAGTTTTTAAATCTATGTTTAGTCTCTGAGCCTTTAAAGTCCCATTGAATGGGGGAAACCTATTTTCTGTAGCAGATATTTAACCTCAAATTTATGGCAGCAGAACCCAGAACAGTCACTAACAAACGATCACCGCTCCCCCTGATTACAGGGAGGCCAAAAACTACATTTACCTAACACTAGTAGCCCACTGAGGGGCGCTACACTACAATCACTATTGCCCCTTCAGTCCCGGAACCTCTATAATCCTTATGGGGCAGCACAATTGTTACATTTCCTGTATGGCCGTATTCATTTGATAAAAAAATAAAGGCTATGCTTTGCTAATGATGAAATGACTAAGTGCTTATATGCTAATGTTAGGCTCTTTATATAATAACAGCTTCTCTGTCTAGAATGACTTTACAGAAAGATGTTATTGGAGGAAATTGTTGTTCTCCGGATCCTTGGAAGGTCTTGTTGGGGAACATAGAGACAGTTGGTCTCCTTCTTCTACAATGAGGGATTTGGGAGTCTGGGGGTGGGACAAGCTGATAAGGTGTTCAGAGATAACAGAAATGAATGTCTCTTGTAATGAATGATGTGCTGCTTATACAAATGTAGGATGAAGAAATTCCTGGACAGCCGCACTTCCAAAATCACACCGCTTTATTGAAGAGTTTTAAAAGCAGATCAATGCATCACATGAAGACACGAACAGTGGTGGGGCATGACAGCTAACGCGTTTCACGTCTCAGGGGGGGCGCTTAGTCATAGCTGACATAAACCTACTAGCATACGGTTTAAATAAGCAATACGATGCATATAGTGGCCCACTAATTAATTAATTGGACAAGACACACCATTGACTAGCAACCAATTGGGAATAGCATGTGGAATCCATGCAAACTGCACCAGATTAATCGTCTTGTCCAAAATCAACCCAATAAAAAAACAGATAATCTAGTGGTAAAAAACAGTTCTAAAATAATTTTTCACCTAGCCTATAATATATATTGGCGAAATTTGCACAACAACATCCATATTAAAAAGGAAAATTAAAAGTAATGTAAATCGATTGTGAAAAAACGAACAGCAAACTGCATCCTCCGTCCTACAAGGACCGATGGAAGCAGCTTGGTCCCGTTAGCCAGGCAATAAGAGACATAAACAACATATGTAACTTAAAGCCTCGTACACACGGGACGACGATCACACGTACGATCGTCGCAAATCGTATGTTGGCTGTTGTATCTAGAATACTGACTGCACTACACGATCGTACGACCGCAGAAAGAACGTTCAGGTGCATGGAATTAGCATCCGGCCGTTCCTGACTTCTGAGCAATGCGTGTTTTGCACAATACAACTTTGTTGTACCAACTGCTCTGTACACACGATACAACGGTCGTACGACCGCTTGTTGGTACGGCCAAGTTTTCTAGCCTGCTCATACAACTCCCTTGTACGACCGTCGTATGTTCGACTGTTCTTATCGCGCATACGAACGATCGATATCGCATACAACGATCGTTATTACGACCTGTTGTATAGGATCGTCCCGTGTGTACGAGGCTTTAGTCAAAGTAACAGCATAATCACTGATGCAACATTGTATCTTTCTGGAATGATTGCAGTCTCTTTAATTGACATTTCCCCATTATGTTCAGTAATATTGTGTTAGGGTAACTCTCATAATGGTCAAACCAGGGATAAGAAAATTAAAGAAAATAATAGGGAGATAGGGACCAACAAATAGGTGAATGAATAAACCGAACCTTCTGGCGGGAGATATAAAGACAAGAAGAAAACAAATCCTACACTGACGGCTGTGAGTATAATCCAAATGTATACAAGATTACACTCAGAGCCGATATAATCAGAAAGAGGAGCCTGAAACAGCATGGCGATGCAGAAGATATGTATTTGTCACAAAGACATCGAAATGCACAGGGAAAAGGGGTGATGAGATATTCCTGCAGTGATTGTAGCAGACGCAATCTACCCCGCCCCATACACATTAAGATCAGATCGGCAAATCAAACATCACAGCAGATCGAATTGGTGACACTATAAAGATGTAATATAAAATTATCCTGGAGTGGCTACCACAGATGTGGTCTATTCCCCCACATACACCTTCCAATCAAGCTGATATATTAGATACATTGGATACTACGGCAGATTGCATCGATGGACCTACACAGATCTACAGCGGGGAAGGGGGGGATATGCCTGCAATGATTGTGTCTGCTACAATTACTGCAGGCATATCCCCCCCCCTTCCCCAATGTAGATCTGTGTAAAGCCTCCTAAACACAGTTTGACAATCGCACGTACAACCGTGTCGAATCGTACGTTGGCTGTTGTATGTAGCATACTGACGTGCACCCGACGGTCGTACAAACAACTTGCGGCAGGCCGAACGTGATGACGCGAACGAGCGTATAAAGAGGAAGTGCTGGTATGGTAGCGTCACCCTTTGGGCTCCTTCATCTAATCTCGTGTTAGTTGAAGTTTGGTGTGTGTTGATTCGCGACTTTCAGATCGTTCTTCAGATCGTTCTTTGGATCGTTCTTTGGCTTGTTTCTGGACGCTCGTTCGTCAACAATGTTGCCTTCTCGAGAGAGAAATCTCGCTGCTGTTGGCCTAGGAGTTCAGGCTTGGACCAGAAACCAATGTAGGAGAAGGAGAGAGAGGAGATGCTGGACCAAGAATTGGTTGCTTAACCGTGATCAATATGGTGATATGGCTTTGGTCAGGGAGCTCCAGGAGAATAATCCTGATGATTTCAGGAATTATCTCCAGATGATGGACCCCTGCTTTAGCCACCTCTTGGCATTGGTGTCCCCCTATATTCAGAAGGCATGCATGCGCCTTGCTATCACCCCTGAGCAAAGGCTCATTGCTACCCTGCGCTACCTGGCGACAGGAAGAAGCCTGCAGGACCTAAAGTTCACCACAGGCATCTCCCCCCAGGCTCTTGGAGTGATAATTCCCGAGACGTTCAGCCATCATCCAGGTGCTGCAGAAGGACTATATTAAGGTTTCATGTTACTACCACATTTTATGTGTTTATGTTGGATAATATAGTATTTGTCCTTTTTGCCAATACCTAATTAGTAACATTACAATATGCTGTGAATGTCTTCTTTGGCCTCATGCATGCTCTAAGCTTTTTTCCCCTCCTTTTTTTTTCCTCTACACGCCTCCCCAACATGTTGTCCAGTGTCCATACACACTCAGAGGGTAGGGTTGCCACATCATCCCTTTAGTCCAGGACACATATGAATTCTCCAGGTTCTGAGGCTGATTTAATGCACATAAGGCACCAATTGAGTTTAATGACCACCTTAATCAGCCACAGAACCTGTGTAATTACTATGTGTCCTGGATTAAAGGGATGATGTGGCCACCCTATCAGAGGGCTGCCATCAGGGGGTACAGGCAGTACTGTTGTAAGGGGCCCCAGTGTCTCAAGGGGCAGTTACAACAAAGACTTTAGCAGTAGAGTTGAGCGAACTTATAGAAGTCCGGGTTCTGCTGGTTCAGCCGAACTTCGGGACAAAGTCCGGGTTCGGGTCCGGACAGAACCCGAACTTTGTCCCGGACTCCGAACCCCATTGAAATCAATGGGGACCCAAACTTTTAGGCACAAAAATGGCTGTAAAATAGTCCTGGAATGTCCTAGAGGTCTGCAAAAGGAAGGAAATGGGGGTAAGGGTGGGACAAGTGACTCACAAAGAAATGGGGACAGGGAAATAACTTTAAATATTTTTTAAAAAATAAAAACATAAAAAAAGCAAAAATTGAGGTGAATGTGGATCATGTTCAAACTGGGTCTGAAAAGTATTAATTAACGGTAGAGGCCATATAACTGTTCAAAAATCATCTTCAAACTGTTTCAAAAAAGTATAAATAAGCCGAGAGAACCCATATCACTGTTCTGCAAACATCTGGAAAATGTGTGTGTCACTTTAAATGAAACCGGGAATAAGTGAACATCTGTTCTGCAAACATCTTTAAAGTCTGTGTGCCACTTTAAATATAACCGGGAATAAGTGAACATCTGTTCTGCAAACATCTTTAACCGGTTCCCCACCGCGCGCCGTGTTTTTACTGCGGCAGTGGGGGAGCCGTAAATAAACGGCGATTCGCATTTTGGCCACCAGGGGTCCGCTGCAATATCGCAGTACCGCTAAAAATCGCAGATAGCCGCCATTACTAGTAAAAAATTTAAAAAAATAAAAACCCCTGAAATGAATTCTCATCATCCGTAAACGCGGCCACTTTTGCGCAAACCAATCAATAAACGCCGATTGCGATTTTTTTTATCGCAAATATGAGGAAGAATATAAATCGGCCAAAAACGGTGAAAAAAACATTTTTTTTATATTTTTTTTTTTGGATTTGAATTTTAGCAAAAAGTAAGAAATTTGGGTTTTTTTGCAAAATGGTCGCTCTTCTTTTGTTTATAGCGGCGATAAGAAATGACGCAGAGGGGATCAAATACCACCAAAAGAAAGCTCTATTTGTGGGAAAAAAAGGACGCAAATTTCGTTTGAGTACAACGTCGCACGACCGCGCAATTGTCCATTAAAGCGACGCAGCGCAGAATCGCAAAAAGTGCTCTGGTCCTAAAGCTGCAAAACCTTCCGGGGCTGAAGTGGTTAAAGTCTGTGTGTCACTTTAAATGAAACCGGGAATAAGTGAACATTTGTTCTGAACACCTCTGTAAACTGTGTGTGTCACTTTAAATGAAACCGGGAATAAGTGAACATCTGTTCTGCACACATCTGTAAACTGTTTAGAACACTTTACCTAAAACCGGGAGGAACCATACACCTGTTCTTCAAACATCTGGAAATAGTTTAGAACACTTTACCTAATACCGGGAGGAACCATACACCTGTTCTGTGAACATCTGGAATCTGTGTGTGAAACTACAGCATAGAGAAGAACAGGCATTTGGTTTCGCTCTTCACATACAGTTTGCAGATGTTTGAAGAACAGTGATATGATATCACTCCCGGACACCCCAAAGTTCGGCACGGACCCGAACTTTACAGTCCGGGTTCGCTCAACTCTATTTAGCAGTCTTTAACATTGTAGTCTATGGGAGGGGGGCATCCAGTTTGGGGAGACCATTCTCCTGAACCCTAGGCGACAAAAATAACAAACTTTACCCACAAGGTAAGGCCCCCCTGGAACACAACTGGTTAAAATTTGGGACCTGCAGCACCTATGCTTTCACACAAGGGCTTATTGCAAGCATTGAGTGAGGCGGTGTTGTCTGTGCACTGCTTTTGGAAGCCCTTGGATTTCACACTAGCATGCATTGCACACTTTGCTGGGTCATGCTTGTCAGGCTACATCTCTCAAGTGTGACAGAGTGTATTGTTCCTACTGGGGCTGCAACATGTCTACACCCCTGGCCAGTGGGCAGATGTGGTGGAATGGCCCAGTGTGTCGGTCCTGGGTAAGGTTGGTGGTCAGAATGTGGGGCAGGTTTAAAGGTGTGTAAGGGGCTCCCAAATTTAGGATGGCTACACTGCCCACTCAGCCTGCTAATGCCACAATTATTTATGTCAGATGCAGTTTAGGCCTCCCCCCTCACAAAACACACACTTTTGCCACACTAATTTTTGCTTTGCAACCAGGCAGAGTGCTTGAGGTGTTCTTATTATGTGAAACCTAAGCCCCATGCTCCCAAAAAGTTACATCATTTAAAACTACTGTATCTCCAGAAATGTCATCTCCTATACACACTCTCCATCTTTTGCTGGTGACATTTCCCTACCATTTTCCCCAAACATGTAGTGCAAGGCCTGCTTGATTTTCTACTTATTTTATCTCGTCTGATCTCTTTTGTTTGAATAGGTTTGGAAAAGTGTAATTAGCCAAAGTCTATTTTCTGTAGGTTGTGTTTCTCCCATGTCTTTAAATGTTGACTGAGGTGGGAATGGAAGTCTAGCCTTATGTTGCCCTTGCATTTGTCTGTAGAATAACATTTGTGTTTGGCAAAGTCTAATTTTT
>BLSH010139117.1:56113-66441 GCA_018402905.1 Glandirana rugosa
CACACGTACAATAGTCCGGTTTTAGTTCCAGTAAACCCCTCAAAGACAACAGTAATACTATATTTTTCTCATTTGTGTCGACTAACTATTATTTACCGAAGTCTGTTTGTGGTTGGTACTCACTTTCTTTACAAAAACACAAGAGTAAGTATAAAAGACTTTTTACCCGTTCTTTAGAATTTAAGACGGTCCCATACATTTGAATACTCGTGTTGACATATATTTAGGGATTGTAAGTTACTTTCGTATTTATTCGTAACTATATATTACCATATTTTCTTCCCATTATACGTCTATTCACGTCTCGACCTTCCCACGATTGGCGTAAGATTATAACCCTCTTGTACTTGAGCACAGTTTAGTTTGGTACCTGCCCACCTACGTGTTATCTACACCCGCCTGGAACTTAATCATTATTCTTCATACTCTATATATACAGTTAATATATTTGCGGTTCCCCTCCCCTTCCTCTCTTTTCAAGGATACTACCCTCTAAATCTTTTTTTACTATTAAAATTCCCTTTTTCACACTGACTTTATTACTTTTTTATTTTATTTTTATTTCGAACTTATCTGCATATTACCCTTCTTTTATACCATTATATATCAATGCTTATTTATGCTTTCATTGAATGTTAGGGATTTATATACAGTTGTGCTCATAAGTTTACATACCCTGGCAGAATTTAAGATTTCTTGCCCATTTTTCAGAAAATATGAATGAGAACACAAAAACATTTCTTTCACTCATGGTTGGTGTTTGTCTGAAGCCATTTATTATCAATCAGCTGTGTTTACTCTTTTTATATCATAATGACAACAGAAACTCCCCAAATGACCTTGATTTTGGCCTGATAACATGCACACAAGTTGACACAAAGGGGTTTGCATGGCTATTAAAGGTAACCATCCTCACCTGTGATCTGTTTGCTTGTAATTAGTGTGTGTGTATAAAAGGTCATTGAGTTTCTGGACTCCTGACAGACCCTTGCATCTTTCATCCAGTGCTGCACTGATGTTTCTGGATTCTGAGTCATGGGAAAAGCAAAAGAATTGTCAAAGGATAATTGCACACAGTTGTGGGATGTTTGTGGCGTTTCCCCATTGACATAAATGTGTAATGTTCAGCATCGCTACAAGTTGGGTCAACTTTGCTGTGGGGCAAAATATCACAGCCGTTGCATGTAAACACCCCCATCCTCTGCCTATTGCAGCTTGGGGGGGGGGGGTTTGGTGTGAGGCAGAATCACAGCTCAACCATGCATGTTTACCGCCCCTCCCAACCAAACATCTGAACAAGATCTAAGGCCCCATTCGGGGGGGGGGGGGGGGGGTACTACAACAAGGCCGTGTTTAGCTGCACAGTGATTGCATGGGAATGTACAGGTGTTCCATGCATTAGTGCACAGGCAGTCCCATCCATAACAATTGGGACACAACCGCTGCATGGACACAGCCGCTGCATGGACACAACTGCTGCATGGACACAGCACTGCATGGACACAACCGCTGCATGGACACAACCGCTGCATGGACACAACACTGCATGGACACAGCACTGCTTGAACACAGCCGCTGCATGGACACAGCCGCTGCATGGACACAACACTGCATGGACACAGCACTGCATGAACACAGCCACTGCATGGACACAGCCGCTGCATGGACACAACACTGCATGGACACAGCACTGCATGAACACAGCCGCTGCATGGACACAGCACTGCATGGACACAGCACTGCATGGACACAGCCACTGCATGGACACAGCCGCTGCATGGACACAGCACTGCATGGACACAGCACTGCATGGACACAGTACTGCTCCCAGCTTGTCATCCAGGTAGGTGTAAGTCCCTGAACTCACACTGTCTGTGTTTGGGGTCACCTACACCCACACCGATGTCACCTCTGTCCTTGCAGCTGCTGCTTTCCATGTGACATGAATGGGACTGCCTGCACAGGGATGCACACAACACCTCCATGGGGTAATCACGCCCCTCCATGGGCGTACGCTTTATTACACCCCATGTGAATGAGGACTTAGTAGGGATTTAGCAGGAATGATGTAAGTTATGTTTTGTTTACAAACTCTGAAAGCCGGAAGGGAAAAATAAAACATCGATAGAAAAATTGCCAGAATGATGCGGCAGCCGAGTATAAAAAGTGGAGCGCAGGGCCTGGCGGGGAAAGGGTTACACTGAACAGAAACTTTCCAGTAACGGTTCCTGAAATAACAATCATGTGATTTCTGAGAAATGAGAGCGTGTGATTGGCTAGTTTCATCTTCTCTACGTTGATGTTCTTGTTATCCTGGGATTGGCTGCAGTTCAGCCGCCTCCCTTTTATATTATAAGTGAAACCCCTCCCCGAATAATGACTCAGCGCAGCTGCTATTCCTAACCGTTTATTATTATGCAAATAAATCAAAGTGTTTAACATTCAGTAAAACCAAAAAACAATATATACCGTATCTCACTAAAGTAAGTACACCCCATGACATTTCTTCTACCTTTTCATGTGAGAACACTGAAGAAATGACACTTTGCTACAATGTAAAGTAGTGAGTGTACAGCTTGTATAACAGTGTAAATTTGCTGTCCCCTCAAAATAACTCAACACACAGCCATTAATGTCTAAACGACTGGCAACAAAAGTGAGTGCACCCCTAGGTGAAAATGTCCAAATTGGGCCCAATTAGCCATTTTCCCTCCCCAGTGTCATGTGACTCGTTGGTGTTACAAGGTCTCAGGTGTGAATGAGGAGCAGGTGTGTTAAATTTGGTGTTATCACTCTCACTCTCTCATGCTGATCACTGGAAGTTCAACATGGCCCCTCATGGCAAAGAACTCTCTGAGTATCTGAAAAAAAGAATTATTGCTCTACATAAAGATGGCCTCGGCTATAAGAAGATCACCAAGACCCTGAAACTGAGCTGCAGCACAGTGGCCAAGACCATACAGCGGTGTAACAGGAGAGGTTCCACTCAGAACAGCGCCTCACCATGGTCGACCAAAGAAGTTGAGTGCCGTGCTCAGCATCATATCCAGAGGTTGTGTTTGGGAAATAGACGTATGAGTGCTGCCAGCATTGCTGCAGAGGATGAAAGGGTGGGGGGTCAGCCTGTCAGTGCTCAGACCATACGCCGCACACTGCATCAAATTGGTCTGCATGGCTGTCGTCCCAGAAGGAAGCCTCTTCTAAAGATGATGCACAAGAAAGCCTGCAAACAGTTTGCTGAAGACAAGCAGACTAAGGACATGGATTACTGGAACCGTGCCCTGTGGTCTGATGAGACCAAGATAAACTTATTTGGTTCAGATGGTGCCAAGCGTGTGTGGTATCAACCAGGTGAGGAGAACAAAGACAAGTGTGTCTTGCCTACAGTCAAGCATGGTGGTGGGAGTGTCATCATCTAATGGCCTAAAGTGGCACTGGCATCTCGATCATCCATACTTACATTGTAACTTACATTGTTACCCCTCAGGCTTCCCAGCATGCAAAGGGGAGACGTGGGATTCCTTTCCATGACTCTCCCCTTTCATATGCTTCAACAGGGTCGTAATCCTTGCGACCACTGGAGGGCACTACATTACGGCCATGTCCCATGATCACCACTGGATGTCACCAGCGCGTGGCATTATGCCCTGCGTGCGTGTGGCGCCATGACATCACACTTTTGTGGGGGAGGTGATGGGCTAGCTCAGGGCTCTGGCATTCCGGAACGCGGGGGAGTCACGCGACAGCTGCATATGGAGGGCAATACATCTCCATGGGGAGGAAAGTGGCAGCACCTGTGATGACCCCATAAAATGGGCCCACAACAACCTGTGCTTAGTGATCCTTCAAGCTCCATTGCGGCACAGGAGGAATACATCTTGGTTACAATGTAAGTATGGATGATCGAGATGCCAGTGCCACGTTAGGCCATTAGACCAGCGAAAATATGGCCAGGAGAGGAAACCCTTTCTAGTATTACTAATTTACACTTTAATGCTTTCTGATTTGCAGACAAACCAGCAGATCCATATATTGAACACAGAGGCGGCTCGAGGCTTTGTGAGGCCTTAGGCAAAACGTAGACATGAGGCCTCACTCACCCCCCATAATGGGAAAAATAATTCAAGTGATAAAAAAATAACTTTATAAATCGCATAGATTAAGAGCGTTAAAGTGCTGGTGTCAGTACTTCTATCCCAGTGCTGGTGTCAGTACGCTCTATCTTGGTGCTGGTGTCAGTACTCTCTATCTCAGTGCTGGTGTCAGTACTTCTATCTCAGTGCTGGTGTCAGTACTCTCTATCTCAGTGCTGGTGTCAGTACCCTCTATCTCGGTGCTGGTGTCAGTACTCTCTCTCTCAGTGCTGGTGTCAGTGCTCTCTATCTCAGTGCTGGTGTCAGTACTTCTATCTCAGTGCTGGTGTCAGTACTCTCTATCTCAGTGCTGGTGTCAGTACCCTCTATCTTGGTGCTGGTGTCAGTATTCTCTATCTCAGTGCTGGTGTCAGTACCCTCTATCTCGGTGCTGGTGTCAGTACTCTCTATCTCAGTGCTGGTGTCAGTGCTCTCTATCTCAGTGCTGGTGTCAGTACTCTCTATCCCAGTGCTGGTGTCAGTACTCTCTATCTCGGTGCTGGTGTCAGTGCTCTCTATCTCAGTGCTGGTGTCAGTACTTCTATCTCAGTGCTGGTGTCAGTACTCTCTATCTCAGTGCTGGTGTCAGTACCCTCTATCTCGGTGCTGGTGTCAGTATCCTCTATCTCGGTGCTGGTGTCAGTACTCTCTATCTCGGTGCTGGTGTCAGTACTCTCTAACTCATTGCTGGTGTCAGTGCTCTCTATCTCAGTGCTGGTGTCAGTGCTCTCTCTCTCAGTGCTGGTGTCAGTATTCTCTATCTCAGTGCTGGTGTCAGTACTCTCTATCTCGGTGCTGGTGTCAGTACTCTCTAACTCATTGCTGGTGTCAGTATTCTCTATCTCAGTGCTGGTGTCAGTACTCTCTATCTCGGTGCTGGTGTCAGTACTCTCTATCTCAGTGCTGGTGTCAGTTCTCTCTATCTTAGTGCTGGTGTCAGTTCTCTCTATCTCGGTGCTGGTGTCAGTGATCTCTATCTCTGTGCTGGTGTCAGTACTCTCTATGTCAGTGCTGGTGTCAGTAATCTCTATCTCAGTGCTGGTGTCAGTACTCTCTATCTCGGTGCTGGTGTCAGTACTCTCTATCTCTGTGCTGGTGTCAGTACTCTCTATGTCAGTGCTGGTGTCAGTAATCTCTATCTCAGTGCTGGTGTCAGTACTCTCTATCTCAGTGCTGGTGTCGGTACTTCTATCTCAGTGCTGGTGTCAGTACTCTCTATCTCAGTGCTGGTGTCAGTGCTCTCTATCTCAGTGCTGGTGTCAGTACTTCTATCTCGGTGCTGGTGTCAGTACCCTCTATCTCAGTGCTGGTGTCAGTTCTCTCTATCTCGGTGCTGGTGTCAGTACTCTCTATCTCAGTGCTGGTGTCAGTACTCTCTATCTCAGTGCTGGTGTCTGTACTCTCTATCTCGGTGCTGGTGTCAGTACTCTCTATCTCTGTGCTGGTGTCAGTACTCTCTATCTCAGTGCTGGTGTCAGTAATCTCTATCTCAGTGCTGGTGTCAGTACGCTCAATCTCAGTGCTGGTGTCAGTGCTCTCTATCTCAGTGCTGGTGTCAGTGCTCTCTATCTCAGTGCTGGTGTCAGTGCTCTCTATCTCGGTGCTGGTGTCAGTACTCTCTATCTCAGTGCTGGTGTCAGTACTCTCTATCTCGGTGCTGGTGTCAGTACTCTCTATGTCAGTGCTGGTGTCAGTACTCTCTATCTCAGTGCTGGTGTCTGTACTCTCTATCTCAGTGCTGGTGTCAGTACTCTCTATCTTGGTGATGGTGTCAGTGCTCTCTATCTTGGTGCTGGTGTCAGTGTCAAATTAGGTGGTTGCGAGGCCCCTGTGAGTGTGAGGCCTTAGGCGACCTCCTAATTTGCCTAATTGCAGAGCAGCTTCTGATTGAACACACTGGGTGTTTCAATAATTTTAATTGTCCATCACGGGTGACAATTTTTTCCCTCGATGTAAAAGTCTTATTTCACATTGATTCTTGTTTCATTTCATTTTATTTACTCCTTAATCACTGAAAATCTCTCTGGTCAAAAGCGATTGGTTTTTCAAGTGCACTATCGAGCGGTAAATATATAAACTACAATAATTAGTATACACGTATAAACATTGTAATACGGATATGCTGAATTGTGCAAATAATCAATATATGTTTCTTAGAAAAAGCCAGACACCACCTGAAGAAGACCACGACACAACATAGGGTCGAAACGCGTTGAGGCATCCTAATGGCTGACATATTGTATTGTATATTATTCTAATCATGAATCTATCAATTTTTTATGTGTTTTTGTCGCTTTGTGAAATGGAGAGTATGCATTTTGATATGCGACCAGAGTTTATATATTTTTTATCAAACCTATACATTATAATTTATGAAACTTTGACACAAATAATAGATTTTAATGTAAAATAATTTTTGATCATTTTTTGGATGCTGCCTGAAAGTCCCTAGGGGGAACTTCCTTAGCCAAAATCTATCAGGACGTGCAGCCTAATATCTCTCATTCACATTTTTCCATTTGAAGGATGTATGTTCCAATGATGCTACACTTGTACCTGTGGAATGTAATGTTGATAATGATGACAATGTATTACCAATACTGGTGGTCACTCGCAGTGCTGCAAGGGCTACAGAGGTACAGGCCTAGGTCGCAGAACAGCAAGAGGAGGTCTCTGGGTCCTCTTCCTGTTCTGACCCAGGGGACTCCACCTCTGTTGGGCCTCAGCAGCTGTCCTCGTTTGCCACAGGATTGCTTGCTGGGACTTGTGGTTCCACCTTTGAAGCAGCACTGCAGATAGACCAAACACTGGCACAGCTCAGGAGTCTAGCTGATAGCTTCCCCTGCTGAGAATGACAAACAAAAGGTTTACTGGGACAAAGAGAAACGGTACAGGGAGAGTTTGTCTACAGAAGAGAACAAAGCTGATTTAGGTAGCAGGCAGCTTGTGGTACTCAGTCCGTTCAGGGGACAGCTACTAAAGGTGGCTCATGAGATTCCCCTAGCCGGTCACTTGGGGATCACTAAGACCCGGGGGCAGTTAATACATCACTTCTACTGGCCTATCATGTTTATGGACATAGCTGATTACTGTCAGTCCTGTGTTACCTGCCAGCGAGTTGGCAAAGTAGGAGATGTACACAGGGCCTCACTAACACCTTTGTCTGTGATTGACAAACCTTTTAAGAGGGTGGCAGTGGATATTGTTTGGCCTCTAGCCATCCCTAGCAGTTCAGGCAAACTTTTTATCCTGACAGTCATTGACTATGCCACGTGTTCTCCGGAGGCGGTGGCTCCCTCCTCCCTGCGTGCAGACAAGGTGGCTGATGCTCTGCTGGGAATCTTCACAAGAGAGGGATTCACGGCAAAACTCATTAGCAATCAAGGCCCTCAGTTTGTGTCTGACTTGATGCACGCTCTCTGCCAGAAAATAGAGATGACGCATATCATGGCCACTCCTTATCTTCAACAAACAAATGGCTTGTGTGAGCGTTTCAATGGTACCCCGAAACAAATGTTGCACACCTTTGTGGAGTCCTACAGTAAGGACCGGGAACAATATCTGCCTCATCTGCTGTTTGCTTACAAAGAGGTGCCCCAGGAGTCCACAGGCTTTTCGCCATTCGAACTGCTGTATGGATGGAGGGTAAGAGGACTCCTGGACCTAATCCATGAGACCTGGGAGTGCAAGATTGCCGACCCAGAGGTCTTTGTTGTAGATTATGTCCTAAGATTCAGGGATAAAATGGAGATGTTGGTGGGGATTGTGTGGGAAAATATGACCCAGGCCCAGACCAGGCAGAAATGTTGGTATGACCGCAATGCTAGGGAGTGGACATATAACGTTGGTCAGCTGGTGTATGTTCTGCTTCCCTTGCAGGAGAAAAAACTCCAAGCAGCATGGGAAGGCCTGTACCCCATCACCCAGCATCTGAATGATGTCACCTACCTAGTCAGGTTCAGAGAAGGGAGTAGACGGCAGAAGGCCTTTCATGTGAACATGATCAAAGCCCATCATGAGCGCATGGCCTATGTCATGCTGGTCTGCAGCAGGCCGGAGCCTGAAGAGGCTGACCTGCTCCTAGACCTGTTAGCTGACACCAGTGAGGTAGATTTCGACCTCCTGATAAACCCCAATCTTACCACCGCACAGGTACCTGGGCTGAAGGAAGTGCTGGCAGTACATGGTAGATGGTTTATGGGGAAACCTGGGTGGACGGACCTCACTGTCCACCAGGTGGACACTGGGGCGCATCCCCCCATTAAACAGTCAGCCTATCACATCTCTCTGGGAGTGCTGGCCAACATGAAGAGTGAGGTGGAGGAAATGCTGCAGCTGGGGGTGATTCAGAAGTCCCACATTGCCTGGGTGTCCCCAGTGGTCCTGGTCCCCAAAAAGGATCAGATGACCATGGTTCTGTGTGGACTACCGAAAGCTGAATTCTATCACCACTGCAGATGCCTACCCCATGCCCCGGATCGATGAGTTGTTGGATAGGCTGGTGGCTGCCCATTATATCACGATCATGGATCTGAGCAGAGGGTACTAACAAATTCCTCTGGCCCCAGAAGCTCGGGAAGAGTCGGCCTTCATCAATTTGGTTTATTTGAATTTACCGTCATGCAATTTAGGATGAAGAATGCACCAGCTACCTCCTGGGGGACCATGAATGACTTACTGGAGGGGCTGGAAACCTTTGCCGTGACCTACCTGGATGACATTGATGTGTTCAGCCCTACCTGTGAGGAACACCTGGTGCACCTGTCACGGGTCCTGGACCAACTGACAGTAAGTCTCAGATCGGCATGACTGATGTCCAGAACTTGGGACCAGGTAGGAGGAGGGACTCTGACACCTGAGACAGGGAAGGTGGAGGCTATCCTGGCCTGGCCCACCCCTCAAACCAAGAAGATGGTTATGTCATTCTTGGGGACAGCCGGCTACTATAGGAAGTTTGTAGGTAACTATAGTAGCCTGGCAAAACCTTTGACTGACCTAACCAAAAAGAAACTAACCAAAGTGCTGTCTTGGACCCCAGAATGTGAGAGGGCATTTCAGGCCCTGAAGGAGGTGCTGGCCAGCGCCCCTGTGCTACAGGCTCCAGACTTCACCCCCCGTTTCCTAGTGCAGACTGATGCCTCTGCCTATGGGTTGGGTGCAGTCCTGAGCCAAGTGGATGACGCCGGAGAGGAACACCCCAGCTTCTACCTGAGCTGGAAGCTGCTTCCCAGGGAAGTAGCATATGCCACGATCGAAAAGAAATGTCTTGCGATCATGTGGGCTCTCCAGAAGTTGCAAATGTACCTTTATGGGAGGCACTTCACTGTGATCACCGATCACAATCCCATGAGCTGGTTAAATCGTATTGCTGGGGAGAATGGCAAGATACTTTGTTGGAGCTTGATCCTTCAGCAATATGATTTCACCATCCAGCACAAGAAAGGCAGCGCCCATGGCAATGCTGATGGGCTGTCGCGCCAAGCTGAGCCCATAGGAGTCAGTTGCGTCAGGAGGGGAACTGCATTCCCCTCCCATGCAACTTTCTCAGGGGGGAGATATGATGATATCAAGGGCAGGGACACACAAACTTTGCAGGCATTTTGTGAGGGTCAGTCATTACAGTTTTAACGTAGGACAAAACTCCTCATTCCCCCGCCCAACAACTTAGGAATTTCTGGGTCCCTTGAACAGACGCCAAGGAGTCTGGGGGATGTTTGCTAGGCCCAATCGTAAACCAATAAATCAGAGCCCTTAAAAGACAGCACAGAAGGTCTCAGATAAGGGAGATAGCCATAAATTCTCTTCAGACAGCTGCGACCTTCAAGCAACCCTAATCAACATGAAAAGGTAGAAAATATACTCACAGTTCATAACTCCAGATAGGAACGTGACAAATTAATAAAAAGTGTATATCTCTATGCGGGAAGGCATACCGATTAAAAGAACCCAAACGTCGATGAATTTGATTATAAGGAAACCCACTGATAGTTTATCCTCTTCCCAGGGTCACAGAAAGTAACAAGTCTGTCATGTTTAGGCTTGTCTTGATGCACTGTGGCCGCTGAACTCAAATTCCCTAATGATGAATTTGCACAATAATTCCATCCCAAGATATGGTCTTATACTGCAAATTGCATATTCGGGAAGATTGTTCTTCCACAGTCCGCCCTGGACAGCCCACAGGAGATGTGTATA
>BLSH010139117.1:88274-112439 GCA_018402905.1 Glandirana rugosa
AAATAATAATAACTCCCGCCGCTTTCCCGTCATCTCCACCGCTTACCGGAGCCGCCGGCAGAGACGATCGGATTCTCTCCCCCCAGTGTCCGTGACCAAGAGAGTGGCTGAAGCCGTTCACTCTGCTCCATAATACGGCAGGGCGGAAGCGACGTCAGAAGTCACTTCCACCCAACGGTCTTAAAGGGCCCATTTTTTTTTTACACTGTCATTTTTTTCAATTTTTTTTTTGTTTTTTGCATTTCACTGTAAATATGAGATGTGGGGGGAGGGGAGGTCTTTTTTGACCCCCAGATCTCATATTTAGGAGGTCCTGTCATGCTTTTTTCTATTACAAGGAATGTTTACATTTCTTGTAATAGGAATAAAAGTGATCAATTTTTTTTTTAAAAAGAACAGTGTAAAAATAAAAAGTAAAATAAATAATAATAAAAAAATGTAAAGCGCCCGTCCCCACGAGCTGCGCGCAGAAGCGAACGCATACATAAGTCCCGCCCACATATGAAAACGGTGTTCAAACCACACATGTGAGGTATCGCCGCGATCGTTAGAGCGAGAGCAATAATTTTAGCTCCAGACCTCCTCTGTAAATCAAAACTGCTAACCTGTAGAATTTTTTAAACGTCGCCAATGGAGATTTTTAAGTTACAAAGTTTGTCGCCATTCCGCGAGCGGACACAATTTTGAAGCATGACATGCTGGGTATCATTTTACTCTGTGTGAAATTATCTTTCACAATATGGAAAACAATTGTCCTAACTTTACTGTTTTTTTATTTTTTAACTAAAAAACCTGAATTTATTAAAAAAAAAGCACGCTTGGAAGACCGCTGCGCAAATAGGGTGTGACATAAAGTTTTGCAATGACCGCCATTTTATTCTCTAGGGTGTTAGAAAAAAATATATATATAATGTTTGGGGGTTCTTAGTAATTTTATAGCAAAAAAACCTGATTTTAAGTTGTAAACACCGAACCCAAAAAACAGGGTCGGTATTGAGGTGGTTAATATCCACAATGAGAATTCCTACATTTCTGTCCTCACAGCTTCCTTTACATGACCAATCCATGGCTCTGTGATTGCCCCTCCCCCTCACTGTGATTGGCTGTGATGGTTGTCACTATGAATACAGCCAGTGCTAGCCTTGTTCCTATTGGTTATGATGTAGAGTGGGCGGGGATTGTGGTGTGGGTGTGGTAGTGTGGACAGGTGATGAGGGGTATACAGTCTCAGGAAGTGGAAATCCTCGGCTCTGTATATGGGAATATTGATCAATGATTGGATATAGAGATATAACAATCAGACAGATTGGACTATTACTAGTATAGCACAGACCCGAGACTGGTCCTGCTGCTTGGTCCCAGGTTCCATTCCCTGATAGGCCCAGAACAGCCAGGTGCAATGCATTTCCACCATCACTCAAATCATAGACCGGGCCTTGAATGTCCTTTCACAGTTTATTTGTTTAAAGAACTGGGATAGGGGGAGGGTGAACCTTGGGAAACTCCAAAACGTCTAATAAACTTTAATGGAGGACACTAAATCTGGGTGAGAACCTCCCTCTTGGATATGAAGGGTAACTCGATTCCAGACAGGAACTCTTCAGCAGAAGTTTAATCCTGAGGGTCCTGCTGTGAGCTCTCCTGTTCCTGGAATCCACATGGTAGGTCCTCCTCACTGTGTCCTGTATGTTGTGTTACCACCTGCAGTATCAGTCAGCTTCTGTATGTGTTGCCTGTGTCTTGGATCCTCGGATGTGCTTTCTGCGCGCCTTCGGAAGGCTAGGCCAGAGGTCCCTCAGCCAAAGCTGGAGCCAGGACCCAACAAAGAACAACCTTGGTGTTGCAGGTATTCTCCCAGGGATACCACAGTCCTCAGGATGGGTCTTACTCCTCCAGGAATAAGAGAGAGCCATTAGAAGCCTCAGCCTATTTATACCCCTCTCAGCCCCCTGCTGGTTACTCACTCTCCTGACCAGGGATCGGCTGAAGAGGCATGAATATGCCAGCCAGGGTCAAAGTTCCTCCAACCCTATATTTCAGAATTCAGTGGGATGTGGGAAAGTAGTTGATCCTGCACCAGCTGACCATTAGCTATACAGTGTGACATGGTGCAGGAGTCCAATAAACAGAGCTGTGTTAGCTGAACCCTGGTGTTCTTATATACCTCTGTTTATTGGTGGCCACCAATTATTTCTGACCTGTTTTGAAAAGCTCCCTATCCAGATACTACAGGCACATCCAAATTAGCTGGTCTCAGTGTACGCTGAACTGACCCCCACTTGGTTGAGGCTCCCACCCACCCCGCCTGCTCCACATCCAGGTGGGAATATGGAGAGAGGGGATTATAGAGGTGATGATGGATGAACAACTTTGATGTTGTTACTGGTGTGACAGTTTGGGGGCACTTTACTCTATCCACACTATCTGCAGAGCTATACCTGAGGAAGAAGCCACGTGATGAAACGCATCGGATATGCCTATGCAATCTCTGCATGTAGATACCAATACTGATACTGTGGGATTTTGCATTGTGAAATTGTATACCCCTTCTTATTACTGTGTACTATTTCTGATATATTTACTACCTTTTGCATGTAATTCTTTAATAATAAAACTGCAGTTTTCAAATCTATGTTTACTCTCTGAGTCTTTAAAGTCCCATTGAATGGGGAAACCTCTTTTCTGTAGCAGATATTTAACCTCAAATTTATGGCAGCAGAACCTAGAACAGTCACTAACAAACGATCACCGCTCCCCCTGACTACAGGGAGGCCAAAAACTACATTTACCTAACACTAGTAGCCCACTGAGGGGCGCTACACTGCAATCACTATTGTCCCTTCAGTCCCGGTACCTCTATAATCCTTATGGGGCAGCACAATTGTTACATTTCCTGTATGGCCGTATTCATTTGATAAAAAAAGTGCTATGCTTTGCTGATGATGAAATGACTAAGTGCTTATATGCTAATGTTAGGCTCTTTATATAATAACAGCTTCTCTGTCTAGAATGACTTTACAGAAAGATGTTATTAGAGGAAATTGTTGTTCTCCGGATCCTTGGAAGGTCTTGTTGGGGAACATAGAGACAGTTGGTCTCCTTCTTCTACAATGAGGGATTTGGGAGTCTGGAGGTGGGACAAGCTGATAAGGTGTTCAGAGATAACAGAAATGAATGTCTCTTGTAATGAATGATGTGCTGCTTGTACAAATTCTTCAGTGAATGATTCCATCTGTAAAATGTTGATGTTTGGGACGTCCTCCATGACAACTGTCCAGGATTGGAGGGTAAAAGCCTCCCGTTTGATGAAGAGGTCAGATCCTTGGTCCACCTGCCATGTCTAAGGATCTCCGCACCTTCATCTCTCTACTTTCTAATCTTTACTTTTACTTTGTAACTCTTCTCTTCTAAATAAACTTCCAGAATCTTCATCCTTGGATCACTGCTGTGACCCCATTGTCCTGCCATTTCCAGTGTGATTTGCTAGCAACTTTGATACAACTTCATTGCGACTTTACTCACAGAAGTCACATTAGAATAGAAGAATTCCTATGCAACCTTGATGGATCAATGTTTATTTACCCCTCACCTTTCTTCTCTGGTCATCCATGCTGCCTGAAAACTCCCTAGCACATCTCATTCACACCCCGCTGCCCTACGTGCGACAAGCGCCCCAAGGTGGCTCTAGAATGTTTTTGGTGGTGGAGGGTCTCATGTTTTTTCAGGGTGCATTTTGGCGCATTTGTAACGCAGTTTGATGTGCAGCAAAACACGCGTCTGCTAACCGTGAATGGGGCATCATCAACAATTAGGCTGCAATCACATCTGCAGGTTTCCGAACGCGGGGCCACCCACACAGAAAGTGCGCACTTTGCCACACATTTTGTAAATGAATTGCAAACCACGCATCACACTCAGGCTTTCCAACATAGAGGAGAGCTGTGCTGACTTATAGACCCCAGATCTCTCCATAAAGAGGACCTGTCATGCTCTATTCCTAATACAAGGGGTGTTTACATTCCTTCCCAGGCAAAAAAAATAAATAAAGGAAAATGTAACATTAAATAAAATTAAATGAGGCAATAAAAAGAAAATATTAAAACATTAAAAATATTTAAATAAATATTTGCATACGGGAATACACTATGTCTGTCCTTTCTGCTTTGATCTATATAATCTGGTGAGGAGTGTGTTCCCCGGAGATGAGAGGAGGAGGAATAGAATTAATCACCTGGGTTGAGAGTAGACTGAGTGCTGTCCTATACTCCCAGGGAGACTGGTGATAACAAGAGTCTTATTCCCCAGAGAGGAGAAGAGGAGGATTGGATCCATCCATCCGGGTTAAGAGGAGAAATAAAGCTTTTTTTTCACTCGTACAGAGGTGAGCAGGCACTTCACCTGGTGGAGGATTGCCACTGAGTTTTATAATCCTAATTAGGCATGGGATATATTAAATATATCACTTAATGTGGACATTATAATATCTATATATATACATTTTGATGTATCTATAATCACATTTTACAAATTGTTTTTTATGTTAAGTCCACACTGATGATTGTTAAAGTGGTTGTCAACTCGTGACAACCACTTTAACCTACAGGTAAGCCTATAATAAGGCCTATAGGGGTTACCTGTAGGTGGCCTGCATATCTCCCAAACCTGCACGGTTCAGGAGATACGCAGTGTACGAGATGTGCCGACTTCATTTTGGCACATGCGCAGTGAAGGGACGGCCTCCGTGCCGTTTCTTCACTGTGATCGTGCCGTGACTGGCGGCACCCGCACACATGCGCGGAAGTGACGTCACGTGACTCCGACCAGTCACAGATCTGGAGATCGCTGCCCCGGAAGGAAGAGTGCAGAAGATGGACACTGCCAGCACAAGGGACAGTGCTGGACGTCGCAGGCTTCATTTGCAGGTAAGTGGCACATAATGGGCTACTATGCGATGCACAGTAGCCCATTATGCATCTACTTTGCAGGGGAGTGTAAAGAAAGTAAACCCAATCTGGGTTTACTTCCTCTTTAATATGTCACTGTTAGTTCTAGTGTGTTGGTAATCACAATTTACTTGCTGTGCTACACTGATTTATATGTAATAAAAGAAACAATTTAAAGTGCCCCCCCGCCCCCGCGTGCTCGCACATAGAAGGAACCACATACTTAGATTGTGCTTGCATATGTCAATGGCGTTCAAACCACCCATGTGACGGTCACAATCGTAAGAGCGAGAGCAATAATTCTACTGCAAGACCTCCTCTGTAACTCTAAACTGGTATCCTTTAAAAATGTTGAAAGCGTTGCCCTTAAAAACTATCTGCAATGGAACCCTATCTGCAATAGTGCTCCATTGTCACATCAACATCTGTCAGTCTCCTCCGGTGGACAATCAACATCTGTCATAGTGTACAAGTGCACAAAAACATCTGTCAGTGTACCGGTGCTCCACCAATAAGTAAATAAAAAATATAAAGCACCCCCGTCCCCCTGTGCTTGCGTGCAAAGGGAAACGCACACTTTGGTCCCGTACACACAGGTAAACAGCGACCACACCACAGGTATTGTTGTGAACATCACAGTGAGAGAAATCATTTGAGCACCAGACCTCCTGTGTAACTCTAATCCAGTAACATGTAAAGGCTTATAAAGCATCACCTATGGAGATTTTTAAATACCTACGTTTGGTGCCATTTCACAAGTGTGTGCAAATTTAAAGCATGGTATGCTTGGTATCTATTTACCCGGTGCAAAACCATATTTAATATTTTATCAAAAGTTTGGGTACTATATTGTCTCTGTGTGCATTCAAATTCATTAAAATGTATTGATGCGTTAGTGTGTAAAATTGTGCTAAAAAACTGCTGCGCAAATACCGAGTGACATAAAAATTTGCAAAACCCACCATTTTATGGGGGTCATTTTCTAGCAAAAATACAGATTTTTACTTGTAAACAAAAAGCATCAGAGGAAGGTCTGGTCTTAAAGTGGATAATAGCTGAAGGTACTCCTTGGATGTTGGGCCTCTCTATGTGGCCAGGCTGTGTAAAAGTCTCACACATGTGGTATCACCATACTCAGGAGGAGTAGCAGAATGTATTTTGGGGTATAATTACAAGTATGCCTATGCAGTGTGTGAGAGAAATAACTTGTTATTACGACATTTTTGTGGGAAAAAATAATATTTTAATTTTGAAAAGAATCGTGGGAAAAAAAATTACAACTTAAAGAAACTTGCCATTCCTTTTACTAAATACCTTGGACTGTCTACTTTCCAAAAAGGAGTCATTAGGGGTGTATTTGTACTTTCCTGGCTTGTTAGGGCCTCAAGAGATGAGATCTCCGTCAGTACATCAGGTTTGATCAATTTTCAATGATTGACACCATAGCTTGTAGACTCCATAACTTTCACAAAGACCAAGTAATATCCACTGATTTGGATTATTTTTTACCAAAGATAGGTAGCAGTATTAATGTTGGTCAACATTTTATGAAAAAATATTACTTATTTGCAATATTTTATAACAGAAACTAAGAAAAACTAAATTTTGGTCTTTTTTCATTTGTAGCCCAAAAAATACCCCCCTCCGAGGTTATTAAATGCCACCAAAAGAAAGTTCTATTTGTGTGAAAAAATGATAAAAATGTCATATGTGTACAGTGTTCCATGACTGTGTAATTGTCATTCAAAGTGTGACAGTGCTGAGAGCTGAACATTGGTCTGGGCAGGAAGGGGAGGAAGTGCTCGGATTGTTAAAATGGTTACTTGTTCCCGGTGGGCTCACACAGCAAAGAGACTGGGCTGTCACCACTCACATCAGCGGTGGCTAAACTGTTGGTGGCTGTGGTCTCCTCTCAGTGGCACCGGTCACTTGGCAAAGACTGCTGATTTATTTCAGCCCTGCAGATTTGGATTCCTGCCACCTATGGATTGCGAGGATTCCACTACAGATGGAGCCCCCCGCTCAGACTGATCAAGAGGCTGCATCCACTTCCAAGGTAAGTGTCCCCTATTACATGGAGAAATATGAGAATAAGGGCTGTGTAGGGGGGAAGGAACTCGCCATGTCTGCATTTACTTTGTGTTTTTCTTTCAGACTGACAAACCAGTTATGAAAAAATGTGGTAATTGTAGGACTCGGCTTCCCGATAGTTCTAAGAAACGGCTCTGTGATAATTGTATCTCAGATGTTGCAGCTTCTGAGTCAGTGGCCTCCGCCATGCCTTGAAAAAGTATTCATACCCCTTGAGATTACCCACATTTTGTCATGTGACACCCAAAAACGTAAATGTATTTTATTGGGATTTTATGTGATAGACCGACACAAAGTGGCACAGAATTGTGAAGTGGAAGGAAAATGAGAAATGATAAAAACAAATCTGTGAAAACTGTGGGGGGGCATTTGTATTGCACCCCCCCCGGAGTCAATACTTTGTAGAACCCCCTTTCCCTGCAATTACAGCTGCAAGTCTTTTTGGGGAAGTCTCTGCCAGCTTTGCCCATCTAGAGAGCACATTTTTTCCCATTCTTCTTTGCAGAATCCCTTAAGCTCTGTCAGATTGGATGGAGAGCTCTGTGATCAGCAATTTTCAAGTCTTGCCACAGATTCTCAATTGGATTCAGATCTGGACTGTGACCAGGCCATTCTAACACATGAATATGCTTTTATCTAAACCATTCCATTGTAGCTCTGGCTGGATGTTTAGGGTCGTTGTCCTGCTGGAAGGTGAACCTCCTCCCCGGTCTCAAGTCTTTTGCAGACTCTAACAGGTTTTCTTCTAAGATTTCTCTGTATTTGGCTCCATCCATCTTCCCATCAACTCTGACCAGCTTCCCTGTCCCTGCTGAAGAAAAGCATCCCCACACCATGATGCTGCCACCACCATGTTTCACGGTGGGGATGGAGTGTTCAGGGTAATGTGCAGTGTTAGTTTTCCTTCACGCATAGCGTTTTGTTTTAAGGCCAAAGAGTTAAATTTTGGTCTCATCTGACCAGAGCACCTTCTTCCACATGTTTGTTGTGTTACCCACATGGCTTCTCACAAACAGCAAACGGGACTTATGGCTTTCTTTCACCAACGGCTTGCCGCTCTTCCATAAAGGGCAGATTTGTGGAGCACGACTAATAGTTGTCCTGTGGACAGATTCTCCCCCCTGAGCTGTGGATCTCTGCAGCTCCTCCAGAGTCACCATGGACCTCTTGGCTGCTTCTCTGATGAATGCTCTCCTTGCCCGGCCGGTCAGTTTAGGTGGACGGCCATGTCTTGGTAGGTTTGCAGTTATGCCAAACTCTTTCCATTTTCCAATGATGGATTGAACAGAGCTCTGTGAGATGTTCAAAGCTTGGGAGATTCTTTAATAACCTAACCCTGCTTTACCCCCTTGAAGACCTGGGCCTTTTTCTGACATTTGTTGCTTCCAAGTTTAAATCAGTATTTTTTGCTATAAAATTACTTAGAACCCCAAACATTATACATATATATATATATATTAGCAGAGACCCTAGAGAATAATTTGGCAGTCGTTGCAATATTTTTTGTCACACTGTATTTGTGCAGCGTTCTTTCAAAAGCATTTTTTTTTAAAATACTTTTTCATGAATTTAAAATAAAAAACTAAACAGTAAAGTTTCCCCAATTGTTTTTATATAATGTGAAAGATGACGTTGCACCGAGTAGATTGATACCCAACATGCCACGTTTTAATATTGCGAGGCTTGTGGAATGGAGACAAACTATGGTACTTAAAAATCTCCATAGGCAATGATTTAACATTTTTTAAAACCCCAGAAGACCCAAATATAGAAAAAAAAACTGCAAACAATTATTTTCACCTTTTAGATTTTGTTGTAGGAGGGAGGCCTCTAATGCAGAAATCACTGAAATTCTAGGAGGTGTTTAGGAGAACGTTGTAATTCTGCAGCGTTGGGTCTGTTTGTAGAATTTCAGTCATTTGACCAACAAAAGGTTTATTTGGAGGGCTTTCTGCTTATTAAGTCCTTCAGCAGTAGCCTGTATATCTATACAGTAATTATCACAAAATAATAATCATGCAAGTCATATTTTTTATTAATAATCATTTATTATGCAGTTGCCGACCGACCTGGATTGACTGCAGCAACTTGGCGCGATATCGCAAACCGCCATCACCTGACATTGGCTGCGAGATCGCGGATCATGAGCGCATGCGCGCCACCGGAGGAGCACTTGCATGCTCACTGTGTTACGGGGGAGCCAGGGAGCTGGTAGGGTGGACTTGATGTCCGTCGGCTACCCGTGATCCCTCCCCCGCAGTGACAGAATGGGGACCGCTAATGCAAACAAGTGGATCCCTGTTCTGTCAGGGGAGAGGAGAGTGATTGTAGGTTCCCTGTGTATGGGAGCCACAATCACCCCCCCCCCCGGCCAGCCCTGCCCCTGCACAGTTAGTAACACATCCCAGGGAACACAGTTAACCCCTAGAGCGCCCCCTAGTGTTAACGCCTTCCCTGCCAGTGAAATTTACACAGTAATCACTGCATTTTCATAGCTCTGATCGCTGTATAAATGCCAGTGGTCCCAAAAAAGTGTTAAAATTGTCCAACATGTCCACCGCAATGTTGCAGTCCCGCTAAAAATTGCAGATCGCCGCCATTACTTGTAAAAAATAAAAAAAATTAAAAACCCCAGAAATGAATTCTCATCGTTCATAAATGCGGCAACTTTTGCGCAAACCAATCAATAAACACCGATTGCGATTTTTTTTTTTTACCAAAAATATGAGGAACAATATAAATCGGCCAAAACCAATGAATACATTTTTTTATTTTTTTATTTTGGATATGTATTATAGCAGAAGTAAGAAATATTCATTTTTTTTTGCAAAATTTGAGCTTTTTTTGTTTATAGCGGCAATCAGAAATGACGCAGAGGGGATCAAATACCACCAAAAGAAATCTCTAGTTGTGGGAAAAAAAGGACACAAATTTTGCACGACCGCGCAATTGTCAGTTAAAGCGACGCAGTGCCAAATCACAAAAAGTGCTCTGGTCCAAACATGGGAAAACCTTCCGGGGCTGAAGTGGTTATAAAACGATTTTCAAACAGTTTTTACAAAGCATTGGATGAAAACGTTGACATTTATTATGTTTAGCTATGTTTATAGCCATGCTTAGTTATGATCCCAAAGGCAGTTCTTGTCCTCTGAGAAGCAGAGGAGGACTCTTGCTGCAAAGTGTGTTGGTTTATCCTTCACCACATTGTCTGCGGCGTCCTCTGCTTGTTTTTATAGGGAAATGTCCATCAATGTCCTTGCAAATGTCTTTTGCTGGATGTACAGTTGACCTTTTGGCTGGGGTGCCATGTTAAGGATTCCCTTTTTCTGTGGATGGTCTCTTCCTGTCATTTAAGGGGCTCCCATGGATTGAACCCGGCCGTCCTCTCTTTGGCTTTATGACAGTTGTGCCACCTAGGATGAGAGAGATGCTAACTGGGCTTGAAACAGCCTCCTGTTTAGTATCTTTTTTCTTGGGAGCATTCAGTGCTTTGCAGTCCCGGTTTGTAGAGCAGCCATGCATTGATCACAGCTAGGATGATGGTGGCCAGAAGATGTAAATGTAGCAGAGGTGGGATTTCAAAGGAAACTTATATTTCACTGCAAACGAGTCCAACATATCCACACCACCCATGAATTTGTTATAGACACCCACAATGTAAGGCCTCTCAACTCCAACATATCTTTTGGTGGCTTTGTCCCAGCGTTGAATCTTCTCCACCGGTTCTGGGCCAGCAAAGGATGACACAAGTGTGACCTCCCTGTTGTCATCCCATTTCACTGCACCGATGGTGCGGCTCACCTCCACCCTGACATCAAAGTTTCGTCTGCCCTTTTTCTTTAGGCTTTTCTCACTATCAAGGTTACAGTTGGGAAGGGGTACCTGCCTGGCTGTTCCAGTCTAATGAACTCCCTTAACAATCAGTGGGATGAAATAGTTGTCTGCATAGATCTTGTAGATGTGACCTTGTGGAAGTGTGGAGGGCAGCTTCATCACAACATCCCCTGACAACCCAAGTTCAGATCTAGCATGTATTCCATTCACACTGCCTTGGTACACATCAAAGTCACACAGTATGCCAGAGATGCCGGTCCTTACCCACACCTTGTACCCCCATGGATGTGGTTTGCCACGCATGTATTGCTTGATGCTGCTAAATTTCCCCCCTAAAAGGAATCATCATTTCATCCACAGAGTTGTGTTCTTCTGGTACCACCTGCAGGCATTTCTTCCTGGACTCATCAAGCCATTGTCTGGGGTTCCAAAGTTTGTCTTTTTTCCCATCTCAGACATTTGTCAAATTGTTTACAAAATGTAATGATTGCAAGAGAGCCTGGAATCTGTTCTGTGACATCACATCTGAAACAGGGGTGCACTGCGAGTTCCCCAATACATAGGGACTCCAGACATTTGAACTCGGCCCATCTTCAGATTCACGCCAATCGTTTGTTCTATTTCCTTTGTGTTGGGATTTATTGAACGCTGTACTGATCGGTGTGATCTGTCAGAGCCTGGATCTTATCTTCTGACACAAACCTTCGGAAGTTCTCCATTGGTGTATTGAGGGAGACAACATCATCCGTGATATCCTGACCAGAAAAATCAGTGTTGGGACGGATAAAATCCTTCTTCATCCAGCGATGCCCATCACGTGGTATGGTCTGTGTGCTGGAGTGGCTCGGTTTTGTTGGTGTGATGCCCACAAAATCACCAGATGGGCAATCATTTGGTTTTTATTTTCTTTTTACCGCATGGAACCGGAGAAACCTGCAAGGTGCACAGGGAAATTCTGCTTCTCCTTTAACCCAACGTTGTAAAATGACAACACAGAGGTAACAAGCTTACAATCTAATATTATCAATGCATTCAGCAGTACCTTGATTTATGCGTGATCTAGACATCTTATTAAGCCATTAAAGACCGGCTTGTGTACATTTACTGCCGCACTTTGGCAGTGTAGTGCGCATCGCCATTTATAAACGACAATTCCAGGGGTGGATAGGGGGCGAGTGTGCAGCAGAGGCGGCGCGCTCCCTCAGTGGGGGCGCGGGTCGACCGGACTCAATCTCTGCGGGCAACCCGCAGTCACCTGTGAGAGAGGAAGAACAGGGACACGGTGATGTAAACACGGTGGTTCCCCATTCTGACAGGGGACATGACAAAGATCTACTGAACCCTGTACTTGGGGATCAGTTAGATCTCTTATGAACCTGACAGCCCAGCCCCCTCACAGTTAGAACACGCCCAGGGAACACAGTCCTAAGGAACAACTAGATCGCCCCCTGCAGGTTAACCCCTTCACAGCCAGTGACATTTATACAGTAATCAGTGGATATTTCAATTTCTGATCTCTGTATAAATGTCATTGGTCCCAAAAAATGTCCGACATGTCCACTGCAACATCACGGTCCTAATAAAAATTGCAGGTCGACGCCATTACTAGTAAAAAAAAAAGTAAAAAATGCCATGAATGAATTCTCATGGTTCGTAAATGCGACAACTTTTGCGCACACCAATATACGCCGATTGCGTTTTTTTTTTTTTTTTACCACAAATATGAGGAAGAATATATATTGGCCAAAACTAATGAATAAATATTTTTTTTATATTTTTTGGGATATTTATTATAGCAAAAAGTAAGAAATATGTTTTTTTTTTTGCAAAATTGTCGCTCTTTTTTTGTTTATAGCGGTCATCAGAAATGACGCAGAGGGGATCAAATACCACCAAAAGAAAGCTCTATTAGTGGGTAAAAAAGGACGCCAATTTTGCTTGGGTACAACGTCGCACGACCGCGCAATTGTCAGTTAAAGCGACTCAGTGCCGAATCGCAAAAAGGGCTCTGGTCCTACAGTGGGAAATCCTTCCGGGGCTGAAGGGGTTAATCACAGAAATATTTCAGACAGTTTACTTACTTTAATCTTCCTTTATGGAGTCCAGCATTGTGCTTCCAGGCAAGGTCACAAGTAGACTGACTTCATGTTCCTGTAAAACGGCCTAATTACACATTTTACCATCCAATAGCAGTGCTGGGCTGAACAATAGGACCTCCTAATTATGTAAATTTGGTCTTTAGACAAAAAATAAAAATGCTGGTTAATTTTAGTGGAGTTAAAATTGATGTTGTAATATTACATCATAGGGTCTTACAGGGTTAACCTTTACCAGTTTAGAGTTACAGAGGAGGTCCTGTGCGATTCCTCACATGTGTGGTTTGATCAATGTTTACATTTGCAGGCACGACTTATGTAGGCGTTCGATTCTGGGCGCGAGCTCGGAGGGATGGGGCGCTTTAATTTTTCTTGTTTATTTTATTTTTTTTTTCTTGTTTATTTTATTATTTTTACACTGTCCCTTTATTTATTTTATTTCTTGATCACTTTTATTGCTGTCACAAGGAATGTAAACATCCCACGTGTCAGCAATAGACACATGTCAGGTAATGTTTGGCGGGATCTATAAGACCCCCAAACCCCTCCTTTGCACTTAAAAACATTCAAAACCCCAAGTTTGGATGTCTTGAATACCAACATTTTTTAAAATCTCGCACCTTTAAGGCTCCGGGTAACCTGGAAGTGATGTCATGACATTGCCTCCGGGTTAATAGATCCGAGACCCCATCAAAGACAATTCCAGCTTTGTTGGGGTCTCTGGAAGTGCCGGCTGGTCACTCAGGCCTCTCGGTGGGATGGGAGAGCCCGGGCGAGCTGCGGAAAGCGGCGGGAAGGGGGATGTCCCCTCCCACTGTAATCCCCTTCCACTGTAATCCCCTCCCACTTGTAATGACAGCCAATCAGCTGATGAGCCGCATCAGTTGTCATTACAAAAAAGCCAACCGTCTGCTTTAAAAACAGCACCAGGGTGATGCCTGCAGCTGCAGATCACCCCGCTACAACCACTTGAAGCAGAATGCCGCATATATGCATTACATTGGCATGAAGAGGTTAAACTTCTCCACAGCTTTATCCCTGACCTGTCTGGTGTGTTCCTTGGCCTTCATGATGCTGTTTGTTCACTTAGGTTCTCTAAGGGCCGGTTCACACTGCCCCGATCTCAGAGATCGCATATGATTCACACCGCACTGCAGTGTGAGTCACATGCGATCTCTGTGCGATGAAAATCCAGCCAAAGAGAATGTAGGGCTGAATTTGCATTGCAATTGGAGCACACTCCCATAGGACCCTTTTTTTTCGCAGGGTCAGAATTGGTTCACAAGGGCGTTCACACCATGTGATCTGATTTCTGTGCAATTTTGCAGTTCGTAGTGCGATTTTGGGGCCTCATTAGCTTTGTACTGACACTGCACGCAGTTCGCATATTGCGGTGTGAACTGCAGCCGGGAGACAAACGATTGGAACCCGCAGTGGATTTGCAGGGTTCCCGCATTGCTGCAGTGTGAACCGCCCCTAACAAACCTCTGAGGGCTTCACAGAACAGCTGTATTTATCCTGAGATTAAATGACACACAGATGGACTCTATTTACTAATTAGTTGACCTCTGAAGGCAATTGGTTCCATTAGATGTTAGTTAGGGGTATCGGAGTAAGGCTGGGTCCACACTGAGGCAGTGCGGGAAGCACAGCGATTCCTGAGCGGGTTCCCACACCTCATCAGAATCGCAGACAGTTCACACCGTGCTCTACGATCCCCTGCGGGTGTCAATATAAAGTTGATGACACCACCAAATCGGTTCGCAGGACGCAGTGCAAACTATGGAAGCGGATGGTATGGGTCTGACCACCTAATGAGATCCGATTCCAGTGTGGACAAAGAATAATAATCCTGCACCTTTTTGGTATGGATCCAGTGAGAATTCAGCTATACATAATGTGTGACTCAAGTCGCATTGCATGGAATTTGCATGTCATATGTACCGGAATCTGGTGTGATTCCTGTACAAATGACATCTGATGCGGTACACCACATCAGTGCGAACCCAGCCTAAAGGGGGCGCTATACAAATGCACGCCACACTTTTCACTCATTTATTTGTAAACCATTGTAAATATGCGGGGTGATTCAACTCAAGCGGTGCATGCGACTTCCAGAAAAAAAGATCCCCACTGCTTATGGATAATTTATAATGTATTAGGACCTAACTTTACAAGCTCTATTACCTAAGTACACCCCTCTCTCTCTCTCTCTCTCTCTGACTTCCTAATCATTAGCTCCATCTACTGGTAGTTTCATAAACTAATAACACTTTGCCATGGGATTTGTTTAATATATCCCCCTTCCTACTTATTAGACCTAATATAAGGTACTAATTTCTCGATATAGTTCATTAGAAATGTAAAATGTTAAAATATTGTTACTTCCCATTTTGGGGTGCCTGGAGCTTGGGAAGTTGTGCCTTCTATTACGGTCCTTTGGATTTGTTTCTCCAGAGGCTTCTATTATTTCTGAACAACCACAGATAGATATGCTGAGAGCCCAGGGGTCAAGAAGACCTCCTGATTAACTTAACTGAACTCTGAGTCATTATAAGTTTTCCTTTTCTTTGTCCTTGTCTTTTCATTCACTGAGGTATTGCATCTTTCTTTGCTATGCTTGAAATTGAAATAAAATCTTTGAAAGTAAAATATTGTTACAAAATTTAAAATCGTGTCCTAGATCCTCGTTCCATTGACCAATTATTCCTCCAAATTATTGATCTTCCATTTATTTAAAATGTATTTATTAAGAATTAACTACAACTACTAAAATAATCATTTCATAATTATGGCGTACTAGGCCCAAGTTATTGTTAATTATTCCATTTTATAACTAATTACTTATATAATTCCTCCATCGTCTTCAAGCCACCCACTTAATCATCTGTTACTTGATGTTAATATGCAGCAGAAAGGTTATTTCACTCATATATATGGTCTAAGGAAATTAGTAGTTATTTATGAAGCAGTTTATATCCAGGTCTATATTTAATCTGAATGGTGTGCCCGAGTTTATTTCCAAAACCCATCTTGTTTGAAGCTGTGAGACCTGAGTCACCATGTCACCTCCCCTCCAATGTGACACTGCCTTATCAATATCACAAAAATCCAACAATGATGGATGCCTATTGTGATATAATCTAAAGTGATGTGAAACACTATGCTATCAGAATCCCTTTCTTATCTTACTAAAGTGTACATTTATTCTTTTTTATAACTTTCTGGTGGTTCTGCCTACATAATTCAAGCCACATGGGCAAGTCAACATGTATACAACATAACGGGTGTTGCAAGACACAAACTTTTCAATGTTATATTCTTTGCCATTGGCAGCCTGGAAAGAATTGATTTTCCTCTTTCCTATTTTTGAGGTCTTGCAGGACCTCCACCCTCCACATCTGTAAAATCCTATGGTGTCTAGAAATGTTTTTTTCTTTTGGGGATCTACAATATTCTTGGCTATCATCCCTCTCAAACCCATGGCTTTCTTATATATACATTTAGGTTTACTTGGATGGATCTTCTTAAGTGTGTTATCTTTAAGTAGTATTGGCCAAAATTTTCTAAAGGATTTCTCTACCTGACTATAATCCAGATTGAACCCGGTTATGAAAGCTGTGTCCAAATTGTTGTTTCTTTGGTTGGGGGTTCTGTCTTCCAATAGGTGGTCTCTCGTGACCTTAGAGACTTCTTCTCTCTCCTTTTGGATCTCACAGTTCTTATACCCCTTCTCAGATTGTCTCCAGTAATCAGCATCCTTATCACAATTTCTCCTTATTCTTGTAAACTGTCCCTTGGGAATCCTTTAATCCATCCTGGGTGGTGGCAGCTTTTAGTTGAGATATACCCATTTCTGTCCACCTCTTTGAAATGAGTTCTGGTGATCAATCCTTGGTTTTCTTTATATATTTCCAAATCCAGGTATTGTACCTGTGTGAGGCTCCAGTATGCATGTTAATTTAATATCCTATCTGTTGTTGTTTAAATGTTTCATGAAGAACTTCAGTTCATTTACTGAGCCTTACCAAATGAAAATAATATTGTCTATAAAGCTACGGTAAAATTTTAATTGAGGCCATTTACCAGGTTCGATCTCTTCCTCTTCCCATTTTTTTAAAAATATATTGGCGTCACTGGGGGTATACCTTGCCCCCATTGCTACTCCCTTCATCTGATTAAAGAATTTTCCCCCGTACCAAAAATAATTATTGGACATTGCCATGTTAAGTCCTTCAATCAAGAATTGTATTTGCGACTGTTTAAGGTCGGTCTTATTGTGTAGAGTCCAATTAACTGCATCTATGGCATCCTTTTGCTTTATATTAGTATACAAGGACTCCACATCTGCTGTAACCAACAGAGTGGAGTCATTAATGGAGATGTCCTTGATCAGCTTTTTTAAGGCTTTCCCATCTTTCAAAAATGCTTTCCCTTTCCCTGGCAGTGGTTGTAGAAATGTGTCAATGTATTCCCAAACCCGTGAGTATAAAGAATTGATCCCGCTCACGATTGGTTTACCTGGAGGTGACACTTTGTTCTTATGCATTTTGGGTAGTTGGTAGACCACCTGTATTTTTGGGGCTCTTAAATTCAGATATTTTGCTTCTTTCTTGTCCAAAATGTTGTTTTTCCTTCCCTTTTTTATCTATTCTTCAAGTTTCAATTTCAACTTTTTAGTAGGGTCACCTGTTAGTTTCGGATAAGTGTGTTTATCATTCAGAATTCTCATCATTTCCTTCTCATGCTCTGATTTCTTCAGTACCACTAATCCTCCCCCCTTGTCTACTGGTCTGATGACGATATCTCGCCTTTTCTCCATTTGTTTTATAGCTTTCTAGACTTTTTTTGTACTTCTTTTCTGTTTACTTTTTATATTCTTAATGTCTTCCTGTACCATATTTTAGAAAACATCAATATATTTATAATTCTGGGTTCTCGGGTTAAAAGTAGATTTATTTTTCAGCCCACTATGCTTATATTGTGTAGTTTTTTTTTTTCTTTTTTTTTTTTATTAAATTTTGTTGATTTAGTACAACATTATACAACACCAGACAACTCGCCTCACTGGGCGAAGATACACAAAGGAAAAGAAAAAAAAAGAGGAAAAGAAAAGAAAAACGGGAGGAAGAACCCCCCACAGGCTCACCATTTTGCGAGTAATCCAAGCCAGTACCTTTTATCTTACAAATATCCAATATGCATCCTCTTATATAGCAAAGCACTCAAACCCCTAGCTATATGCCTGTGTAGTGCGCTTCTGACCCAGATCAAATACTCAATATATTTTTCCTTTCCCCCTTCCCTCCCCCCCACCTCCTTATTAAGGATTTCCAGAACCGATAGGTGCAATTCATACACGGGGATAGCAAATTCCCATGCATGAAGGTATATTGAAGTTAAAAGCTCCAATCCCCTTCCAGCACACTAGGATTTAGCACCATATAGGTATGGTTAACTAGTGTCCTGTATGGGTTAGGTAAATCCCAAAGGAAGGATATACAATAAAAAAGAAAAAAGAGAGAGGGGAGAAGAAGGAAAGAAAAAAATAAGACAGAAAGAAGAGACACAGCACCACAAACAAAACACCCATAAGGCCCAAAACAATCATACAGACACAGACCTCACGAGTATCTGGGGGTCCGTCCTCTCGCTTCACGATAGACAAAGGAAGAAAAACACCCAATGACTTTTTACAAAAATGACCTCAACATGTCAGAGCTCTGAAAATCAATCCAAGGTGACCACAGTGCCGCAAACTTATGATGTAAATTAGCCGTAATTTCCTCCATTCTCTTCAATTGATTTATTTCAGCTGCCCACTCTTTGGCGGTTGGGACAACTTGTGTACCCCAATGTCTAGAAATAAGTGTATATTATTGTGTAGTTGTTCCTTCCTTTTCGTTTGATTTAACTTCAGCAAATTTTTTTTTTTATATTTAGCTTCCTTGCATATTTTTCTATATCAATGAGTGTTTAAAACTTATCCAAAAATTTGTCTGGGGCAAACCTCAATCCCTCCTGTAGAATAATAAATTCCTCTTTAGTAAAGCTTTCTTCTGCCAAATTGAATATATCCGATTCTAGTTGTCTCTCTTTCTTTTTTTGTTTGCCTCCCCTACATCCTCTTTTTCGTCCCCTCCTTGTCTTTGTGGTGTATGATATGGAGCTTTGTAGGGTTCCTTCCATTCTCTCCATTCCCCCAAATGTGGATGATAAGAATTATAATCCTGATTGTATGTTGGGGGTCTGAACCCCCCTCTTCCTCTATTGCCACCCCTGAATGGTTTACCTCTATACAGCCTCGGGTAGTGATAGTCTCCATTTCTGGAGTAAGGGGGTTCCCTCGATTGTTGTGAATTCTTATGATGGCCTTCATAGTACGTATATGAAGATTGTTTCCTTCCATATGGTGTATGGTTGTTATGTCTCGGGGGGGTATTCTCCCTCCTTCTGTATGGTGTATAGGTGTTATGTCTAGGGGGGTATTCTCCCTCCTTCCATATGGTGTATGGTTGTTATGTCTCGGGGGGTATTCTCCCTCCTTATGTATGGTGTATAGGTGTTATGTCTCGGGGGGTATTCACCCTCCTTCCGTATGGTGTATAGGTGTTATGTCTCGGGGGGTATTCACCCTCCTTCCGTATGGTGTATAGGTGTTATGTCTCGGGGGGTATTCACCCTCCTTCCGTATGGTGTATAGGTGTTATGTCTCGGGGGGTATTCTCCCTCCTTCCATATGGTGTATAGGTGTTGTGTCTCGGGGGGGTATTCTCCCTCCTTCCGTATGGTGTATAGGTGTTATGTCTCGGGGGGTATTCTCCCTCCTTCCATATGGTGTATAGGTGTTGTGTCTCGGGGGGGTATTCTCCCTCCTTCTGTATGGTGTATAGGTGTTGTGTCTCGGGGGTATTCTCCCTCCTTCCGTATGGGGTATAGGTGTTATGTCTCGGGGGTATTCTCCCTCCTTCCGTATGGTGTATAGGTGTTGTGTCTCGGGGGTATTCTCCCTCCTTCCGTATGGTGTATAGGTGTTGTGTCTCGGGGGGGTATTCTCCCTCCTTCCGTATGGTGTATAGCTGTTATGTCTCGGGGGGTATTCTCCCTCCTTCTGTATGGTGTATAGGTGTTATGTCTCGGGGGGTATTCTCCCTCCTTCCGTATGGGGTATAGGTGTTATGTCTCGGGGGGTATTCTCCCTCCTTCCGTATGGTGTATAGGTGTTATGTCTCGGGGGGGTATTCTCCCTCCTTCCATATGGTGTATAGGTGTTGTGTCTCGGGGGTATTCTCCCTCCTTCTGTATGGTGTATAGGTGTTATGTCTAGGGGGAGTATTCTCCCTCAATGGAAGGTATCTGTTTTCAGTCGGGATGTTGTATCGAGATGATTTATAATTTCTCCTGTCATAATCTTCTCCTCTATTCGTTCCTCTATTCTCACCCTCAGTTGTATCTCTTTCTCTATGGTAGTTGCCATATCTTCCTGTTTGCTCTACTAGGGGGCTTCTCAGTTGGATTCCTTGAACCAGTGATTCCCTCTCTGGTGAGGATTCTCTGCAGACTGCATTGGCTAGATCTTCCATTTATATACTTTGTTTTCTCTGAATTCTGCACTCTGTACGTAGCAAACCCCTGGACTCTGCACATAGCACACCTCTGAACTTCACACTCTGTACATAGCACACCCCTGAACTCTGCACTCTGTACGCAGCACACACCTGAACTCTGCACTCTGTACATTGCACACCCCTGAACTCTGCACTCTGTACACACCACACCCCTGAACTCTGCACTCTGTACATTGCACACCTCTGAACTCTGCACTCTGTACACTGCACACCCCGGAACTCTGTGCTCTGTACACACCACACCCCTGAATTCTGCACTCTGTACACAGCACACCCCTGAACTCCGCACTCTGTATGTAGCACACCCCTGAACCTTACACTCTGTACCTAGTGCACTTCTGAACTCTGCACTCTGTACATTGCACACCCCTGAACTCTGCACTCTGTACACAGCACACCCCTGAACACTGCACTCTGTACACAGCACGCCCCTGAACTCTGCACTCTGTATACAGCACACCCCTTAACTCTGTACGCAGCACACCACTGAACCTTACACTCTGTACCTAGCACACTTCTAAACTCTGCACTCTGTACATAGTACACCCCTGAACTCTGCATTCTGTGTTACAGAAAACATGTGCCCTTTGAGGGCAACCATCCAGCTGATGCAGCCCACACTGAAATGGAATTTGACACCCTTGCATAAAGGAATAATGTTCCTATAAGCCAGGGGTGCTCAACCTTTTGAACAGTGAAGGCAGCTTCAGTGATTTGGTAACTGGTCTCTGGCCAAAATCAGGGCTGGTTCTTGAATATTTTGTGCCCTAGGCAAGACTAACACACATAGCCCCCCCGGTCCGGCAGGACGGTGGGGCTAGTCTTGCCTAGGGAACAGGTGGCTACAACAGGGAACAGGGGCAGACTCACCAGGCAGTCCAGAGACCCGCCTGCCTCCTCTCATCTGGCTTCCTACTGTCCTCCACCTCCTCAGTTGAGCCCGCCTTGCCCATCCGGCTCCCCACTGTCCTCCACCTCCTCATGTGTGCCCGTCTCATGCCGTCTGGCTCCCCACTTTCCTCCTCCTCCTCCTCAGCTGTGCTCACTGGAAAATCTTTAGCCCTTCGTGTTCCCTGGCCAGGCCAGAGGGGAAGTAATTAGCCGTGGCTGCACCCCCTAGGCAACTGTGCACCCTAGGTGGCTGCCTAGTTTGCCTAGCGGGAGCACTGGCCCTGACTGCAATGAAATGAAATGGATCAGAATATGTATATGGTGCCCCCATTGCCCCTCCTGTCCAAGTGTAAAATATTATCTGACAGGGAGGCCACATGGGCCCCATGGAGCATGTGGTAGGGTTACCATTGCAAACCCTGATGCTACACCAACTGAGGTTTTACCCCCTTTACCCCCTAATCCCAAATTGTAAAGGTGTCCCCCACTGTCCTGAGAGTCTGCTTCCACACTGATGCACTTCAGTTTACCCACACCACAGGTGCAGTACAGTGCACCTGTGGCTTTGCAGCGAGTTAGCTTTGCTTTGCCATAGACTTCTATTATATCTTGAGGGTGTGGTACACTTTCTGAAAGTGCAACAAAACTCAGGCATTCAAGAGGTCACCAAACCTGCAGAATACAATAGAAGTCTATGGCTCAGTGCGGCTAACCCACAGGTACAGTGCGCTGCACCCACAGATCAGTGTGAAAGCAGCCTGATAGTTGTTATCGGTTTTATAGGCGCTAATATACCCATTGCAAAAATGCAGTGTATGTGTTCTTTAATACACTGACCTTCTTCTGCTCTTCCAGCTTCTGCTGGCATCGCTCTCCATCTCCAGGCCACTAAAAAGGTCCCAGGTGAAGCGCACCCAGTATCACTCCACCTGGGACAAGAGCCGGTGCTACTGAGGAAGCATCGGCTTATGCCAGTCCTGTTCCCTCTGTGGCCACCTACTTCCTCTACTGCCGGCACCTGGTCAATGCACTCTGATGCTCTGAGATGGCGGGTGGGTAAGCCCAGATCATGTTCAATGGGTTGCTGACCCCAGGATGTCAGGAATGTAATTGTGTGTGCAAACGCACAAACCTAAGGAATCCTGCCCATGGCCGGTTAGCAGGTGCGCTTGAGTGAGCACTCATTGGTACCAAAATGGCTATTTAAACTGCACTAGTGCAGTGTGTCAGTGCCGTTTGGCCTATTATGTTTTGGTGTTCCTGTTACCAGTTCCTGTTGTTCTTCGGTTGCTGACCTTATCCTGCCTCTGAATGCCATCTGTACCAACTCCTGGCTTGTCCCTGGACTACACTTCTGTCTGCACGTCCGCTGTCTGCTCCTACCTTCTGTTGTTACTGACCTCAGCCCATTTCCTGACTATTCTCCTGCCTGCTGCCTGAACCTGATCTGCCTCTCTGACTGTCTTGTGGCCATCCCTGAGTTTCAGACACACACCAGCACCTGCCAGCAAGAGACTTACTGCTGCATCTGCACCAGACTATCTGCTCTCTTCACTGGCTCCTGGTCTTCTGTTGGCATGTCCTGTTCTGTCATTCATACATTCTAGACGCTCACCAGCTCCTGCCAGAAAGACTTATTAGACACCTCTGCTACCTTGTGCTCCAGCATTCCCTGTCACCCTATCATAGACTCCATAGCCAGGCCTTCCTCAACACTTCAGGCTCCACCACCAGGTATGTTACATGAGTATCAGACATGCGCACAGTGGAAATGTTCGTTTTCATTTCAGATTAATCCGGTGATTGAAGAATTTAATTTTGTTAAATATTCATTATGTTGAATAGATTTGTGTTCAGAATTCATGTTGTATCTTAGGCATTTGTTCATCTGTCAGCGGGATTCCCCCACTGACAGCTGAAATGTAAAAACAAAAAAGCCAGCAATTGTCAGTGGTTAAGGAGTGGGGCTGCTGTGTACTTAACAGCTGATGACTCATTCAGCTGTCAGTGGGATTTCCTCCGTTGACAGTTGAAGTGTAGAGTTGAGCGAACCTCTGGAAGTTCGGGTTCTGCTGGTCCGTCCGAACTTCGGGACAAAGTCCGGGTCTGGGTCCGGACGGAACCCGAACGATCGCACGGACAACGAACCCCATTGAAATCAATGGGGACCCGAACTTTTAGGCACAAAAATGGCTGTAACAAAGTCATGGAAAGCCCTAGAGGGCTGCAAAACGAAGTAAAATGGGGGTAAGTATAGGGCAAGTGCCCTACAAAAAAATGGGGACAGGGAAATAACTTTAAATATTTTTAAAAAAATAAAAACTTAAAAAAAGCAAAAATGGAGGTGAATGTGGATCATCTTCAAAAGTCTGTGTCAAACTTCTACTAGGTGTAAGTGGAGGTAAAAACGAAAAAAATTCAAAAATAAAAAAATTTTTATAAATTTCAATAAAGGGACAGGGGTAAAAAAACATCCCGTGAACGGGATATGAATGGGGGTAAAATGAAGCAAAACGTCGGGAGATCCCGAAAGGTACTGAAACAATGTCGGTAAAAACACGGATTTTCAAGCCCAGGGGTAACTAAAGTTACCCCAAGCAACAGGCACGCTAGCAAGCCCAAGGCAGGCCTGGGTCTGGGCCTGAAACAGGGCTTCAAGCCTGCCTGGTCGTCTTGGGCTTG
>BLSH010139117.1:116638-129375 GCA_018402905.1 Glandirana rugosa
GGTATGTGAAATCTCTAATTTCTGCTATCTGTCCTCAGAGCAACAGCACAGACAGCAGTAGTAAAGTAATCTATCTCAGGATGCAGGATCAGGTCTTAAAATGGCTAAAATCTCTCCCTCACGCAGTCAGCTACCTCTCCCTACACTAACCCAAGGAGCATGTGACTGCAGCACTGTGACTCCAGCTTATAAAGAGGCTGGGTCACATGATGCACTGGCCAATCACAGCCATGCCATTAGTAGGCATGGCTGTGATGGCTTCTAAGGGCAAACCAGTGAAATGTTTGTTGATTGGCTGCCCTGCAGCTTCTCAACACGTGGAGTAAAATAGCAGAACCCCGGACCGAACCCGAACGATTTTTGAAATGTCCGGGTCCGGGTCCGTGCCACGGACACCCGAAAGTTCGGTACGGACCCGAACGTGACAGTCCGGGTTCGCTCAACACTATTGAAGTGTAAATGAAGAATTGGAGTTGTCAAAAAAAATGCAACCAGGCAATGTTTATAAACAACATTTCTCAGCCGCTGAAAGAGATCGATGAGAAGAACCATTGTTTCTATTTATCTGTCCTTCTGTTTATTCATTTACAGATCAAAGGGATGAACTTTGGACAGCAGATGAAGCCAGTTTAACCACTTCCCGCCCGGTGTGTTAACAAATGACGTCTGGGCGGGTGGTTCATTATCCTGACTGGATGTCTATTGATGTCCTCAAGATAATCCGCGATTGCGCGCCCGTGGGGGCGTGCATCGCGACGATCGGTGGTGCCGTAGGTCAGTCTGACCCACCGCATTACCGACTGAGGTAAAATGAAGCCTTTTAACATGTGATCAGCCGTGACCAATCACGGCTGATCACAGTGTAAATAGGAAGAGCCGTCTATCAGACCTGGGCAGTGGAGAGCCAATCAGCTGCTCTCCTGATGGGGGGGCTGTGCTGAATGTTTATCAGTGCAGCCCTCCCAGGATCACCTCACTGGACCATCAGGGAGCCAACCAGGACCACCAGGGAGGGAACATGGAGGCTGCCCAGGACCACCAGGGAGCCCCCGCTAGACCACCAGGAAAGGGCAATACAGTGCGCTGTAGGGATGGCACTGTGCTCATATATGATGCCTGCCAGTGCCATCCCTAACAGTGCTATATGCACCAATGCCCACCAGTGCCACCTATCAGTGACAACCTGTGCCCACCTGTGCCACCTATCAGTGCCCACCTGTGCCACCTAAAAGTGCCACCTGTGCCACCTAAAAGTGCCACCTATCAGTACCCATCAGGGCCCAGTGCCACCTATCACTGCCACTTATGAGTGTCCATCAGTGCCGCATATCAGTGCCACAAATCTGTGCCCATCAGGGCTGCTTATCAGTGCCACCTATCACTGCCCATCAGTGCTGCATATGTGCTTCATCATCAGTGCAACCTTATCAGTGCCACCTCATCAGTGCCAATCTGTACTGCCTCATCAGTGCCCATCAGTGTAGCCACATCAGTGCCCATCAGTGTAGCCACATCAGTGCCTGTCAGTGAAGGAGAAAATGTACTTGATACAAAGTTATGTGACAGAAACAGACATTTTTTTTTCAAAATTTTCGGTCTTTTTTTATTTATAGCGCAAAAAATAAAAACCGCAGAGGTGATCAAATACCATCAAAAGAAATTCTTATTCAAAGCACAACAGCACTGAAAGATGAAAATTGGTCTGGGCGGGAAGGGTTCTAAGTGCCCGGTATTGAAGTGGTTAAAGAAAGTTGTCCAGTTAAACATTTTTTTTTCCTTTATTAAATGATTTCTCTGTTTAACTCCTTATTAACCCTTTACTCTAATCAGCCTTATTAACTCCTTATTCAACTTCTCCATTTAATTATTATTTTCCAGCTGATTTAGTTTTTTTGTTCACTTCTATTTTATAAACTATTAATAATTATTTTTTTTGTTTGCTTTGTTCGTTAATACTTTTACACTTCTTTTATTGTTTTTATTGGATTTCAAAAGGCAAAATTATACAAAACAAATTGGGTATCCCCAGGCTTAACCACTTGCTGACCGCCGACCGGCGTCTGACGGCGACAAAGTGGTTTGATATTGCAAACGGCATGAATCATGTGACAGCGGCTGTGATATTGTGCACTGTGAGCGTGCGCCGCTGGAGGCGCACTCATGTGCTCATTGTGGGGGGCAGGGAGCGGATGCGGCGGACTCGAACTCCGCTGGCTACCCACGATGCCCCCCCCCACAGTGAAAGAACGGAGGTCGGTGTATGCAAACACTGATCTTCGTTCTGTGAAAGGGGGAAGGGCTGTGATCACAGCCTTCCTCTATATGGAAGCCATGATCACTCCCCTCCCCCTGCCAGTCCAGCACTAATACAGTTAGAATACACTGAGGGAACACAGTTAACCCTTAGAGCGCTCCCTCCAGTTTAACCCCTTCACTGCCAATGGCATTTACACAGTAATCAGTGCATTTTTATAGCACTGATCAACATGGTCCGACATGTCCGCCGCAATATCGCAGTACCGCTAAAAATCGCAGATCGCCGCCATTACTAGTAAAAAATAAAAACCCAGAAATTAATTCTCATCATCCGTAAATGCGGCAACTTTTGCGCAAACCAATCAATAAACGCTGAATGTGATTTTTTTATCACAAATATGAGGAAGAATATAAATCGGCCAAAACTGTTGAAAAAAAATGTTTTTTTATATATTTTTTTTGGATTTGTATTTTACCAAAAAGTAAGAAATTTGTTTTTTTTTGCAAAATTGGCGTTCTTCTTTTGTTTATAGCGGTGATCAGAAATGACACAGAGGGGATCAAATACCACCAAAAGAAAGCACTATTTGTGGGGAAAAAAGGACTTTCGTTTGGGTACAACGTCACACGACCGCGCAATTGTCAGTTAAAGCGACGCAGTGCTCTGGTCCTAAAGTGTGAAATCCTTCCGGGGCTGAAGTGGTTAAACAAACTGTATTTAATTTGTAAATAACTTGTCAATGCTTTGTACCATTGCTGACAGCTGAAGCGTAAATAAAAATGCTGCGGTCGGTATCGGTAATTGGTATCGGCGAGTATTAAAAAAAGTATTGGCACTCGTTTTTAAAAAAAATGATATTGGGTCATCCCTTATTGAAACTATTCAAATGTGTCTGATAAGATAAGGAATGATCCAAACTCACTGTGAATAGTAGCTGGTAGAATGTCTATGTGATGGGGCAATGCCATCTTCTGAAGAACACCAATAAAGTGTGGAAACGATATCTTCTGTGTGCTCCTTTCCTTTGTATATAAAGGAGAACGGCCAGGAATGTGGTGGGAAGATCTCTGACAAGGAGATGGGCACAATATGGCCGAGGTGAAGGGTTACCAGCAGGTGGGTTGTTGTTCTATCGGAGAAGAAGCTGGTTGGGGAATTTGCACCTTTTGGCTCCAACACTCAGCCAATCAGAAGCCTCCTTACACACATCTTCAGATTACTTGTAACCCTTCAGATAAATCCATTTCCTCTGGGTAACTCAGTTTATTAAATGTTCCAATAATAATACAAAGGAGGAAGAAATATTCCTGACATAAAGTTTTCACAGTTTATTAAATGTCCTTTATTTCCCCCATATAGGAGATTATTGTCAGGAATCCTCCCATGTATTATCTGTGTTCCTCTGTATAAGAGTTCCTATGGCTACGTGTCTCGGTGTCAGCCTCGCCCTGGTCACCCTGGTCACCTTGCCCTGAGTAGGAATATACATAACTGGTCACACTGGTTACTTTCACTCTTCTGCTCTGATGGCGTCTGCTGATCTGAGGAAGGAGCTGGAATGTTCCGTCTGTCTCAATGTTTATACAGATCCTGTAACCCTGAGATGTGGACACAACTTCTGCCGGGACTGTATTGGCCGTGTGTTGGATACACAGGAGGGGTCTGGAGGATATTCCTGTCCTGAATGCAGACAAACATTCAGGAAACGTCCCGTCCTCCAGAGGAACATAACACTGCGTAACATAGTGGAGAATTTCCTGCCTGCTCAACCAGATCAGGAGGAGTCCGCGGTCTTCTGTACTCACTGTATTCACACTCCTGTACCTGCTGTGATATTCTGTCTGCATTGTGAAGCTTCTCTGTGTGACAATCACCTGAGAGTCCACAGCACGTCACCGGAACACCTCTTATGTGACCCCACCACTTCCCTGGAGAACAGGAAATGCCCCATCCATAAGAAGATCCTGGAGTATTACTGCACTGAGGACACCTCCTGTATCTGTGTGTCCTGCAGTTTGGCCGGAGAACATCGGGGACACCAGGTGGAGACTCTGGATGAGGCCTCTGAGATGAAGAAGAAGAAACTGAGGAATGTTCTGCAGAAACTGATGACAGAGAGAGAGGAGATGGAGAAAAGAGTCCAAAGTCTGCAGGAACACAGGAGGAAAGTACAAGGAAAAGCAGAGGATGAAACAGAGAGAGTCACTGCCCTGTTCAGAGACCTCAGGAGACGTCTGGAAGACCTGGAGAAGAGAATCCTGAGGGAAATCTCCGGGCAGGCAGAGCGGATCTCCGTGTTCATCAATGATCTGCTCCAGGATCTGGGAATAAAGAAGGAGGAGCTGTCCAGGAAGATGGGGGACATTGAGGAGCTGTGTAACATGACGGATCCACTGACTGTCCTACAGGAATCAGACACAGGGGACTTGTGTGATACTGAGGATGGAGATGATGAGGACAGAGAGAGACATGAGAAACTCCTCCATGATGGGGGGGATCTGGATGTGGCGGGGATCTCACACACATTACACACAGGGTTATCTGATATCATGTCTGGGGTAAATGTAGAGAAATGTACAGGCACACAGGTCTATCCACATTCTACTACAAAGGGCAAAGGTAACACCAATTCTGAACCATCCAGGCCACACCCCCAACCCTCCTCCACCATACAACCATCCAGGCCACACCCCCAACCCTCCCCCACCATACAACACTCTCACCGCCAGGCTGGAGGACCAAATATTGGGGCTGTACAGCAAACATTGGGGGTGTCGGGGGTTGCAGACATATTACTGGATGTGAGGACAGCTGCTAATGATCTACAGATATCAGATGACAGAAAAACTGCATCCTTCTCATTATCACCTCAGAATCGCCCAGAAACACCGGAGAGATTTCGGTGTTCTCAGGTGATGAGCAGTCAGAGTTTCTCCTCAGGGAGACATTACTGGGAAGTGGATGTCGGGGGGGCAGAGTACTGGAGAGTTGGGATTTGTTACCCCAGTATAGACAGGAGAGGAGGTCAGCCACTGATTGGAAATAATAAGAAGTCCTGGGGTTTGGAGAGGGGGTGGGGGGATAATCAGTACTCAGTGATACATGACAGTAAGGAGATCCCATTACCCAACGGGGTCTCCAATAACAGGGTCAGGATAGATCTGGATTATGAGGCTGGGAGGATCTCCTTTTATGATCTGTGTGACCCGATCCAACATCTCCACACCTTCACCACCACCTTCACTGAGCCCCTCCATGCTGGGGTATGTGTATGGGAAGGTTGTATAAATATATGTGGGGGGGAATGAGAAGTGATAGATCTGCCCAGAGACATCACAAGGTGGATTATCTGATTGGTGATTGGTGCAATACTCATCCAATAAGAGGACGCAGAGGACAGGAAACATGAGTGATTTATGTACAAAGCTGCAGGTTTTGGGGCGTCCTTCATCCTAAACCTCACTTCACTACCTAGTGTGTCACTGACCAGGAACAAGCATGCAGGAGGTCAGATTGTTCAGCCTTCACTGGCTGCATGCTTGTTCTGGGTCAGTGACACACTACATAGTGTAGCCAAAAGTGGGGTGACACCCCGGAGCCTGAACCTTTACATTTAACTGAACTGTCTTTTTTCAGTTTTGAGTGGATTAGAACCCCTGTCAGATCTTTATTTCTTTCTGTGTCCCTGGTGTAGATTTCCCTTCATTTCCTCTCTGATAAAACGTTGTCACCAGGACAGGAAGTGAGGGTAAATCTCTCTAATGGAGCCGCGGGTAGCAGTAAAAACCTGACAGGGGTTCTAATTAGACATGTGCAGAACGAAAAAATATGTTTAGTTTCCATTCGTTATTTGTAGAGTTGAGCGAACCCGAACTGTAAAGTTCGGGTCCGTACCAAACTTTTGGGTGTCTGGGTTCAGGTCCGGGGTTCTGGTATTTTATTCCACGTGTTGAAAAGCTGCCAAGGGCAGCCAATCAACAAGTATTTCAATGGTTTTCCCTAGAAGCCATCACAGCCATGCCTACTAATGGCATGGCTGTGATTGGCCAGTGCACCATGTGACCCAGCCTCTATATGGGGCTGGAGTCACTGTGCTGCATGCCATATGCTCTCAGGATAGTTAAGGGAGAGGATGCTGCTGGCTCTGTGAGGGACAGATTGCAGAACATTTCATCCTGCATTACTGAATGATCTGATTGTGGACTAGGGAGAGATACGAGTACTGCTGCTTTGAGGGACAGATTGCAGACCTCATCCTGCTGCACAGAACGATCTGACTGGACTAGGTAGAGTCTGTTGCTTTAAGGGAAAGATTATTCTTCTAAAATCATCTCCAAGTTGTACAGGGAAAGGTTCCAGCTGTTGCTTTAAGGGAAAGATTATTGTTCTAAAATCATCTGCAAGCTCCATTCACTAATTGTATTCTAGACGCATAGAGCCATATCAGTGTTATAAAATCAATGATTTTATAACACTAATATGTCTCTATGCGGCTAGAATACACTTAGTGAATGGAGCTTGGGCATGATTTTACAACACTAATATGGCTCTATGCGGCTAGAATAAACTTTTCCTATACAACTTGGAGATGATTTTAGAACAATAATCTTTCCCTTAAAGCAACAGCTGGAAAATTTCCCTGTACAACTTGGAGATGATTTCTTGCACAAAAATAAAAAAACAGTGTTGGCTCCTCCTCCTCCTCCACTGCCACTTTCACCGCCTCCTCAACCTTCAACTCCACATCCACCTCCATTTTTGATTTTTTTATGTGATTTTAGTTTAAAAATTATTTTAAGTTATTTCCCTATCCCCATTTCTTTGTAGAGCACTTGTCCAACTCTTACCCTCATTTTCCTCCCTTTTGCAGACCTCTAGGACCTGCCAGGACTTTGTTACAGCCATTTTTGTGCCTAAAAGTTCCGATCCCCATTGATTTCAATGGGGTTCGGGGTCCAGGTCAAAGTTCGGGTCAAGTCCGGACCCGAACCCGGACATTGTCCCAAAGTTCGTCCGAACCTGCAGAACCCGAACTTCCAGAGGTTTGCTCAACTCTAGTTATTTGTGTAAATTTGTTTAGTTAATTATTTTAAGACCACAGAACATATACTGAGGCAGGGCGGCTCTATTGTGCGAAACAAAAAAGTTTTTGAATTCAAATTTTTTTCAAATTTCCAAAGAGAATAAAATAGAATAGAAAATAAAGGAATAGGATAGAAAAAACATAGAATATAATAGAATAAAACAGAAAATAGAACAATAGAATATAATAGAGTAAAACAGAACAAAATAGATTAGAAAATAAAAGAACAGAATAAAATGGAATAGAATAAAAAAAAGAATAGAATAAAGTAGAAATACTATAGCCATCTTCTGAAATTTGAATAGAAAAGAATATAATTCGAAAAACAATAGAATAGAAATGTGAATTTATATAGAATAGAAAATAACAGAAAAGTATATAAAAATAGAATGGAATATAAAGAATATAACCATCTTCCTATTCTAATCTATTCTTTTCTATTCTATTCACATTTAAATTGATTCTATTTGACTTTTGGGAAATAGTTATATTCTTTCTATGCCATTCTATTTTTTTCTATTTCGTTATTCTATTCTTTTTTTATGTTATATTCTATTCTTTTCTATTCTGTCCTTTTCTATTCTTTTCTATTCAAATTCAAATTTATTCTATTTGAAATTCAAATTTTAAAGATGGTAATATTCTTTATAATCTATTCTATTCTGTTGTTTGTTTTCTATACTTGTCTGTTATTTTCTATTCTATTCTAATATATTGTTTTCTATTCTTCTCAATTGATTGATTTGAATTTTGGGAAATGGTTATAATTAGAGTTGAGCGAACACCTGGACGTTCGGGTTCTGCGGGTCCGTCCGAACTTTGAGAAAAAGTCCGGGTTCGGCACTCGAACGTTGCCCGAACGTTATCCCGGACCCAGAACCCCATTGAAGTCAATGGGGACCCCAACTTTTAGGCCCAAAAATGGCTGTAACAAAGTCCTGGCAAGTGCTAGAGGGCTGCAAAAGGAAGTAAAATGGGGGTAAGAGTGGGGCAAGTGCCCTACAAAAAAATGGGGATAGGGAAAATAAATTAAAATCAAATAAACTAGGAGATGATTTTTGAACAATAATGTGTCACTTACAGCTGCAGCTAAAACCTCTCCCTTTAGATCTAGGAGATGATTTTTGAACAATAATCTGTCCCTCTAAGCAGAAGCCTCTACCTAGTGCAGTCAGATCACTCAAAGCAGCAGTATGTGAAATCTCAAATTACTCCCACAATCTGAGCGTTGTGTACGATCCCATAATCTGATCGTTGTGTACGATCGTAACGATCGTTGTGTTAGGCAGGGTTTGATCTGCAACTCAAAGCAGCGGTATTTGAAATCTCAAATTACTCCAACAATCTGATCATTGTGCACGATCGTGGCGATCGTTTTATGCAGAGTTTGATCTGCAACTCAAAGCAGCTGTATGTGAAATCTCAAATTTCTGCTATCTGTCCTCAGAGCAACAGCACAGCAGTAGTAATCTATCTCAGGATGCAGGATCAGATGTTAAAATGTCTCTAATCTCTCCCTGACGCCGTCAGCTTCCTCTCCCTACAGCTAACCCAAGAGCATGTGACTGCAGCATCAAGTGACTCCAGCTTATAAATAGGCTGGGTCACATGATGCACTGGCCAATCACAGCCATGCCATTAGTAGGCATGACTGTGATGGCTTCTAAGGGCAAACCAGTGAAACACTTGTTGATTGGCTGCCCTGCAGCTTCTCAACACGTGGAGTAAAATACCAGAACCCGGGACCCGAACCCGAACGTTTTTTGAAATGTCCGTGTTCGGGTCCGGGCCCGAACGTTACAGTCCGGGTTCGCTCAACACTAGTTATAATCTTTTTCTTCTATTCTATTTTATTATAATTATATTCTATATTTTTATTGTATTTTTTTATTTTCTATGTTGTTATGTTTTACTCTATTATATTCTAAGCTTTTATTTTCTGTTATATTCTTTTCTAGTCTATTATTTTTTTTTCTATTCCTTTATTTTGTAATCTGTTTTATTCTCTTTGGAGATTGAAAACTTTTCAAATTTGAAAACTATTCGAATTGATATGAATTCCATCCAATTTTTTTCATTATTTTGGATTTGTTTCACTTCGAATACATCCAAATTTCTGAGAAATCAAAAATTTGTCTGAATTTCACTTTGGAACAAAACAAACTGGACATCTTGTTCTACTCCTCCCCACTCCATCCAAATCTAGAACAATAGGATTTGTCTAGACACAAACTTTACTATCCACAATGAGAATTCCTATAGCATAGTTTTTTGGAAAGTCTCAATGGATATATTTTAGCATAATACACCATCTCCTTTTTTGATTAGTAACAGTAAATTTGAAAGAAGAATTTGTGGGATTTTAAGGTGTCAAGAAAAAATATATAATAATTCAATTTTTTATATAAAAATATATAATTATTTAATAAGTGATTTACATATAATGATCATGGTACATTACATTACAAAATTGTTTTGAGTGTATGCTCTACATGTTTCGCCTTTATAGATTCGGCTTCTTCAGGAGCTTTTAAACACCAATTTTGCATTTATTTGTAACTGAAAACAGAGAAAGACATCAGAAAGAATATATGTATATAAATACACTGTGCAGATTGTCCTACCTCCCCACTCCATCCACCATTTATTTTTAGGGGAAGCAAGGCAGTGTGCACACTTAAACGACATCATTTATTTACTAATGTATAACATTGGCGCTAGTTACCATGTCCTCCTAAGCCCTCACCTTAGTACCAGAGATCTAGGAAAGAATATACAGAGCCACGGACACTTTTGAAAGACAGCCTTCCAGGGGGGTATTTGACAAGCCACAGAGGAGGTAAGCCACTGATGAGTAAAAAGGAATGTTATATTATAGACATATTATATTAGTTTCTGTCACTTACTTCTCTTTAAACTAGTTAGATTGATTTCAGTTTAGATTTTAAATCATCTTTTAGATATTATAATAGATAGACCTGTTTTAAGCTAATTGCCTGGACTCAATGTTTGACTTTGCCTAATACGTTCATATTCACCCTTTTTTAATCATAATTACCAAATTGGCAAATATTTTTATATATATTCAATTTGTATTGTTATTCAATAAAAAAGAAAAAAGAAGGGGGATAGTCTCAATGATAGAGAAATAAACCCCTCCAGATATTGAAGACAATAATATTGATACAACTCGGAGGAAAAAAGAAAAAAAGAAAAAAATCTTCCCCCAAACCAACATGTTTGCTGTGAAACAGCAAACTTATTTGATATATTTATTATGGGTTAATACTGGAAGAGAGAAAATAATCTTCCCCCAAAGATATATTTGCTATAAAGCTGTACAACTATTATAAATTATATCTTATATTTAATTTGGTGTTTAGTGATACCTGAAAGGTTTTCAATGAGAAGTAGCCAGTGTTGTTTTCCACTCTCAGAAACACTTCCGGAGTTTTGTACAAATAGCTGGATACAAGGGCTTTTTTAACTTGATCTGGTCTTTCTGAAGATTCAGTCAGCTGTAGCAATGACATATAAGAAAGCCTTATATTTATCATTTTTCTCACTAGGTTTTTAATTTGGGCAGAGAGTCCCAGGTTATAATAGACATAGAAACCATAGATAAAGAAATTGAACAATTATATATAGAAAATGCTAATTTAGTATCAGATATAGCGTTTTCCAAAAGAGAGGACGATTTAAAAAAACATATAGAAACCTTTGTAGGAGAGGTCCTAAAAGGGAAGGAAAAGAAATTTGCGAGAGATAAACTGGCATATGATGCTAATGAAGCATATAGATGGTCAAAAGAAAAAGAGAAAAGACAAAGGTTTGTGAAAAATGTTGTAGAACAAAACAGACAAATGAATGATGCCACAGATTCTGAGGGCTCTTCTATTTCATCCCTCTCCTCGGTCCCAGCAGGCACCTACCGATTTGGAACCAGAGGAAAGGGATCACAAAAACGTAAGGACGATGGAGCTAATTCCTTTCTCTCCAAGTCCAAACGCACTTCAAATCAATCACATACACCCAACTCATCACGCTCTTCCAAAACAAATACGAATTCTTCTCTATCACCTCACACTAGCACTATGGAATTATTAAACACTCCTATGGGGGCAACTGCTGCCCCCCCATCTCAGATAAAATCGGGTCCTTCAAACACTACAAACACTGAAGCACGCACAGCCCCTATTTTCACATCTCAGATCCCTTTAGATTCAAAAAAGATCCCCACATCGGATCCCATCAAACTAAAGTAAAAATACAAAAATTAGAGGTTATTAATCTTTCATCTTATAACTTAACCCAGGAGCAAGTAGAGGTTCTAGCTCTTGGTTTAACTTTTTGCCCTACAGAAAAAGCTAATAAATTTGAATTAATAAAAGATATTCATCTGTTTGCAAGAAAGCTCATGTTTAGAGTAATGTATGATAAAAAGCAAAAACCAATGGCTTCTAGTCCCCCAAGTGAAGTTTGGGACAATTTAACAATGGAGGAGCTGAAATCCCTACAAGATCTGATGGATCTTTGGGATGAAGGCAACCCCCCTGAAGAACTGATTGACAATCTAGAAGAAGATATTTTCCAAAGTCAAACTACCAGTCTCACAAAAAGCAAATCCTTTCCCCCTATACTTTCCTATAAAGGGAAATCTACTAATTTCCCTCTATTAAAGGCGAACCCCAACATCTGGGCCTTTGTCAAACAGGTGGAAAAAGAAATTCAGGACACTCAATGGAAATACTCCTCATTGTCTAATCTTAATCCAAAACAAGAATTGGCCCTAAAAGAACTAGCAGCCAATCAGGAGATAATAATAAAGCCAGCAGACAAAGGTGGCAATATAGTAATAATGGACCAATCAAAATATGAGGACATGGTCCTTAATATACTTCAAAACAAAGACTGGTATAGAAAAATACCAGAAATATTTTTAGAAAGAATGACCAGAAAATATAAAGATCTAATCACTATAGCCCATATGGAGGGAACTATTGACAAAAAAACCTTTGAATACCTGGAGGTAAAAACACCACGAACACCAACATTATATGCCTTACCATTCCGTATATTACAACCACAAGCACCACAAAAATGGAGGTCCATAAGTTTCCAAAAAAACAGTTATCAAGGGAGGTATACCCGATATCACTAATCTAGAAATATAAAAGACCAGTAAGAAAGATTTTTATAAAGACCATAAAAAGATATGGTCAGAAACAAAACTTCATATAATTCCTGGTACAGGAGTATAAAACTAACCAGGTAATAATGATATAACGGTGGAAACAGACGACCGAAATAATAATAGAGGACTAACCGACGATCAAGAAAATCCCGGTTAAGAACAAAACCTAATTCTAATCTGTTACTCCTCATAAAGGTAACTCA
>BLSH010139118.1:10484-24277 GCA_018402905.1 Glandirana rugosa
AGCTAAGGTACCCTGGGCGCCACCACTGTGGCTCACTGGATGTGCAGGGTAGAGCAAATTAATAAATTGGAAGATTTAGTCCTGACCTCACAGCACAAGCGGGAGACACACTCTAAGACCTGGAATCTTTGGAATGCATTTACCTGCTCTGATGAAGGGAAAGCACTATTTGGCCCGAACATCTTGGATATACCTACTTGGCCGCATTACCCCCCCTTCCTTCCCTCCCCTCTTCCCCCTCCTTTTTTCTCTTTTCTTCTATTATGTCTTTCCTTGTTCTTCTTTTTCCTCTTCCATACTTTCCTGGACTCTCTAGCTTGCTCTCACTTCTGTACTTTCTTAAACTTTGGGTTTTTGGGTGAGGCGGGTCCCATGGAATCGATAAGTAGAGATCATTTCTAACATGACTGGGTAGCACTTTGTTCTCTACTTCTACGCCGCCGCTGTAATAAAGGCATATTGAAAGAGGTGGCCCATTTATAACATATATGGGGCATTGTCAATATTAAGTCATCTGTGGTTTCATGCGGCCTGTCTTTTACTTTGCGAAATAAAATATTTGAAAAAAAGAAATAAATACACAAATAATGAAAAATCATCATAAATAAGTAAAATAAATGAATAATATGTAATAATGCACTAATAAATAATAATTAACCTCTAACCTTAAAAAAATATTAAATAAATTATTATTATTATTATTATACAGGATTTATATAGCGCCAACAGTTTACGCAGCGCTTCAACTTGAGGGTAGACAGTACAAATACAATAATAATACAGTAGGAATCAGAGGGCCCTGCTCATTAGAGCTTACAATCTAAGAGGGAAGATCAAGAGATACAAGAGATAATAACTGTGGAGGATGGGCTGATGGAGAAGATAAATGCACAGTTGTTAGGTGGGAGGCAGATAAGCTTCTCTGAAGAGATGCATTTTCAGGGATCGCCTGAAGGTGGACAAAGTAGGAGAAAGTCGGGACAGATTGGGGTACGGAGTTCCAGAGGATGGGAGAGGCTCTGGAGTAGTCCTGGAGGTGAGCATGGGAGGAGGTGACAAGGGAGAGAGCAGGAGGCCTTGGGAGGCGCAAAGAGATCGATTTGGTTGGTATTTTGAGACCAGGTTAGTGATGTAGCTGGGGGCCAGGTTGTGGGTGGCTTTATAAGTAATTGTTATTATCTTTAATTTAATTAGTTGGTTGAGTGGCAGCCAATGGAGGGGTTGACAATGGGGCGTAGCAGACGCCGAGCGGTTTTTAAGGTGGATGAGCCTGGCGGCAGCGTTCATATTGGACTGAAGTGGGGAGAGACTAAAGGTCAGCCAGTGAGGAGGGAGTTGCATTATTATTATTAATAAGAAGAAGAAGAAAGAGAAGAACGCCAAAACCTGAACAAAACAAATACATTAATAATAATAATAATACATTTTGTGTGAGGATGTTTAGTTACTTATTATTATTTTTTTATTTTTTAAAGCGGTAAGGGTTAAAGTTAAGGGTTAATTATGTATTTATTGTTACTTAGTATTCATTTATTGAATGTATTCATATTTTTATTTGCAATTTTTATTTGTGTATTTATTTTACATTTATTTATTCATTTATTATTATCCGTATAATAATAAATAAAAATAGAATGAAAAATAAATAAAATAATAAACAAAACTAAAATAACCCTAACCCCAACTCCTAATCCTAACCTAAACTGAACTGAACTCGAACCCCTTACCCGAACGAATAAACATTATAATAAATGAACACTAATAAAAAGAAAAAATAAAAGCTAATGGAAAAGCTAAAAAAAAAAAAAAAAGCTGAAATGCCTTAGCAACAAATGATTTAACAGATAACAGTTTTCCCCATTGGCTAATAAAAAAAGCCAAAGATAAAAACGCTGCATACAAACACGCCAAAGTCGCGTAAAAAAAACCTTATACATATAAATGTATTTGCGCAATTTTTCAAACACAATTTTTTTCGTAAAAAAAAAAATAACACTTACATGAAATAAAAGAAAACAGAACAAAATATTCACCCCGATTTTTTTTGTTTATTATAAAAGATGACGTTACGGCGAGTAAATAGATGCTTAACATGTCGCACTTTAAAATTGCGCACACTCGTGGAACGGCGACAATCTATGATACTTAAAAATCTCCATAGGCGACACTGTAAACGTTTTTGGTTCAGGTTACCAGTTTAGGGTTACAGAGGAGATCTTGCACTAGAATTATTGCTCTCGCTCTAACGCACGCGGCGATACCTCACATGTGTGGTTTTAACGCCGTTTACATATAGGGACACAACCTACGTATGCATTTGGGGTGCTTTAAAAAAAAATGTATTATTTTATTTTTACATTTTCCTTTTAAAATTTTATTTTTTGATGACTTTTATTCCTATTACAAAGAGTGTAAACATCCCTTGTAATAAAAATAGGGCATGACAGGTCCTCTTTACAGAGAGATCTGGGGTCTATAAGTCCTCAGATCTCTCCTCTAGGCTGGGAAACCTGAGATTAAAATAAAATAAAATAAAAAAAAAGCGTTCTCTGCAGGTAAAAAAAAAACGGCATTGTTTACATCGGAAAACGCAGGAGGTGACATCGTGACGTCGCTTCCGGCCTTCGAGGTTCATAGAGATGGCCGGGGACCATCTAATCCGTGCCCAGCTCTATGATGAACCGCTGCCGCCGGTGGATTCGTTCTCCGTCTCCCCGATCCAACGGGCGAGCCGGGAGAAGCCCCGGAGTGTGGCGGGAAGGGGGGTGTCCCCTCCCACCGCCTGTAAAAGCAATCCAGAGGCTGAATAGCCGCTATGATGGCTTTTACTTTGCAGGGAATCGCCAGCTCAAAAAAAAAAGATATCTGCTCCAGTGACCATTGTCTCAGTGAGGGAGAGCGACAGGAAAGTCCAAAATGTTGGCGTTGTCACCAGAAATAATAGAGAGGAAGTCCTCCAATAAGGAAGAGTGGAATTATAATTTTTACAAATTTTCTCTCACTTCCTGTTGTCCAATGGGACACAGATGGCCAAAAAACTGACTGGAGTTTTTACCCCCCCCCCCTCTACCAAAACATTTTTAAAAAGCTTTGGCTTTACATAGAATTTAAAACCTAGGATTCGTTTCAAATTGATTTGCAATTTAATGAGTGAAATAAATATTTGATCCCCTATCAATCAGCAAGATTTCTGGCTCCCAGGTGTCTTCTATACAGGTAACAAGCTGAGATTAGGAGCATTCTCAAAAAGGGAGTGCTCCTAATCTCAGCTTGATACCTGTAAAAAGACTCCTGTCCACAGAAGCAACCAATCAGATTCCAATCTCTCCACCATGGCCAAGACCAAAGAGCTGTCCAAGGAGGTCAGGGAGAAGATTGTAGAGCTACACAAGGCTGGAATGGTGGCTACAAGACCATCGCAAAGCAGCTTGGTGAGAAGGAGACAACTGTTGGTGCGATTATTCACAAATGGAAGAAACACAAAATAACTGTCAATCTTCCTTGGTCTGGAGCTCCATGCAAGGTCCCAGCTCGTGGAGTTTCAATGATCATGGAGAACGGTGAGGAATCAGCACAGAGCTACACGGGAGAATCTGGTCAATGATCTCAAGGCAGCTGGGACCATGGGCACCAAGAATACAATTGGTAACACTGCACCGTGAAGGACTGAAATCCTGCAGCCCCCGCAAGGTCCCCCTGCTGAAGAAATCACATGTAAGCCCGTCTGCTAATGAACATCTGAATGATTCAGAGGAGAACTGGGTGGAAGTGCTGTGGTCAGATGAGACCAAAATCCAGCTCTTTGGCATCAACTCAACTCGCCGTGTTTGGAGGAGGAGGAACGCTGCCTATGACCCCAAGGCCACCATCCCCACCGTAACACATGGAGGTGGAAACATTGTGCTTTGGGGGTGTTTTCTGCCAAGGGGACAACTTCACCACATCAAAGGGACGATGGACGGGGCCATGGACCATCAAATCTTGGGTGAGAACCTCCTTCCCACAGCCAGGGCATAGAAAATGGGTGGTGGATGGGTCTTCCAGTGTGACAATGACCCAAAACACACGACCAAGGCAACAAAGGAGTGGCTCAAGTACAAAGCACATTAAGGTCCTGGAGTGGCCTAGCCAATCTCCAGACCTTGATCCCCTAGAAAATATGTTGAGGAGGCGAAGGTTCAAGTTACCAAACATCAGCCTGGAAACCTTAATGACTTGGAGATCTGCAAAGAGGAGTGGGACAAAATCCCTCCTGAGATGTCTGCAAACCTGGACGCCAACTGCAAGGAATGTCTGACCTCTGTGATCGCCAACAAGGGTTTCCCCACCAACTATTACATGTTTTGCGAAGGGGCCAAATATTTATCTCTCTCATTAAAATGCAAATCAATTTATAACTTTTTTGAAATGCGTTTTTATGGATATTTTGGTTGTTATTCCGTCTCTCACTGTTATAATAAACCGACCATTAAATTTATAGAGCGATCGTTTCTTTGTCAGTGGGCCAACCTACAAAATCAGCAGGGGAGCAAATACTTTTTCCCTCACTGTACGTTGCGGTCTGCAAGTGGTTCACCAAGATCCTGGCTGAAAATATCGCCATAACCCCCGAAACGCTTTTTCTGCAGGTTCATGAGCCACCGGAGCGGTTTCCAAAGTGGAGGAAAGGGACGTCGGAGAAATGATCTGGCGGTGCGGCCGGCTGCTTCCATAGGTGATCAGAGTAGATCCTCCTTGATCACCTCTATGGCCTTAGAGGACCGGAGCGACGTCATGACATCACTTCCGGTCCAGGCTGGAAGAAATATTTTTTTTCCTTTTAAAATGAAAGATCAAAAAAAAATACTGTTTAATTTTTTATTTTTGTTTATCGCTTGCTTTTAAAGGCAAAGAAGAGATTTGGGGTCTTTTTGACCCCAGATCTCTCCATAAAGAGGACCTGCCACCCCTTATTCCTATTACATGAGATCTCTCCATAAAGAGGACCGGTCACCCCTTATTCCTATTACATGGGATCTCTCCATAAAGAGGACCTGTCACCCCTTATTCCTATTACATGGGATCTCTCCATAAAGAGGACCGGTCACCCCTTATTCCTATTACATGAGATGTCTCCATAAAGAGGACCTGTCACCCCTTATTCCTATTACATGAGATGTCTCCATAAAGAGGACCTGTCATCCTTATTCCTATTACATGGAATCTCTCCATAAAGAGGACCGGTCACCCCTTATTCCTATTACATGGGATCTCTCCATAAAGAGGACCTGTCATCCCTTATTCCTATTACATGGGATCTCTCCATAAAGAGGACCTCTCATCCCTTATTCCTATTACATGGGATGTAGTGCACTACATCTACACTAGTGTAGTGCAATAATGCAGTATTTTCCTGAAACACTCTGTGCATGAATGGATAACATTCAACCTGTAGAAAAAATAGAAGAACATTTGAGTGGTTTGGGGAAAATCCTGCATTATGGCCACTAAATATACCCAAACATCATGGGAAATAGGTATTTATTTTCTAGAATCTTCCACGGGCTATAATGCATTATTTCCCCCAACCACTCTATTTTTTTTAGGAATGAATACCATTCATCCTGTAGTGGTTTGGAAAAAAATCCTGCATTATGGCCACTAGATGGAGCCAAAGATCATAGGAAATAAGCATTTATTTTTTAAGATTCTCCACAGGCTATAATGCAGTATTTTCCCCAACCACTCTATGTTTTTAGGAATAAATAACAGTCAACCTGTAGAGAAAACAGAAGAACATTTGAGTGGTTCAGGAAAATACCGCTTTATGGCCACTAGCTGGAGCTGAAGATTATAGGAAATAAGTATTTATTTTTTTAAGCTCCTCCTCAGGCAATAATGCAGTATTTTCCTGAACCACTCTGTGCATGAATGGATGACATTCAACCTGTAGAAAAAATAGAAGAACATTTGAGTGGTTTTGGGAAAATCCTGCATTATGGCCACTAGATAGAGCCAAACATCATAGGAAATAGGTATTTATTTTCTAAGATCCTCCACAGGCTATAATGCAGTATTTCCCCCAACCACTCCTGTTTCACTCTATTTTTTTTAATAATGAATACCATTCATCCTGTAGTGGTTTGTAAAAAAAATCCTGCATTATGGCTACTAGAAGGAGCCAAAGATCATAGGAAATAAGCATTTATTTTTTAAGCTCCTCCGCAGGCAATAATACAGTATTTTCCCAAAACACTCTGTGCATGAATGGATGACATTCAACCTGTAGAAAAAATAGAAGAACATTTGAGTGGTTTGGGGAAAATTCTGCATTATGGCCACTGAATATAACCAAACATCATAGGAAATAGGTATTTATTTTCTAGAATCTTCCACGGGCTATAATGCAGTATTTTCCCCAACCACTCTTTTTTTTTAAGAATGAATACTATGGGAATCCTGCATTATGGCCACTAGATGGAGCCAGAGATCATAGGAAATAAGTATTTATTTTTTAAGATCCTCCGCAGACTATGATGTGGTATTTTCCCGAACCACTCTATTTTTATGAATAGCTAACCTTCAACCTCTAGAGAAAATAGAAGAAGATTTGAGTGGCTTAGGAAAATAGTGCATTATGGCCTATAGATGGAGCCAGAGATCATAGGAAATAAGTATTTATTTTTTAAGATCCTCCGCAGACTATGATGTGGTATTTTCCCGAACCACTCTATTTTTATAAATAGCTAACCTTCAACCTCTAGAGAAAATAGAAGAAGATTTGAATGGCTTAGGAATATAGTGCATTATGGCCTATAGATGGAGCCAAAGAGCATAGGAAATAAGTATTTATTTTTTAAGATTCTCCGCAGGCTGTAATGCAGTACTATTTTCCTGAACCCGAGAAAATGTGTGCAAATTCACATCTGACTTTAGTTTTCTAGAGAAAGATTTTTTTTATACACTTGACCTCTAGATAAGGTTCGAACCTCCTGCTCTGGTCAACATCTCAGACCTTAACTATCTATCTTAGACATAACGGTAACCAGGACCTAACAGTTTCCCCATAGGGGACACAAACAGGGTGCTGGACTCAAAGGTAAAAATAATCTGGCTACAATTTTTTTTTTAGGCGCACAAAAAAAAAGTTTATTTTGTATAAAAAAATAATAAATATTACAATTTAAATCTTTTTAATATAAATATAATAAATTAGATTTATAAAAAAAAATAATAAATGGAGGGAATTTGTCTCCTGACCAATCAGAGACTTTGTATTCTAGTCATGTGACTTCTGCTTTCTCATGCGAGTTGAAAGCTGGGCTGCGAGTCGTAGATTCCTCCCGATCTCGGTGTGGACGGTTCTCCAGGCACACCCAGCATCTCCATGCTCCTCCAGGATCCTCTGCAGGGTGTTGAATGTTTGGCTGATTCCCTGTATGAAGAGCTGGTTCTCTGCTCCCTCCCCGATACAATCAGACAGCTGTTGCTCCTGGTAGTGGACGAGTTCCTGAAGCCTCTCCCAGGAAGGCCGGTGGCAGTCCAGTCTGTCTTGGTTTCTTCTGTAGAACCGGATGGTTTGGTCGGCCACTTCACGCACAGCAATGGCGGCAGACTCAACCTGAATAATATTGTAAAGCGAGTCAATGACAGGAAGGGGAGATGAGTTTTCATGGCAGACTTGGCCGGTCTTCTCTGAAGGAACCATCTGGTTGAAGCTTTGCAGAATCTGCCTGGTCCATTCTCCTTGGTTTCGGTGGATCCATTTGCAGGTTTGGGCAGAGACGATGGAGCTGAGGATCAGTAGGAGGACTGCCCAGGAATAGGTGCTGATCATTGTGTCTGGGGTACAAGGGATCGTCTGTTCTGTGGGCTCCTTGTTCACCAGAAGAGGTCCTGGTCCTCCTGGGTTGCTGCTCTGTGATGAGCTCCATCTTTCTGCTCTCTTCTTATAGGGCTGAGATTTAGGATTTATCACAAAAGTGAAAACTTTCAGCTCAAACTTCCCAGACTGACTGATTGGAGTTTAGTTTCAGTTTCACAGTCACCGAAAATTGAATTTCAGCTCTTTTACTTCATCCCTTTCTCAACTCATTTGCTTCCTTTTCATGACATATTCTACTGATCGAGCAGCAGGAGGGATTCCGAAACCAGGGAAGGATGCAGAATCCAGCCTAGGCTGATATCTCACTTCCGGGTGGACCGACCATTACAAGGAAATTAAACTGAGAAATAGATGTGAATGGATGATAAGTAGCATTTTGAAAACTTGGTTTTAGTCAAAGAAATCTCCCAACCATGTACTGCTTAGGAAACATGTTGGTAGAGCATTGGACCCACAGTTATGTACAGTTGTGCTCATAAGTTTACATACCCCGGCAGAATTTATGATTTATTGGCCATTTTTCAGAGAATATGAATGAGAACACAAAAACATTTCTATCACTCATGGTTGGTGTTTGGCTGAAGCCATTTATTATCAATCAACGGTGTTTACTCTTTTTATATCATAATGACATCAGAAACTCCCCAAATCACCCTGATCAAAAGTTTACATACCCCAGTTCTTAATACCGTGTATTGCCCCCTTTAACCAGTTCCACAACGCCTACCGCATATTTATAGCGGCAGTGTGGACGCTGGCCGCAAATCGCCGTAAAAAAGGTGGCAATCTGCAAATGGCCGCTAGGGGCACTCCTGAGGAGTGTGCCCACGGCCCGGGCGGACCCGATGTCCGCCGGCAAGCCGCGATGAGCGGCCACAGGCAAAGAACGGGGAACCGCCGATGTAAACATGGCGGTTCCCCATTCTGACAGTGCAGGCATGGGAGATCTACTGATCCCTGTCACTGGGATCAGTTAGATCTCTCATGCCCATAGTAGCCCAACCCCCCCCCCCACAGTAAGAACACCCAGGGAACACAGTTAACCCCTAGCTCTCCCCCCCGGGTTAACCCCTTCACCGCCAATGACATTTATACAGTAATCAGTGGACATTTAAATTTCTGATCACTGAATAAATGTCATTGGTCCCAAAAAAGCGTCAAAAATGTCCGACGTGTCCGCCGCAATATCGCAGTACCGATAAAAATCGCAGATCGCCGCCATTACTAGTAAAAAATTTAAAAAAGATAAAAACCCCAGAAATGAATTCTCACCATCCATAAACGCGGCCATTTTTGTGCAAACCAATTAATAAACGCCGATTCCAATTTTTTTTATCACAAATATGAGAAAGAATATAAATCGGCCAAAAACTGTGAAAAAAAAATTTTTTTTATATTTTTTTTGGATTTGAATTTTAGCAAAAAGTAAGAAATTTTTTTTTTTTTTTTTGCAAAATGGTCGCTCTTCTTTTATTTATAGCGGTGATCAGAAATGACGCAGAGGCGATAAAATACCACCAAAAGAAAGCTCTATTTGTGGGAAAAAAAGGACGCAAATTTTGTTTGGGTACAACGTCGCACGACCGTGCATTCATCTTGCCATCAATTTTGACCAAATTTCCTGTGCCTTTGTAGCTCACACATCCCCAAAACATCAGCAATCCACCTCCGTGTTTCACAGTAGGAATGGTGAACCTTTCATCACAGCCTTGTTGACTCCTCTCCAAATGTAGGGTTTATGGTTGTGGCCAAAAAGCTCAATTTTGGTCTCATCACTCCAAATGACTTTGTGGCAGAAGGTTTGAGTCTTGTCTCTGTGCTGTTTGGCGTATTGTAAGCGGGATACTTTGTGGCATTTGCATAGCAAAGGCTTTCATCTGGCGACTCGACCATGCAGCCCATCTTTCTTCAAGTGCCTCCTTATGTGCAGCTTGAAGCAGCCACACCCCATGTTTTCAGAGGGTCCTGTATTTCATCTGAAGTTATTTGTCGGTTTTTCTTTGCATCCCGAAAAATTTCCCTGGCAGTTGTGATTGAAATCTTAGTTGGTCTACCTGGCCGTTGTTTGGTTTCAACAGAACCCCTCATCTTCCACTTCTTGATGAGAGTTTGAACACTGCTGATTTCCATTCTCAATTCCTTGGATATCTTTTTATATTCCTTTTCTCCTTTCCTGTTTTATGCAGTTCAGCTACCTTTTCTCGCAGATCCTTGGACAATTCTTTTGCTTTCCCCATAACTCAAAAACTCAGCTACAAATCCGGCTTTTGGAGGTTTCTCGCCATCAGCCTGGGTGTTCCTAGGGATCTCTAGAGCAGTCTAAAGAGTATGTGAAATGATGAGAGCACCATAGATTTAGATCAAGTTCAGCAAACATTTATTTTTCACAAACGAGAGCTCATAAGATATATCCAATGTATTTTGAGAATTCATAATCCCCCCCCCCCATCATGGTTTACAAGCCGGTAGTGATAGATGTTTGGATACGACTGCACAGATATTTGCAGGACATGAGATACCAGTAAAAACTGTACTGATGCCTTTGAGTATTTCTGATGAGGAATACACATCCTAGTGTTGGGCGAATGGTTCGGGACAAGCAAAAGTTTGGCCTGAATTTTGCCCAATGACGCTCAGTCAATATGCCATTAAGGAACAGTCCGGGAAACTGTCCAGCTCATCCTTAACAACGGATGAGTCATCAGCTGTCAGCGGGCTTCCCCGGCTGAAAAAAAAAACAAAAAACAAAAAAAATGGTGTGGGGTTCCCCCCGCAGTCCATACCCGGCACTTTGCGTAAGGAAAGGGAGAGACGAGCGAACGCCCCCCCCTCCCCCTGAACCATACCAGGCCATATGCCCTCAACATGGGGAGGGGTGCTTTGGAGCAGGGGGCTTGCTTGTGTCTTTTTAAAAGGTACCTCCAAGCAATCAGGATCAACAGACCCTTTAGCATACCCCAGCACTCCTTGCCAATACAAACATTCAGTGCTGGAATTGCATACCACCACGTTCCTGCTAGAAAAAGTTATGGTGGGAGGAATAGTGACCCTTTGTTAGTGTCAGTGGTAGTAATAGTGCCCCATCATTGGTGTCAGTGGGTGGAATAGTGACCCATTATTGGTGTCAGTGGGAGGAATAGTGACCCTTTGTTAGTGTCAGTGGTAGTAATAGTGCCCCATCATTGGTGTCAGTGGGTGGAATAGTGCCCCATCATTGGTATCAGTGGTAGTAATAGTGCCCCATCATTGGTGTCAGTGGGTGGAATAGTGACCCATTATTGGTGTCAGTGGGACAAATAGTGTCCAATCATTGGTATCAGTGGGGGGAACATTGCTCCATCATTGGTATCAGTGGGAGGAAAGTTGCCTTGTATCTGTGGAGGAAAAGTGCCCCATCATTCATGTCAGTGGGAGGAATAGCACCCCATCATTGGTGTCAGTGGGAGGAATAGTGTCCCATCATTGGTGTCAGTGGGAGGAATAGTGTCCCACCATTGGTGTCAGTGGGAGGAATAGTGCCCCATCATTGGTGTCAGTAGGAGGAATAGTGCCCCATCATTGGTGTCAGTGGGAGGAATAGTGTCCCATCATTGGTGTCAGTGGGAGGAATAGTGCCCCATCATTGGTGTCAGTGGGAGGAATAGTGCCCCATCATTGGTGTCAGTGGGAGGAATAGTGCAACATCATTGGTATCAGTGGGAGGAATAGTGCCCCATCATTGGTATCAGTGGGAGGAATAGTGCCCCATCATTGGTGTCAGTGGGAAGAATAGTGCTCCGTCATTGGTGTCAGTGGGAGGAATAGTGCTCCATCATTGGTATCAGTGGGAGGAATAGTGCCCCATCATTGGTGTCAGTGGGAGGAATAGTGCCCCATCAATGGTGTCAGTGGGAGGAATAGTGCCCCATCATTGATCACAGGTGTGTCAGGAGGGAGGAGTTTCTCCTGCTGCTGTCTGCTGGTGGAGCTGCTCCAGGTGCTCTGTGTGAGAGGGGAGTTTGTTGAAATCTCTCCCCGCCCTTGTGGCCCCCTCCTGGGGAGGCCATGGAGGCCTCCACTGCTGGAAGTTCACAGCCATCCCCTGGACTGTCGGGTGACATGCCTGCCCCCATGCAAGCCATGGCTGGGGATCTCTTTGCCCCTGGTGAGGATGAAGGCTCGGAGGCCATTCGGGAGCGAGTGGTGGCCGGGAGTAAAGCCCTGAATAAGGAGAGAGATGAGCTCTACAAGCTTAGAGCGGAACTGAAGCGCCTGCGAAGGCAACGTGAAGGTTTACACAGCAGCAGCCGTAGATCCATGGATGCAGAGATCCAATTGGCTAAAGTTCGGGTGGAACACCAAGAAACCATTGTGTCCATGATGGAAGGCAGAGACAGGCCCTTCAAGGAGAAATTTTCCACTAACCGCAGGTCTGCAAGAGTGTCAAAGATGGAGGTGGAGGAGGAGATCCCCATTTCTGACCCCCTGCCCCCTCAGGGAGAGGTAAGCAGCCCTATGCCATCCCAGGACTCAGGAGGCATGCTAAGGGCCATCCAGGCAATGGAGTCTCCTATACGGGGGGATCAGCTGGGGTTTAATAATGAGGACATTACAGATGATGTGTCTGACAAGGTAAAGACTGTCAAGCCCCATGTGGTGGAAAAAACTGTTTTTGTGCCATTAAACACAGGGAGTAATGCTGACAGTGTGCCCAGTGACAATCAGGCTGCCAATCCTGTGTGCAGCAATGCTATGCCTGCTGATGATGCTGCTCAGCAGAAGTTACTTTTAAAAAATGTCATTCCTGCAGAGGGACTGCAAGTCTCAGAAGAACCCATTAACCCTCCTGTAGCTGAATCCAAAGCTACTTGCCCTGTTGACTCTACAGCGCAGCATCAGGTCACCACCGGTATTGCAGCTAAAACTGTGACTTTACCTGATGGGAGATTGAATGTGGGTGTGACTGATAGCAATCATCCCAGTACAGGTGTGATGGACAATTCTGCCAGTCCAGTTGCAGCAGTTGCTAATAATAATAATGTACAGACTAATGTTACATCAGTGTGGGGCCTTGGCCCTGATAAGCCCACATTTGCTCAGGTGGTGCGCTGTGCTCCTGGTAACTCCGCTACCAGACAGGTCTACCCCTCACAAGCTACCACTGTGAGCACCCCAGGATCTGGTCTTGGGTCTCTGGCTTCTGCTGGAGGTCCTAGGAGAAATGTAGTCATTCTTAAATGGGAAGGTGGTGCAATCCCTCCAGCACGGCGTGTGGTGGTAGATATGATTTTGGAGATGGGTTTTGGGGCAAATGACCTGTATGCCCTAATACATGTAGCTGGGAGCAGAGAATATACTATTAGCTTCACCAGGCCAGAGGGTCTTGACCTGTTCTGGGAGCGATATGAGGCTCGGTGCAGGACAAGACCCGAGTGGGAAGGTTTGGCACCAGTTGCTGTCTCACAGAGGTCAACAGTAAAAAAGATAACCATCATACTCAGTAATGAGAGCGTTCCTGCTCGGGATTTAGAGGTCTGGCTAAGAAATTATGGAGAGGTTTTGACAAGGCCAAATAAAATCCTGGATGAGCGTAGCATCTGGACTGGTGGTTGGTCAGTAACAGTCAGGTTGTACAGGGATGGGAATGTTGTCCGTCACCTGCCCTCTTCAGCCTTTATAGGGAGGGATAGGATGACTGTTTTCTACCCTGGTCAGCCCAAGCTGTGCCACCGCTGTGGAGAAAAGGGACATTTTAGCTCCTCCTGTTCAGCCTTGATATGTTCAGTGTGTCGGGGTCAGGGTCATGTGGCTAAGGACTGCACTGAGATGATAAGGTGCAACCTTTGCCAGCGCCTTGGTCACCCCTACAGCCGATGTCCTGATGCCTGGCACAATATGGAGAAGGAGGTAATAGAGGAACTGTTGAGGCTGGATAGGATAGAGGGTGAGG
>BLSH010139134.1:22786-44830 GCA_018402905.1 Glandirana rugosa
TGTGGTGCCCTCCACCTCACATGATACCCCCTTGTCCCAGCACTGTATGTATCTATTTGAGTCCTTACCAATCCCGCCTGGATTTCTGTTAGGAAGAGGGATTGGGGGGGGGGGATTTGTGCTAGTATGGATGATTGAGGCTGGGTTCACATATGTGCAAATTTAATTTGCATGACAGGAGAGTGTGCCCGGCTCTGAATGGAGCCGGTTCACACAGCTCTGGGGTGGCCTCGGTCTGCATTTGGAAAGGGCCCTGTGTGTCTTTGGTTCCGATTCAGGTGCAAATTTAGGCAAAATGTCGAACCTGATTCGCACCTGAAACTGTGAGCAGGGATGCAGCGGACCCCCTGCTGTGAGCCGCAGCATGTGTGAACCCAGCCTGAAGGAATTTTTGCTAGGAAGGGAAATTTGGGGGGGGGGGGGGATCTTAGTGCTAGGAAAGGGGATTATAAGTGGATTTGTGCTGGGAGAAGTGGATTTTAAAGGGGGAAGAGGATTTATGCTCAGAGGGGAAATTTGAGGGGTAGAGGATTTGTGCTAAGAGGTGGGGGGGAGATGGAGAAAAACAGGATTTGAGCTGTGAGGGGAGATTTGTACTGGAAAGGGGGGGAATTGTTTTGGGGGAGAATTTTGGCTTGCAAAATACATTTTTATGCTTAGGGGATTAATATGAAGATTGCTGCTGATTTTTTTAATTCGGAGGAGGGAGAGAATTTTGTTCCTACATCCCAGAGGAGGAGGTGGTGCATTTGGCCTCCACCCTGGGCGCTAAATGACCTTGTCCCAGCACTGGTTGTAGTTGTTACTCCAATAGATATTAAAGCAAATACAGTCTGGAGCAACAGCCAGCATTTCACAATTCACTGAATAGCAAACCTGTGAATGTGTTAATAGCTGCCAAAAAAACACACCTGTATTCTGTCTTCTTTCACGATGTATATGGTAATTATTACAGTTTTGTACCATCCCTGAAAGAAGATTTGTGCTACTGATGAACAGAAAATAACTAAAAATACAGAAAGGGTAAATCTCAACAGGGAACGTGTACTGTCATGTGTACAGATCAATATAAAAAAATATACCAATGAATAATTGTTAATAAATAAAATAAATAAATAAATATATAAAAATATAAATACATATAAATAAAATTGTTAATCAATAAAAACACAAACCAATATAATAGGTTGCATTTATGAATGTATTATGGTTTGCATATTTAGAATTAAATATACTGTATGTCCTTAAGAAAATTAACCTGTTTTTATTGCAGAGGCAATTGATTAAATAAAGTTTTCAATCACTGCAAAAGTTTTTTTTTCTACTTTTTAAAAAGGATAATCTCCATCCCATGAAGACAGTGTAAACAAAAGGCAAATTCCATGAGTTTTGTTTGAAAAAAAAAAATGAGTAAAATATAACTTTATAACCAAAGGGCAAAAGCTTGAGCAGAAGTGAATGCATTAGTATTCTCCATGAAGCCGTGCATGTGTCTGCTTAAAGTTAAATGTAACAATGAGGGCTTATATCAAAGAAAGGGAACTCCTATATAAGCAATTGATTCCAGAGGAGGCTGGGAAAAAAGAGTGAGCACTAATCAAATTTTATGAGAAAACAAGGAAAGAGGGACGTTATTTACACAAACAGCCAGAAAACAGATGCTGCCTGAGCTTGGAAAACAGAATAAACCTTTAATGTTCTGCTCAGATAGTTGTATTTAAAGAACAACTCCAAACTAATAAAATAAATAGGTTATTTAATAAATATATATTATCCTGCAAAAAAAAAAATTAAAATTAAGGTTGCATACCGCACACAGGCCAGTTTTTTGCTAAGATTTGTAACTTTAAACCCGATATCCCAGATATGCTACATTGCTTGTTCATGACGTAGGGGGTTTTGGCTGGGAGAAAGTAGGGAGGGCACAAAAATAATGAGTGCATCCTTACATCACTTGACCCTCACTGTACCTTAATCCTTCAACTGACTTGAATATGTTACCCTACCCATAAGGCCTCATTCACCCAGGAATTTTATCACAACTGCTGTCAGAATCCAAAACATTCCTGCGGCTTGATTCATAGGTGGGTGCAGATTGTTGTGACAAAGCAAGGACAGGCTGACAACGACCACAACTATCCATGGCTGCTCGGATATAATTGCACACAAAACGATTACCTTGCTTTTAGCATAGATTGTCGCCCCTGGGAGTAAGCTGTCAGTGTCCAGGGGCAATCATCTGTCCCTAACTGCAGGCAATCACTCACAATAGTGTTCATTTGTGTAGGCTGTGGGTGTTCTTTGTCTATATGTACTGTATATTGTATTGTCTAAATAAATTTGATATTACAAAAATTGGGCAGGGCCTGTTGCTCCGCGTGGTGTCCAGATCCACATGTTCTTCTATTTATATGCAAGTAAGTACCTTGGGGGAAATTGTCTAGATTGTGGTGGGGTGAGCATGCCACCCATTGTACCTGTGAGTCCCATTCATTTTCATGTTTTTATATAATCACTCATAATAAATCACACCAAACAAGACTCAGTTTGGGCAAATAAATTTTTGGCATTGTTTAATTAATTGGCATCGGCCGATTGTGCTGCAAATTAGGCCGATTAGTTTATGCACTAAAGGCCGGTTCACACAGAGGCGATCCGACATGTGGGGCAACTCAGCGCGACCCCACACAGTGCGACTTCAGCACGACTTGCAAACGACTTCTCTGATAAAAGTCAATGCAAGCCACCCCAAAAGTAGTACAGGAACCTTTTTCTAAGTCGCTCCTATTAGAACTGACAAAGAAAGACAAAAGTCCAGGCAGCTTGCCAAGTCTGAGGACATCACTGATAAAAGAACCAAAGAGATACAATATTTATACTTATCAAAGGGATGAACTCCGGTGGGTAAATGAGCTCAGTCTAACCATATAAAGACTAAATCTTTTCTGACATTTGTTGCTAACAAATGTAAGAAAATCACTTAGAACCCCCAAACATTATATATTTATTTTAGCAGAGACCCTAGAGAATAAAATGGCGGTTGGTGCAATATTTTATGTCACACGGTGTTTGAGCAGCGGTCTTTCAAACACAATTTTTTTTAAAACAATACACTTTAATGAATTAAAAAAAAACTAAACAGCAAAGTTAGTCCATTTTTTTTTTCGTCCAAAAGTTTTGATTACCTGTTTTTGTGTATTTAATATTTAAGATACATAGTTTTTTTAATCTAAATTATACACACAAGTGCACTGATTTGAGGCTTGCTGTGTTGTTTAATAAATGTTTAATTTAAGCAATTTTCTGTATCACTTCTTATTACTTAACTGTTAGATTTTATGAGATGAAGGGAAAAAAAAAATAGAAAAATCAGCCTAACATATCGGCCCAAAAAAATCGGCATGATATATCCGCCATCAGCCACCCCGATTTCTAAATATAGGCATCGGCCAACAAAAAACCCATATCGGTAAACCTCTAATAGGGATGTTATTCTGTTATTATGTTTTGTTCAGTGTTATACATTCTGGATACATATGTTCTTTGCCCCTGAAGAAGCAGTAGCCTTGGCTGTGAAACACGGCAGGCCTGAATTTCTAAATAATGCAGTATAAGGACACCAAGTACCAGTTTATAACTCAAACTTTATATGAACTTTGTTGAGTGTCAACATACTGTAATTTTTTGTAAGATACTTACTAGAAAGAGAATGTGAAATATGAGTTTGTATGGTTTTAATAACTTATTGTGATTAATAAAATGTATACCCAGTGATGTGAACAGCCTCAGATGCTACACAGGGTTGAAACAAATCTCCCTGTATAAGTTTTACAATGTATATCTGCTGTCTTCAACTGTATATATCCTTTATAAAGTGAACATCGTGTTTTCTCTTCTTGGTTAAGACTGCAGTGAAGCCTGGGCACACAGCTAAAACAGCTGATTGGAGGAAAGGCACACACACCCTCTCCTCATAGGTAGAAACTCTCAGCTCCATTTGTTGTATAGTTCAGAGCTCTACTAATCTATTTATAGCAACCTCCCCAACACAAAACTCAGGCTGCTTTTATCATATGTGGTGGAGAACTTATCAGGCTGATAACAGAAGAACGCAGCAAGAGACAGCTAAGAGATACAGGGCTTTGGAGAGAGATAACAAAACACTGCAAATCTATGTGCCCAGCTCAAATTTAATGAATCGGGTTTACATCCACTTAATTGTGTTTTTGATGCCTATTTTTGTACAGTGCCTTTAACCCCTTGCCGACCGCTGATCGGCAATTGACGGCGGCAAGGTGGCTCGTGAGCGCAAATCGCCGTCATATGACGGCGGCCGCGCTCACGAGCCTAGTGAGCGCGCGCTCACTGTGTTCGGGGAGGGCCAGGGAGCGGGTGCGGCGGCTTCGATTGCCGCCGGCTACCCGCGATGGCCCCCCCGGAGCGAAGGAACGGAGGTCCGTGTATGTAAACACGGACCTCCGTTCTGTGTGAGGGGGAAGGGCTGTGATCACAGCCTTCCTGTATACGAAGGCTGTGACCACTTCCCTTCCCCAGCCAGGGCAGTCCCCCTACAGTTAGAACACGCCCAGGGAACATAGTTAACCCTTAGAGCGCCCCCTGCAGGTTAACCCCTTCACTGCCAATGACATTTACACAGTAATCAGTGCATTTGTATAGCACTGATCGCTGTATAAATGCCAATGGTCCCAAAAAAGTGTCAAAATAGTCCGACATGTCCGCTGAAATATCGCAGTACCACTAAAAATCGCAGATCGCCACCATTACTAGTAAAAAAAAAACAAAAAAAACCCCCAAAAATGAATTCTCATCATCCGTAAACGCGACCACTTTTGCGCAAACCAATCAATAAACGCTGATTGTGATTTTTTTATCGCAAATATGAGGAAGAATATAAATCGGCCAAAAACGGTGAAAAAAAATGTTTTTTTATATTTTTTTTTTGGATTTGTATTCTAGCAAAACGTAAGAAATTTGGGTTTTTTTTGCAAAATTGTCGCTCTTCTTTTGTTTATAGCGGCGATCAGAAATGACGCAGCGGTGAGCAAATACCACCAAAAGAAAGCTCTATTTGTGGGAAAAAAAGGACGCAAATTTCGTTTGGGTACAACGTCGCACGACCGCGCAATTTTCAGTTAAAGCGACGCAGCGCCGAATCGCAAAAAGGGCTCCAGTCCTAAAGCTGGAAATCCTTCCGGGGCTGAAGTGGTTAAAGTACTTTTCTATAAAGGGAATCTGCTGGTTCCAAACTTGTTGCACTTATTTATTACAGGTAGCATCATAAATTTACACAGTATTTTACATATACACTCACCGGCCACTTTTTTAGGTACACCTGTTCAATTGCTTGGTAAAAAAAAAATGTTAAACAGCCAATCACATAGCAGCAACGCATCAGAATGGGGATGAAAGGAGATTTAAGTGACTTTGAACGTGGCATGGATGTTGGTGCCAAACGGGCTGGTCTGACTATTTAAAAGAACTGCTGATCTGGGATTTTCACACACAACCACCTCTAGGGTTTACAGAGAATGGTCCGATAAATAGAAAATATCAAGTGAGTGGCAGTTGTGTGGACAGAAATGTCTTCTTGATGTCAGAGGTCAGAGGAGAATGGACAGACTGATTTGAGATTATAGAAAAGCAACAGTAAATCAAATAACTACTCGTTACAACCAAGGTATGCAGAATACATCTCTGAATGTACAACACATCAAACCTTGAAGCAGATGGGCTATAGCAGCAGAAGACCACACCGGGTGCCACTCCTGTCAACTAAGAACAGGAAACTGAGGCTACAATTTGCACAGGATCACCAAAATCGGACAATAGAAGATTGAATAAACATTGCCTGGTCTCTATTTCAGCTGCAACATTCAGATTGTTGGGTCAGAATTTGGTGTAAACAACATGAAAGCATGGATTCATCCTGTCTTGTATCAACGGTTCAGGCTGGAGATGATGGTTTAATGGTGTGGGGGGTATTTTCTTTTCACACTTTGGGCCCTTTAGTACTAACTGAGCATTGTTTAAATGCCATGGCCTATCTGAGTATTGCTGCTAACCATGTCCATACCTTTATGACTACAGTATACCCATCATCTACCCAAAATCTCAGAGGAATGTTTCCACCATCTTTTTTGAATCTATGCCATGAAGAATTAAGGAAGTTCTGAAGGCAAGGGGTCCAACCTGGTACTAGAAAGGTGTACCTAATAAAGTGGCCAGTGAGTGTATATTGTACATTCACATCACCCACCATCGTCTTCTACAGAGGCAGAACGGGGATCTGCCAATGTAAGCAATGCAGATCCCCGTTCTGTCATTGGACATGACAAAGATCTACTGTTCCCAGTGATCAGGAACAGTGAGATCTGACATGTCCCTGCCATCCCAGCCCCCCTCACATTTAGGACATGCTGAGGGAACACAGTTAACCCCTTGATCGCCCCCTAGAGTTTAACCCCTTCCCTGCCAGTGACATTTATACAGTAATCAGTAGCTATTTTTAGCTCTGGTCGCTGTATAAATGTTATTGGTCCCAAAAAAGTGTCAAAAGTGTCTGACCTGTCCACTGCAATGTCACAGTCCCAATAAAAATTGCAGATCGGCACCATCACTGGTACAAAAAATAATAATAATAAAAATGCCATAAATCTATCCCCTATTTTGTAGACGCGATAACTTTTGCGCAACCCAATTAATATTCACCTATTGCAATTTTATTTAACAAAAATATGTAGAAGAATATATATCTGTCTAAACTGAGGAAGAAAGTGTTTTTTTATATATATATTTTTTGGGGTATGTATTATAGCAAAATGTAAAAAATGTTTTTTTTTCAAAATTGGTGGTCTTTGTTTATAGCGCAAAAAATAAAAACCTCAGAGGTGATCAAATACCACCAAAAGAAAGCTCTATTTGTGGGGAAAAAAGGACGTCAGTTTTGTTTGTGTAAAACATCGCACGACTGAGCAATTGTTAGTTAAAGCAATGCAGTGCCGTATCACAAAAAAACGCTCTGGTCAGGAAGGGGGTAAATCTTTCCAGGTCTGAAGTGGTTAAACATTATTAGAAGCTGTGCACACATAAATAAATGTATGGCCAAACTGTAGACAGAATCGTCCATGCATGTCTAGATAATATTGCAGCACTAAAAACAGCATCTAATCTAAAGAATCCTCACACTTCAACCAAACACCAGATGGTAGAAAGACTTTAAATAATAATAAAAGTAATAACAGCATGAATGTATCCACAGCAATAAGATGAAATACAGCAGGCTGCAGAACCTTCTCCTCCACAATTCTTCATTAAACGTACATTATGTCCCAATGATGAACAACATGAACATAAAAGGAAGCTAAAAATAGCGTGAATTCCTCAGCTGAACAGTATAAGCATAGAGCTTATACAGTACCATCCAAGCATACAGTATGCAACCATACATCTTTCCTGCCACCATTTTTACTATTCATGAGAAATGATTTAATCAGAGAAAACCTGCATCCTGGCATCTATGTAAAGATGTAACGATTAAATAGAATCAAAGATGAAAGGTTCACTGCAGTAAAGAAAAGAGCGGGTGAAGCCTTAACTATTACATCAACCCCTGTGCAGACTATAACTGTGTAGGGCATGCCCTCAGAAATTAGTTGCCAGGGTTGCGAGGAACAAATATTTTTATTTTTGGCAAAAAACATGCTTAAAAATGAAAGGATGTTTTTAATAGCATTAAGTTACAAACGACCTGGTATAGACTTAAAGCCCAACTCCAGGCAAAAATTAAGTTTGAAGTCTCAGTCTTGATTGCAGACTTTTTAAGCCAGTGGTTCTCAACTCCGGTCCTCAGGACCCACCAACAGGCCAGATTTTAAGTATTACCTTGGGGAGATGCAGACTAGAATACTGCAATCACTGAGCAGCAAATGATATCACCTGTGATGTATTTCAGTTATCCTGCAAACCTGGCCTGTTGGTGGGTCCTGAGGACAGAAGTTGAGAACCACTGTTCTAAGCTATCCTTCAGTATAATGGATCAAAGTCACAGCTTTCTCTATAAGCCAAACTAATTTCCTGCCCTAGAAATCAGATTATGGTCTCCTCACTGCTCCCATGAGGTCTCCTGCCTCACGATCCTATGAGACAGAGCCCTTGCCAATGGAAGTGTCACTTTCACCAGTAGGAGGTGTGCACATGGCAGGCGGTGATGTGGACACCAGAATAAGGACCCCAGGAAGGAAGGAAATGGAAGAAGATGGAAGGATTGCCATGTGACTGTGGCTTCCAGCAGTTATCTAGAGTGCGGTGGGAGGGGGATTGCTAATAGCCTGTAGTTGTGATTTAAATATTATCTATCAAATGTTTGTAGTTTAAATTGTAAAAGAAAACTATCTATGTTGTTATTATTTTAGTAAATAATAGAGATGTATAGATCAACAATTAGAGGGATCTCTTTCTTTTAGGGCCGGTTTACACATAGGGATCCGACTTGTGTTGCCCCAAGTTGCTTGACATCAGAAATCCCATTGAAGTGAATGGGAGCCGTCTTAATGTACACTACTGAAGTCGCTCCGAATTCAAGGCTACTTCAGAAAAGGTTCCTGTACTACTTCAAGGCGACTTCTATCCGACTTGTGCCAATAGAATTCAATGGAAGTCGCCTCCAAGTCAGATCCCCATCTATATTGAAGCGACTTTACAGGAAAAAGAAAAGAATTTACACAGTTACTCCCCCTAATTACCCAGGCAACCCCCTTCCTCCCTTCTCTGATTGGCAAGAGGCAAAGTCGCCTGACATGGAGATCACTTCAGGTCGCATTGTAAGTCGCCCAAAGTCTCGCTGAAGTCGCCTTGAAGTAACGTTCAAATTGCCTAGCAAAGTTGCCTTTGAAGTCAGATCGCCTAGCTGCGAACCGGCCCTTACTCAGCCACATAGGGAGTGCATTGTTTCCAGGGAATTGATTTAGTCAGGCCCCGTTCTCACTACACGTAGCAGGAACTTGCATTTCCGATCGCAATTCTCATGCTAAAACACCTGTTGCATGAAGGGCAGCACATTCACTTGAATGGTCTGCCTTATGCCTGATTTTCATTCCAAAGACCAACTTTTGGCCCTGAGCCAGGAGTGATGTTAAACATTTTGCCACGATTCTTGCATGCTATGTTGCGTGACAATTTCTGCAAAATCATGCCATCCTTGGAGTACCATTTAAAATGAATGGCAAATAGGGCCTCAAGGAGTAAAGAATGTTCTAGTGAACTGATGACCAAAATCTTAACATGTGCAAGAAAAACAACAAGACGATTGAATGATTGTGACTTCACATTATTCACTTAGCAAAGTAACACTCACTTTGCAAAGGCCAAAACAACATCTGTGGCTGCCCCATGTACATACATAATTACATGTTACACTTTGAAACAGCCCTTTAAGTGTGACTTCTAAATCATGTGATCACTGTAAGTGACAGCTCAGTTACCGTGCTAGGAGCATGCAGTGAGCGCAGCACAGAAACAGCACAGGAACCTCAGAGCCCCAGGGACAGGTAGCGCCCTCCTAGGTAGGTGCTAGAAGAGAGTGTCTTTTTGGTCTTTCTGCCTACCAGGAAAATGGCCAGGTAAAACTTAGAGTGCTCTCTGCCTACCAGGGAGCAGGATCTATTGGTTAGGTCTGCTCATTGTACTCAGGTGCAGCTCAGCTTGTTTGACTGTCCCTCAGTGGTCCAATAGGGAGGCATATTGGCCAGTGGGAGGGGACCTGACAGGTGAGTGCATAGGCTTTGTTACAGTCCTGCAATTGACAGAGGAAAAGTGCTGCATTGCATGTTGAGATACTGTATAAAAGCCCAGGGTACATGTGCTCAGAGTTAGTTGAGTCGGGGAACAGAGTCCAGGAGGGAGGGGGCAGCTGCCCTCTCCTCCGCAGAGGTGGTCGTGCGGCCTTGGGTGGTCGGCCCAAGGGCCTAGTGAGAGAGAAGCTGAACCCAGAGGTCCTGCAGAGCTGACTGGAAGGGAGACACCAGCAAGGATCTGATTCTGCCTACTGTGAGTACAGATCTGTGTCTTTGGGGCCTGTCAAATGAGGGTCACCCCCTTCAGCTAGAAGAGTCAGTGGACGGGTGTCAGTAAAGGTGATGCTAGAGAGTATCCTGAAGATAAGTGCATCAAGTCTGCTGCTAGTGAGAGCAAGAAGACTTAATTCCTCCATACATGTGGCAGTATGGTTAAAGCAGTGTGATTGCTTCCACAAATACTTCGGCCAAGTGAGAGTTGTCCTTATCCATTGTGATTAGTTCCATTTGGAGTATCCCACTAATTTCTTCTCCCATCCAAGTTCCAAAATAAAATACAAAAACCCTAATACCCTGAACTGGTCATTGAGTAACGCGCAAGGGTGAGTAAGGGTGGGACAAATGGAAGCCCCTAGCAACCAAGGTGGAAACCCTTAGTAACCAGCTGCAGGTAACCGGAGAAAGGCCTATGAAGTCAACACACAGCAAGCCCTACAGGGACAGTGCTACAGCGCATTTGTGAAATGTGTGGGTGTTCAAGTCCCTTTGTATAGACGCTGCATATATGCATTACATGGTTAGCATAAGGTTAACACATATTGATGAGATTATTTACATTAATCGGATCTCTTTTTACAAATGCATCTAAAAAAAGGTTACACATTTCCTTTTAAGAGTTGAAAAAAATCCAGGCATGCACCCTGGGTGAGCAGAAAACAAGAGCAGTCTATGAACACCCACTATACCATACCAGGTTACATGTATTCAAAATAGGAAGGTACCTTGCAAGCGGGAGAGCCAAGGGGAGGCAAGAGCTTCTTTTCCACATCCATTCCACAAGAGGATATGGAGGTTTGTAGGGGGAACTATAAGAAATCTAGAATCCCCTTTACAATAAGGGCCCCCCAGATATCCACCACCAAGCAAGAACCCCTTATCCATTCCCACAAAGAGTTAAATGTAAGACCCCTTTCACACTGGGGACGTTTACCTCTAGAAATAGCACCTGTAAGGCGCCTGAAAACTGCCTCCCCTGCAGCCCCATTGTGAAAGCCCAAGTGCTTTCACACTGGGGCGGTGAGCTTGAAGGACAAAAAAAAAAGTCCTGCAAGCAGCATCTTTAGGGCGGTATGGGAGCGTTGTATACCCGCTCCTCCACCTCCCCTGCCATTGGAATGAATGGGCAGCTCTTCAGAACCTTTTGGGCGCTTCGGAAGCACCCCAACATGGGCACTTTTAACCAGATGGGGTTAAAAGTGCCCCATTACCGCTATAACAGTGGTAAGGAGCCGCTAAAACTAGGGGCACTATATCGCTAACAGACCCGCCGCTTCAGTGTAAAAGTAGTTTCAATAAAGCACACTGTGTGGCAAAGTCCTTTAATAAAAATATCCCCCCCCCCCCACACACACACACACACATTGTAAACAATGTTTTCCAATGTAAATCCATTATCAATCATGTCATCCTGCAATGTAAATCCAGTATCAATCATGATGACCAACGTTTTACCACTGACACAGTGATCTGCTGCCCAAAAGCATGGAATTCCCCATTAAATTCCAGCCACACCCTTATCAAGGCATGCAGCCTGGTTGGCCAGGAAAAGGAGGGCAGTGAGCTCCCTGCTTTCTGTACCATGCTAGGTCACGTGCCTATCAACATTGGGAGGGTATCTTTCATGGGGGAAAGGGGGTGGTAAAGCCACCATTCCTACAAGGTACAATGTCCCCATGTTGGAGGTACAAAGTGCCTCTTCACATCCTGTTCCCAAGAGGATGTGGGAGTTTGCGGGGGACTACATTGGTAGCTCTTACCCATTCCTACAAATAGGTAAATGTGAATAAAAAACATAAATACAATATGACTAGAATTAAAAAAATGAATTTCCCTGATGTAAATGTATTAATAATGTAAATCTGTTGTCAATCACTGTCCAGCAATGTGAATCCAATGTGAGTCCTGATGATCCGATGAGGCTCTCTGCAACCACAATGACCCACCACACAACGAAGTGACCTAGTCACACTACTGCCACTAAATGACAAGATCCTTGGTCCTGCTGGAATGCAAACAACAACAATGGGGATACAGAGGCCATTGATCAAATAGGGTCACAAGTGTTTTACAAGCAGAATCACTAAATTAAGGCAAAACATAAATACATATAAAATACAGCAATTACATCTAAGGACTGGTAATGTATATTACGGTTTAGTTCTTTACTTAGCCTCATTAAGTAAAGATCTTTCAGAAACAACAATCTCTAAAGGCAGCCCATACATTAGGCAGTTTTTTCGTCCAACCAGTGGGTTAAATGACGATTCCCCCTTTCACACATTCGAGTTGGATGGGGGAATCCTCGGCAGAATACACAGATCAATGCTCCAACCCATAGCATGCAGCTCTAATCGAGCAAAAAAAAAAAAACCCAACAGGCGGTTGAACAGAAGTCGATCAATAGATTGGCTTCTTTTCAGCCACAGTGGCCACACATGGATCGCAATTCTGCCATTTTCCCTTATTCTCTGTACTGGATAATTCCACAATCTATATCTTGTCTGAATATATTAAAGGTTATGCTACCTTCCTCTGTGCACTGAAACAAGAATGGGCTTACTGTGATCTGGTAAATAGCAGCATTCACTGGCTTCACATTAGCACTGACATTTATGCTAACCCAATTTCCCCCCTGTAGGACATACAGTTCAGGTCCAGCAACTAGACCTTCTAGACAATGTTGTACTGGGATATGTGGAGTCTACCAATATTTAAAGCTGAATATATTAAGGTAGAAGAAACCCCCACTGGGACTTTGAAGGGAAACCAACTCAACAAGAATATAATGCAAAATAAAATGTAAACATTTATTGATTTGTTTAAAAAAGAACCAAAACACAGCGTTCAAAAGAGAGACATGAACAATGGCAATTGTTATTGAACAGTTGCAAATGGTTACATACACTTGATGAGTTTGCGTATAGTGTGACAATGGATATACAAAAGAACAGACAATATGTCCACTGCACTCTGCCGTGAAACAGCAGAGGGAAGCTGAACTTCAAGCAAACAGCTAACTACACAGATAAAATATGAATATGACCAGGGGCTGCCATTGTTGATATGTCTTGCCTGATGAGCAGTGGCAGCTGGTGAATTTTTAGGATGGGGGTCACCAGGCCCCATCCTCATGTTTTACTCCTCCCACTTCTCATAAGCCCCACCCCTTATAGAGTCAACCCACTCCATCACAGTATACAGCTCAGCATCACAGGTAGGGGTATATTCAGCCAGTAACACAGTATATAGCCAGTAACACAGTATATAGCCAGTACAGTGCTCCCAGTCCCTCCAGTGCTCCCAGTACTTCCACTGCTCCCAGTAAGTCCCTGCAGTGCTCCCAGTCCCTCCAGTGCTCCCAGTCAGTCCCCCCAGTACTCCCAGTCCCCCCAGTGCTCCCAGTCCCTCCAGTGCTCCCAGTCAGTCCCTCCAGTGCTCCCACTCAGTCTCCTCAGTTGTCAGGGTTCTGTGGCTAGGCAGACCAGATATTGTTGCTACACCTGAAAACTGAGCCAAAACCACAGAACTTGGAGAAAAAAAACTTGGAGCGGATAGCAGGAGGGATAGCAGGGAGTCCAACTTGACAGCAAGTAGTGAATTGGCGTAGTCCAGAGGGGCGGCAGCCCGGGAATCAACATAGTCCAGAGGGGCGGCAGCCTGGAAATCAGCATAGCCCAGGGGGGCGGCAGCCCAGGAATCAGCATAGTCCAGAGGGGCAGCAGCCCAGGAATCAGCACAGTCCAGAGGGGCGGCAGCCTGGGAATCACCATAGTCCAGAGGGGCGGCAGCCTGGGAATCAGCATAGTCCAGAGGAGTGGTAGCCCAGGAATCAGCATAGTCCAGAGGGGCAGCAGCCTGGGAATCAGCATAGTCCAGAGGGGCGGCAGTCTGGGAATCAGGTTAGTCCAGAGGGGTGGCAGCCTGGGAATTAACATAGTCCGGAGGGGCGACAGCTCAGGAATTAGCATAGTCCAGAGGGGCAACAGCCTGGGAATCAGCATAGTCCAGCTGAGCAACAACCCGGGAATCAGTATAGTCCAGCTGGGCAACTGCCCAGGAATCAGCATACTCCAGAGGGGCAACAGCCCAGGAATCAGCATAGTCCAGAGGGGCAACAGCCCAGGAATCAGCATAGTCCAGCTGGGTGGCAGGCTGCAGATCACTGGTGGCCGGCATGACAACAGGTGACCGCATGGAGAAGGTATGGACCCCATAGGCATGGGGCAACATGAAGGAGGCATGGACACCACCGGCAGGCGGCAACATGGACGAGGCATGGATACCCTTGGCAGGTGGCAACATGAAGGAGTCATCAGCATGGAAGAGGACTGGATCGCATCAGCAACAGTAATCAGCATGGAGGAGGAGTGGACATGATCAGCAGGCAACATGGATAGTGGCAGAGTTGTGAGAGCAGGTGAAAAGTTCTGTTTCTTTTTGGGCTTAGATACTGGAGTCCTACAGGTAATTGCATTGTGCTGACCAGAGTGTACTGCTGATGGAAAAGGAGTAACAGTATTGGGGAGAATAGAGGGAAGAGTAGCAGAAGTACAGGAAGAGGCCTGAGATGTTGCTATGGGTAGTGGTACTGCAGGGGGAGCCTCCAATGGATTGCATACAGAGGAAGTGTGGTTACTGGTGGCAGGCTACTGATCTACAGGAGGTAAGGAACACTCAGTAGAAGCTTTGGTTGCTAAGGGTAATAGAGGAAGAGCAGATCTGACTTTATATGACTCATCTAGCACTGGGGATATGATCTCTGACCAAGCTTGTAGCAGAGAGTGAACTAAAGTAAGTTTGTCTCTCCCTTGCTCACAAGGGTCTGTCCTTCACTCCTAAGCAAAATATGGAGGAATTTACAGTCTATAAGGACCTTAATTTGTTTTTACATAAGGTCCTTTTCCGTTATCTGCATGACCAAAAAAATCAGGGTCAGGCGGCCATTGATGGCTTGGGAGGTGAGGATCGTAGGGCCCTTGAAGATCTCATGTCACTGGCTGATCTGTGTAGTTCCGACTCTGATGATTCGGAAGAGGAGGAAACCATCACCTTGAGACATGTAGACCTCAGGATCAGATTCAAAAAGATGTTGCCCTTTTCGAAAAATAAGATCATCAGTAACTTCTTTGACTCAGTGAGTCAGGACCTGCGAAGAATAAATTGGGAAAATTTGATGGGTGATAAATCTCACCAGGAATGAGAGAAGGGCTCTTCAAAAGCTCAAGCAGGCTAAGGATGTAATCATAAAGAAAAGTGATAAGGGGGGGCAACATAGTTCTCCTCAGTGAGGAAAATTATGTTAAGGAGATTTGGAGACAACTTGGTAATCAATCTATCTATACTAAACTCCCCATTTCCCCCTTTCCTAATCTTGTTAAAGCACTTAATGAAAAACTCGCCTGGGCTCATGAAGAAGGTCTACTATATAATCCCCAATCTGCATAAAGATGCCATTAACCCTCCCGGGAGGCCGATTGTCTCGGCAGTCCATGGCCCCCTGGAAAGGGTGGGAAAGTACGTCGATGAACTGCTTAAGCCTATGGTACCGACCCTCAAGTCTTACGTGAGGGACACAAAAGATGTTCTGGTGAGAATCGATGATGTTAGAGTTGACCAGAAATGGTTGCTGGTGGGTATCGACGTGGAATCTCTTTACACGTCGATACCCCAACAGTGGGGCCTTCAAGAAGTTGACTATTTTTTGAATATTATCTTCCCGGACATGTCCCATCAGAACAAATTTGTGTTAGATCTACTAGAATTCATGTTAAACAACAACTGCTTCCAATTTTACTATCAGCAGATCTCTGGTAGCTCTATGGGAGCTCCATGGGCCCCCTCCTACGCATGCTTACACTTGGGCATGTGGGAGGAGATCTATGGACTCTGACAATTTGATGACTGTGTGGCGTTGTGGATACGCTACATAGATGATGTCCTAATGGTTTGGAAGGGGACCGAAGAAGAGTTGGTTGAGTTTATATGTGTTCTCAACCAGAATAAGCGTAACATCAGACTCACTTTCATTTTCAATATCAAGTCGATCCCCTTCTTGGACCTCAGGATATCAAAAGATGATGACCATTTGGTCACATGTACTTACCGAATACCGACTTCAGCTAATACTCTCCTTAGGGCCGACAGTCATCACCCTAGGACCCTAATACGGGGCATACTGGCGGGACAGTTCCTCCGTATACGGAGGAACTGTTCCAGCGAGGAGACTTTTGAGAGGGAAGCACGGGACATGTACCGGAGATTCAGAGAAAGGGGTTATTCCCATAAAGTACTTAAGATGGCCAAACAGAGAGCTAAGTGTCGAGATAGAACTTCCCTCCTGGCCCCTAAAAATGAGGCGGTGCCTGAACCCAAGCCTAGGGATCCAGTCAGATTCATTACAGAATACGGGCTCAATGGCCTGAGGTCAGAGGGGTTTTGGATCGACATTGGTCTGTTCTGACCCGGTGTCCCCTCCTGGCCAACATTGTGGGGATTATCCCCACATGGTGGCCAGGCGGGCCCCCAACTTCTCAGATATTTTAACAAAATCTGAATACATTCCCACCACTGATGATTCTTAGCTATCCACTAGACCTAGAACTAAGGGGATGATAGCTTGCGGACACTGTCGGATCTGTAAACACGTTGAAAGTACGTCGGAATTTACCGATGCTGATGGAACCCAGACTTTTCAAATCAGGAGTCTCATTAATTGTTCTACGACACATGTAATCTATAGCCTTTGCTGCCCCTGTAATAAATTCTATATTGGTAAAACGAAACGCCAATTGCGGATTCGAATCAATGAACATCTTAATGACATCTTAAAAAAGGAACCCAAGAGTCCCCTGGCCCAACATTTTCTGTTATATCATCAGTTTAGGCTAGAAGGGATAAAAGTAAAAGGCATCTATGCGTTAAAAATTAGCAACAGACGAGGTGACTTTGATAAAGTTCTCCTTAAGAGAGAAAAATTTTGGATTTATAAATTAGATACTATGGCTCCTAAAGGCCTTAATAGGGAACTCAATTTACAGGTATTCTTGGAATAATCCGTTTGCGTTTGGTGTATTAATCTCCGGCATGTGTTTCCTTTTAATTTTTTTTATTTTTTATTTTTTTCCTCACCCTCCCCTGGCTGTAATGTCTAACTATACTATTTTGGAGAAGGGGTGATTCATAATGTGTGGTTGGCCTTAGCTTTTAGATTTGTGTGTCTCCTTGCCTTTAAGAGTGTGCTCTGGTCCCTTTAATGCCTGTGAAGGCGGAGAAATGGAGATGTATTTATACAGGTCCCCACCAGAGGGCACACTTGTGCTGACAAAGCTGGGGTATCGCAGCGAAACGTGTCCACGCGGGGCTAGAGTCCAGATGCCTGGCTTTCAGCCATAGCTCCAGAGCCGACTAGTCACATAGTCCCTGCTCCAAACGCTGCACTGCACGCTCGTTGCTGAATGACCGCTGATTTGAACGGTTGTCACAAAGCTGCACAGTCGGCTCCATCGTGTGGTCTGTATAGGACGGTTCGTCCGGTAAGCCTTGTCAAGTGAATGGCTGCAACCTAGAAGCCACATACGAAAGGCGGACTACTTAGGAGCCCAGGTAGACCACATCAAGCTATGTTTGGACTAGTATGGTGATATGACTGGAACTGGCGGTTTATCCACACAGTCAGCGGATTAGCACTCAGGCAGTGGGTGGCTGCATGTTAGAGCCGGTGTTTCAGTACATGTACTGTGGTGCCACTGATCTAATTGTTCCCTATAAGGTATGGACATAGCTATGAATCTTGAATCTTGAATACACTTTATGTGTGGCATGATTGGCCTTCAGACTGTAACTGTATTTGATTCTGGCCTAAATTGCCTTATTTTAAGGTGCCTCACTCCACCCTTGGGACAATTACTGAAACTCCACTGCCCACCTTCAAGTTTTTGCAACACCTCTGGAACTTCATGATTTCACATGCTTGCTATCAGAAATGTGTCAGTTCACGTGAGGCTCCTGGCTTTAGATAGACATATTGATATCCATCATTATCTCAATCTACCGCTTGATGACTGTGATTAGGTTCTATACCCACCACTTGGACCACATGCCCCTTACCTGCTACTACCTCGAATTCCTGTAATTCCAAGACTAACTATTCAGGAGATGGTGGTAGTCTACCCGATGTAGCGAATTGGTTGGGATGTGTGTGTGTGTGGTGTACATGGTGGGTAATGCATGACAGGCACCTGGACCTTATTTATCTGACAACGTTGCCATGTCGGTGGTGGGTGGTTTGTCTTGTTGTATTCATTCATTTAATTTGGTATTTTTTGATTTTTGTATTGAAGTTTAATAAATTTTGTATGGATTTTTATAGTTATTCTATTTTTGTTCAATTATTTGGGGCTTATTCCCAGTGGCTCCCTGCATGTGGCCCTCTTTGACACCCTCTCTCTTGGGTGTCTGTAGTTTTCTATTGTTTGTTGGCATTCGGTGTCACGGAGCTCCACACATACAGGCTGTGAGTGGTATCACCCCAAGGGAGGGACCGGTTATGTTTGTCCCCCTATTATTCTATTCCCCAAGGCAGGTCTTACCATCTATCTTTTTTCAAATTAGTCTTCCAATGTTCCCATCCTTTTAGTGCTCCCAGTCCCTCCAGTGCTCCCAGTCAGTCCCCCAGTGCTCCCTGTCAGTCCCCCCAGTGTTCCCAGTCCCTCCAGTGCTCCCAGTCCCTCCAGTGCTCCCAGTCAGTCCCCCAGTGCTCCCAGTCAGTCCACCAGTGCTCCCAGTCAGTCCCCCAGTGGATGGATGGATCACACTCTCAGTGCACATAGATAGTCTTTTACGACTGAACAATAGGCTCACTACTTGCTGTCAGGTGACAGCAAGGTGCCGAAAAAAAAAGTCAATATACAGGCGCCTCCTTTAGGGGGTCGGGCTGACTTTTTTTTTTCTTCTTCGTCTTCTTTACCAGCGTGGGACGTGGCGCCCAAGCACCCCCTATTGACCAGCCGCCACAGCTGCTGAGAGACTACTGCTACTGCTGTGAGACCTGTGCCAAGGGTTGCCTAGGTAAAGAGCCATGCTGGAGCCAAGTTCTATTTGCCCGATGGAGACTGCTGCTGATCCAGAGACTGGCTGTTCCTGAGGGCTTTTCCTGATTGGCTTCTTTTAGCTTGACCCAGATTGCCAATCTAGGTCGGTGTTCTAAACTTCCAGGAGAGAGTTATTCTACAGGACTCCAGAGTGGTGAAATGCCAGATAGCCATCCTAGTTTGTACTTTGTTGCCTGATATGTCGTGCTATTGCCCTAAGTGTGATGTTGCCATTGGTGACAGCTAGACTGTCCCTATTTTCTGTAGATAGCAAGTATGCCCACTGGGAAGTAAGCATAAGGGCTCCAGCACTGGCAGACTTTATGTCCACTGATCAGGTAGGTAGTGCTGTGGTATTCGCCACATTATGTTCTTCTGTTACCCTCCCAATCACCATGTGGGGGTTTACTGTGTTGCTGCACTATTGTTGTTTACTGTATTACTGCATTATGACCATGTGTTCACTGTATTGTTATGCTGCCCAATTCTTGTCTTTGTAGAACTTCCATTTGTTTTATTAAGGCCCCATTCACACCTACTCATTTTGGGAACATGTGCAGAAACAAGTGTTTCTGTGTGTGTTCCTGGAAACACGTGAAAAACTCTCCAAAACATGCATTGCGCTTGCAGTGCCGTTATTTCCTAATCACATCCTAAAAATGGCTAGCAGACCGGTGTTTTGTTGCATGACAAAATGTGAAAAACATGACAAAATGCACCGTTGCAAAAAGTGCAAGGCTCACTACCCAAAAAAGGTGCAGAAGTTACTTTGGCATGTTTGTCGTGCATAGGGTGCGTTTGTCATGCATTCAAGTGAATGGGCTGCACTAAGCTGTGACACAACAAACATACAAAAAAAGTGCATAAGCGCATCACACAGATGCGAATGGGACCCTTAAAACCTATATTTAATTCACAGGTGTATCAGGGAGTTGGTTCCACCAGGGTGGGTGATCACTAGGGCACAGAAGAACCAATACAAATGATAGCTTCCTCGAGAGGAGTGCTACACGTGTTTCTGTTAAAACACATTATGGTGGCTACCTTATGTAGGTGTACATGGATTTCTGCACAGTTCAACTGCCCCTAGTCACTCCCTGTTGGTATTTAGATGTTTTCCTGTGAGATGCAAAATTTCTGCACAGGGTGAGGCTAAAGCTGCCCATACACAGATCTAAATTCGGCTGGTTAAGCAGGGACTGGACAAATTTTGATCCATGTATGGGCATCGTGAGTGAACATAAGTCGACCTTCCGACTGATTTCTGTACAGCCGCCCTGTTGGAAACTGTCTGTTCAACCAGCGCTACAAGGTATAGCCTACACTACTGATCTGTGTATTCTGACAGCGGGGAATTCACATTAAAATATATTGACTCAACATGGAGGATTCTCCCATCAACCTTGAAAGTGTGGATGGGGTAATCAGGTCGGTTTTTTTCTTTCAACCAACTGGTTGAACTAAAAATACTGACCTATCTATGGCCAGCCTTAGAGTATAAACATCACAAGGAGTTCAGCTTTATTGTTTTGTGAGTCCACCATTGGCTTGATATATCTATGAAAAATACAGTATAAATTCAGGTTATAATGAATGGAAAATATGTGAGCTTCTTAAAGGTTTACAGGTTTCCTCTGTAGTGCCCTATACTATAAGTAGGTGCTAAGTGTCAGCTTTTTTGACAGTGTAGGTAAATTTAGTCAGGTCTAACTTCTGATTTTTTTTGATTCTGGGTTGGAGAGTGGCCTAGGGAGTGGCTGGTGACTGCAAGTAGTGACACTGCTTGGTGACCACTCCTTTCTGGATCAGAAAGTGCTGGAAGAAAGGGTAGGGAAGAGGAGGTGAACCTCTGATCAATCCCCAACCTGGATTCGCAGAGAGCAGGCCTCCTTAAATACCTGGGGTCAGCCCAGTCAGGGAGGAGAGTTCGGGTGGAAGACCTGGAGATTGAATAGTGTGGAGGCTGTCGCGGCCTAGAGGGAGCTCCCAGTCTGGGGGGTGACCTCAGGCCTGGGAATGCTCGGGTGAGATCCTGGAGGAGAGGCACAAGGCAGAGCGGAAAGGACAGAGTAAGAGAGCACTATCGGAGAGAAGTGACAGGTGTCAGTGAGTGATGCACTCCCTGGAAGCTGGAAGAGGTACACCGGAGCAGATTGGGATGAGAGACAGTCTGAGAAGTGTACAAGAGCCAGTTGGGACTGTGGTTTCACTGTGGCAGTGCAGAGGGCCGTTGCTGTAAATGAGTGTCAGTAAAGCCCTAATGCACACTGGGCATTTGGAGAGCTCCTCTTGCACTCTCGGGCCAGAGACACGACCCTCGTGCAACACACCGTGCGAGGGTGGTGTTTCCAATATATGCGTATATACGTCGGGGTGACTTTTTTCGGGTGAAGGCACTCTGGTGTTGGACTTCCCCAATTATAAGACCGGTTATCTTGCTTACTAACGGGTTTACGAACTGTACGGGTTTGTACAAACGTTTTATACCGAAATCCAGTGAAAAAATACGACGAAAAGATGCCGGTTCTCTTTTCCGTAAATCTCCTCGAGAGGTTTACGGGTCACACGTAATCCCGAAATGACTGTGAGTAAATGTCGTTGCCGGGAGACGTGACGGTGTCACTTTGGTGTCAGGGTTGACCGAGAACATGTGAAGAGTCTGACAGAGAGTAGGGTTAGACGAGGCCACATGGAGAAGGTCGAAGGTCCCTCACGTAGTGAGTGACTGTGGACAGTGAAGAGAGGCTATCACGAGAGAATGAGACAGGAAAGGCGAGACGGAACACGGAGAGGAGGTCCTAGAGTGGGCTCGTAAGGGTCCGGACTCCAGTGGGGGGTCTGACCCTCGAGGGAGATCCGGCGCT
>BLSH010139134.1:62614-87069 GCA_018402905.1 Glandirana rugosa
TGTGACGATTCGCCGTGACTACCCGTGATTATCTGTCGTGTGCCCAGTGCCGCCTATGCGTGCCAATCAGTGCTGTCTATTAGTGCCCATCAGTGCCGCTTAGCAGTGTCCGTCAGTGCTGCATATCAGTGCTGTATATCAGTGCCACCTCTCAGTACCCGTCAGTGCTGCTCATCAGTGCCGCCTAACAGTGCTCATCATCGCTGCATATAAGTGCCTCATCATCAGTGCCACCTCATCAGTGCCGCCTCATCAGTGCCAATCAGTACTGCCACATCAGTACCCGTCAGTGTAGCCTCATCAGTGCCCACCAGTGATGGAGAAAATTTACTTATTTACAAAGTTTTGTGACAAAAATAGAGAACATTTTTTTTCAAAATTTTCGGTCTTTTTTTATTTGTAGCGCAAAAAATAAAAACCGCAGGGGTGATCAAATACCACCAAAAGAAAGCTCTATTTGTGGGAACAAAATGATAAAAAATCTGTTTGGGTGCAGCGTCGCACGACCGCGCAATTGTCATTCAAAGCGCAACAGCACTGAAAACTGAAAATTGGTCTGGTAGTAAAGTGTTCTAAGTGCATAGTATTGAAGTGGTTAAACAATATATCACATATTTCAGTACCATTTAGGTGATTATATCATGCTCTAAACATTATTTCCATGTGCAATTTTCCATCTCCTGACTGGAGTAAGGGTTTGGGCACTATCTGTTGCTTGGGTGCTATAGTGGATTTGATTTTGGAAGTATTTTTGCTCCAATGCTATTGTGAATTCAGTTTGGGTGCTAATTAACACTATTTGCAGCATTTTATCGATACTTAGAGCAATCACTGTAATTTTGCCGCTAAATAGTGGCCAGCGCTATAGTAAATGACCCCCATAGAGTGATATATTTCAAGCATTTCTTTCTTTTAATTTTGATGATTATGGCTTACAGATAGTGAAAACCCAAAATTCAGTATCTCAGAAAAATACAATAGTACATAAGACCAATAAAAAAAGGATTTTTAATACAGAAATATTGGCTTATTGAAAAGTATGTCCATGTACAGTATAGAATGCACTCAATACTTGATCAGGGCTCCTTTTGCATGAATTACTGCATCAACGCGGCATGGCGTGGAAACGATCAGCCTGTGGCACTGCTGAGGTGTTATGGAATCTCAGATTGCTTTGATAGCGGCCTTCAGCTCATCTGCATTGTTATGTCTGCTGTCTCCCATCTTCCTCTTGACAATACCCCAGAGATTCTCTATGGAGTTTAGGTCAGGCAAGTTTGCTGGCCAAACAAGCACAGTGATACCAAGATCATTAAACCAGGTATTGGTACTTTTGGCAGTGTGTGCAATTGCCAAGTCCTGCTGGAAAATGAAATCAGCATCTCCATAAAGCTGGTCATCAGAGGGAAGCATGAAGTGCTCTAGAATTTCCCGGTAGAGGATTGCCCTAACTTTGCACTTGATAAAACACAGTGGACCAACACCTGCAGATCACGTGGCTCCCCAAATGAGAAAATGATAGCAAGACAATAGCTCTCCAACATCCAAAGCAGTGGTTCTTAGATCCCCACAATACTGTCAAATCTGGAGCAGTACAATTGTGTCTTGATGAAAAAACTGAAATGCTATGTAGACTATGTTCCTTTTGTGTGTTTCAAGGCTTAATTTCAAATTCAGCATATAAGACTAATCTGTATAAGGTAACTCAGATTATGAGACAGAAAACTCACATTTGTAGGCCATCTGTGGTCCCTGATCCAGCTGTTGCCCAAAACTGTTCTTCTTGCTGTTCTGGTACAGACTTGGATTTCCATGTAAATAATTAATTGTGGCAAAGACCAACATACGTCTTTTGTTAATGGAATGTTTTCATATCCCTCACAATGTTCTCTTTGTGATGGCCCTTTAAACCATTCCGTCATGTGGACAATGTATATCAAACATCGCCCGCAGACACGTGAAACATTGTGCCTCTAACAAGTGCACTTTTAAATAGCGGTTAAACATGTTGTCTGCCTTAGTTTCCTGTCTATCTTCACTGAAGCCCAGCACCTGTTTCTAATAAATTATACACCAAATCGGTATCAGAAAATAACTTGGCCACAGCTGCCTCCTTTGCATGCAAAATGCCCCGGAGTACAATACACCTGTGAATATAAACTGTGTTTATTTAACTGAAAGCCAAAGAGTTTCATAAAGTAATTATCTAAAGCCTAATATATGCCCATTATTAACACAAAATAACCTTGTTCTTAAAAACCCATAAAAATCAATTTAAGGGATTTTTCCAAATCCTAGGGAAAAAATTCTGCGACTGTGAAGGTCTGTTATTAGCATAAGTGATAGAAATAATGGTGAGGAAACGATGTTGAGCTGAGTTGCTCAGTAATACTAAGGACGAAACCTCCTAAGCTTGGTTTATAGATATATTGATTACATCGCCAGCCTATTCCAAGCTCTACTCATTTTAAGAGGAGATGATACTATAACCTATGATCCTGGGAAAGTGTATTTTTTTCATGTTTGTAAAATAGATCAGCTTAAAACTTAAAGTGTCTATTTAATAGCGAAATTAGTGAAGGCGTCTCAAAGGGTGAAGCACCAAAAATTAACTTCCTCTTTATACTCTCGTAGTATGTCACTACGTTCGCCTTTGCCAAAAAATTTCCAATAGTCAGCATATTCTACAAAATCATGGCCACGCGCTTCTGACAAAAATCAGACGCTCGGTCGCCCGAAAATCGGACTGCGTGTACGAGGATTTAAGGTAAGACTGGAGTTCACTGAAAATTGTCTTTTTTAAAAGCCCAGTGAACATTTTGATAACATATAATAAAATATAGTATCTTCGTTTTTTTGATCATCGAGTGTAGGGTGGACTTTCCTGAGCTATTCTATATATTCCCCGATGTGTCGCTTTCCATATACATTTCATAGTTCACCTATGCCCTGTGAAATTGCGGTAGCTCACGTCTCATCTACAGAGCTGTTATGCTCAAATACTTCCTAACTTCTCCTTTATTATAAGGCTCTATTTCATATTTATGAGGGTGTAATAAAAATATCCAGTATTCTGGCACAGACATGTTACATTTGTCTCCAGACTGTTCATTCTACTTTAAGTCAAACAGAAAAATCTGCAGAATTAAAACCAGCCATTCAAGAGAGCTATTTCGGGATTTTTGGTAGCGGGTTTGCAGTTTGCTGAGTGTGAACTTTTCCTGAACTAGAGCAAGGTGTGATATAAACTGTGAACACACATGCATTAAGTATTTTCTTTATTGGGAGAGCAATGTTTTGAATTACCCATTTGTTAACTTAAACCCTCCGTTTAACTCTGCAACACAACTTTGACTTCTTTCTTACATTTTTGATGCTGCTCTCATACCATATTTTATATGAACAAGGTCTACCAGTGTGATCTTAGACTCTGCCTCTAAAGGGAAGGTTAAGAGTATTAAAGGAGAATTCCAATTTTTGCAAAACAAATAGTTAAACAAAATGCAAAAAATGGGCATCGATTATTTTCTTGCATTGAATCCTGCAAAGCACTGCAAGTGCCGTGAGTGGATTGTGGGTATAATGCTTTGGCTCCTGCACAGGGCCGGATTAACATAGGGGCGTATGGAGCTGCAGCTCCAGGCCCTTCCCTCAAAATAGGCCCGCCCAGCCAGCAGTATAAGCGCGAGTCTTCTCCTGTCCATAAACGTCTATGGGACAGGAGAAGCTGTGTGTAAATGTAGGGGTGTGTGGCTGCACCTGTGTTGGCTCAGTGCGGTAATTACAGTGTCACAGTACACAACCCCCCCTGCACAAATGGTCTGCTCTGCCTTCCCCCACCCCTCTCCCTCCATGTGCCTACACAGTCTGAAGCCCCTGCAGTGAGCAAGAGGAAGCCGTGTGGGCAGGAAATTATAAAAAGAGCAGCGGAGCTGACAGATACAAGGTGAATCTCTGATAAAAATGTGAGCACAGTGACTGGGACTCTTATCTCCCTTCTCTCTTCCTCTTTGTTAACTCTTTCCTCCAAGCAGTAGCTCTGCTATAACTGCAGCCAAATAGTTTAGAATTGTATCACCAGCGTATGGTAGTACTTGGTGCTTAAAATTAGGTTCACACTGGTTTGCTGTGTTTTGACTGTATTGCTGGTGTATCTGCAGTTTTCCTGCATTTTACCTGCAGTCCTATTGATTTCTATTGTATTGCGTGTTTTTTCTGCAGTTTCTGAAAGTGCACTAAAATTCCCGCATGCTTCATCTTTGGCGCACTGTCAGAAAACGCAACAAAATTCACAAACCAATAGAAATCAATAGGACTACAGTTAAAACTGCAGCTGAAGGGCTGAGTGTACCAAGAGCCCCAGGCAGGGATAAGCTCTGTATGTGATGCCTAAATATTACTGGAGCCTGGGAGCCTGTGTACAGTGCTTGGGGTGACATCACTACAGTGTACAGTGCTTGGGGTGACATCACTACTGTTTACAGTGCTTGGGGTGACATCACTACTGTGTACAGTGCTTGGGGTGATATCACTACTGTGTACAGTGCTTGGGGTGACATCACTACAGTGTACAGTGCTTGGGGTGACATCACTACTGTGTACAGTGCTTGGGGTGATATCACTACTGTGTACAGTGCTTGGGGTGACATCACTACTGTGTACAGTGCTTGGGGTGACATCACTACAGTGTACAGTGCTTGGGTTGGGGTGACATCACTACTGTGTACAGTGCTTGGGGTGACATCACTACTGTGTACAGTGCTTGGGGTGACATCACTACTGTGTACAGTGCTTGTTGTGACATCACTACAGTGTACAGTGCTCGGGGTGACATCACTACTGTGTACAGTGCTCGGGTGACATCACTACAGTGTACAGTGCCCGGGGTGACATCACTACTGTGTACAGTGCTCGGGGTGACATCACTACTGTGTACAGTGCTCGGGTGACATCACTACTGTGTACAGTGCTCAGGGTGACATCACTACTGTACTGCAGTGAACTGTGAGGCAGGAGTCTGTGTGCAGGGAGCTCAGAGACTGCAAGAAGTCCAGAGAGAGGACTGGGGTCTCCAATGCTTCCTGGAAACACTGAGCTGTCACTGCAACAAGTAGATAGTGTGCACAAGATACCGCCTGCTGTTTTTGAGAGCCCAGGTGGCAGCTGTCGCTGGTGAGAGTCCGTGTGGCAACTGTCACTGGTGAGAGATCGCGTGGCAGCTGTCACTGGTAAGAGATCGGTTGGCTGTTATTACTGGTGTTGCTGCAAGGTGACCACATGTTCCAGATTGCCTGGTACAGTCCCACATTTTACAGGTCTGTCCTGAGTCCTGGGCACCTTCATTCTGGGACAATACCATGTCCTGGAATGAAACTGACAGAGGCAGCAAACTTAGCAGTGACGCTGGCTCTACCTCCACCCCTACCTGAGACTCCTAGCTACTGGTTGCTAGAGCCGTTTGGCATCTAGCAACCAGTAACATCACTCACCAGGGACGGAACCGGCCGGTGCCAAATTGAGAGGGGCGCCACCGGGAGCAGTGTTCACACACGACTCTCCGGTGAGCCCACTTGTTCTGTCTCTGACTGCAGGGGAGCTGCTGAGTCTCACACACACTGGCTGTTCAGTGAGCCCACTCACAATACCGCTGATCGCTGGGGAGTCACAGGGATTTAGGACCTCAGCCTGAGGCATTCAGCCTTGAAAATATCTGTCTGGGACCCGGAAGAGTCAGCCTTGAATGGGTCCATTACCCAGGGGGAGTTAACCTTGAAGGGATCTGGACTGGACCCCAAGAGATCCACTACCCAGGGAGATTAGCTCTTCAGGAATCCAGTATCTGAAGGCAGGCTGTGGGTGGCAAATGACATTGTATCTGGTGGCAGGCTGCGGGTGGAAAGTGGCACATTTTATCTGGTGGCAGGCTGTGGGTGGATTTGGCAGCAGGCTATGGGTGGCAAGTGACACACTGCATCTGGCTGCAGGCTATGGGTGGCAAATGACACGCTGCATCTGGCGGTAGGCAATGGTGGCAAGTGACACACTGCATCAGGCGGCAGGCAACTGTACAAAGGGACACGCTGCATCTGGCGGCAGGCGATGGTGGCAAGTGACATGCTGCATCTGGCAACAGACAACTGTTCAAAGTGATATGCTGCATCTGGTGGCAGGTTATGGGTGGCAAGTGACATTGCATCTGGTGGCAGGCCATGAGTGGCAAGTGACACACTGCATCTGGTGGCAGGCTATGGGTGGAAAGTGACACTGCATCTGGTGGCAGGCTATGGGTGGCAAGTGACACACTGCATCTGGTGGCAGGCTATGGGTGGCAAGTGACACACAGCATCTGGTGGCAGGCTATGGGTGGCAAGTGACACACTGCATCTGGTGGCAGGCTATGGGTGGCAAATGACACACTGCATCTGGTGGCAGGCTATGGGTGGTAAGTGACACACTGCATCAGGTAGAATTTTATCATCCTGACACCAGATAAAGCATGGTGTTCGGGATGATTCAAGTGCTAACACCAGCCATTTGCCCGACAAATCATCCCCGTCGCTGAATTCCCCGTCAAACCCCGACACTACATTCCTCCCCTATCTTTTTTTGGGAAGGGGGTTGTCCCTAAATGGCAGTTTGGAAATGCGGTCACCCTATGTTGCTGCTGGTGAGAGACCACATAGCAGGTGGTATTGGTGGTGTTGCTGCTGCTGAGAGGCTGCACAAAATTAGTGGTGAGAGTATAGGGGACGCCTGTGAAATTGCCCATCTCCAATGGAGATGCTGCGGGTGGCTTGTATGTGCTGTCTCCAAGGACATCGTAACTTGACACTCTTCGGGATAAGGACTATCGGACCAGCACTTGCCTTGTGGTTTCAGCTATTCTCAGGCGTTTATCGCAGTCCGGATATACCATACACACAGAGAGCTTGATGTCCATAGCAACTGATGGCGTCCCTGTAAGTGGAAGTGAGTGTCAACTACACAGAATACAAGTTATAACCACTGCAGTGATACCAGTTGTCTAGCGGTGTTTGAAGTCATTCAGACTACGGGGATCCTTATACTTTCGTTCATCAGTGACTCTAATATGATCCATTCCCTGAGGAAGCCCAAAACAATATGACGAAACGCGTTGGAATAACAGGATCACCATTCAGTTCATGGAGTTCCAGACCTCACTATCCTGGCATGGTTTCTAATCCTTATCTGTCTTCTTGCCAGGAATGTTTGGACTTTGTATCACCTAGAATCATGAACTGATAGTTTAGTCAATATTGAGTCATTTATATATGTATTTGTTTTAATCTGTGGGTAGGCTACCACTGTACTCAGCGGAGCCCTCACCATGCTTATTTTAAAAGATATAATAAACTGTAATTTTTACATTTTGATTTTGGTGTAATCTTTCAGGGAAGGGGGTTACCAGCACCATCAAAGTCCCACTGCTTTCCTCTTAGTCTCTTTCTGGTTTATCTATTACTAGGGATGCGGTGCTGGTGTTACTCTGCTACACTTTAATTGTCTACTTGTAGTTTTTTCATTCACAGATCCCTGTGAATGAATAATGTGGCTGTGTAGGCAGAGTCATACACAGCTATGCCAAATTCAAATCTGACAGGATGTAGCGGGGAGCAAAACCCCACAAGTCAGGAAGATGGATTTTAAGTAGCATTTAATAGGGGGATTTACTAAAACTGGAGCACATAGAATCTGGTGCATAGTAACCAATCAGCTTTTAACTTCAGCTTGTTAAATTAAGCTTTGGCAATAAGCCCACATTCAATTTGGCATGTCAAATTGCATGCCAAATCGGTGGCTATTGCCGGCAATGGCACCGTCCGAATTTTTGTGGCGCTGCACGGATTCCCAAAAGTAGTTCCTGTACTACTGTTGGAAGAATGGGCTAAGTCAGGAATATTTCATTAAAATGCAGCTAGAGTAATGCTTTATGTGAACCTATAAAATGTTGATTTATAATGTACTAATGAATGTGTTCATCCGAGACGAGAAACCATTTGGTGACGGGGGAGACAGTTTGACTATTGTTTCTATTCCTGAGAAAACAAAACTCTTGGATATGTGATGATATGAATTACTCCCTTTTGGCTTCAAGCTGAACTTTTTATCAAGAACCAGTTTAAACTAGAACTGTCATGGCGCTGCCCATGTATCGTTTCACTTTCTATCAGTCACATGGGAAAACCACCCATTTAACTGCTTGATTGCTAACAGAAGATATGGACAATGATTGGGTTGATTATATGATCATCCGTAGGTTACAACCCAGAACACACCTATGCCTTATGCATATTCATTACTATAAAAAAATGCTTAAGCCCTTGCTTTCAGTAGGATTACACGTAGGCAGACTAAGCTACCTGTACTGTGTTTCCTCCATGCGCATGTAATAAAGCGAATCTACTTGTTTTCCTGCAATCAGGGGTGTCCAGCCTGGAGTTTTTCCAACAACTAATTTTGGCTACTTCGGGGGGCGATTTGAATAGACATCTGTGCATGATCCCATGCAGATATCAATTTATTTGTTTTAAACTTTTTTTTTATATTTCTTCAGTTGCTTCCTGGTTTCTGGCCTAGGCCAAGTTGATGTCATACATCTCAGGAATCTTTCTTTTATCTGGAGAAAAGGAGGAGGGGCTTTCTCAGCAAAACATGGCCTCATGCATGCCTAGGCTAAGGGCAGATGGATTCCAGAAAGTAAATGCTACATGAATCATCTACCTTACGCAAGATGGCTGTGTCTAGAAATGCTAGAGAAGGGTTTTGTAAAGTCATTTCTCAACAAATTAAAGCATGGAGACAAGGACAGATGGGGAAGTTTGCTTTAAATATTAAATATTAATTAAATAGCATTTTCGGTTTCTGATGCTTAAACTGTTGAAGTTTTGTAAACAAAACCTTCTGTGTGTAGCCCCCCCCCTTATAATTACCTGAGCCTGATCCTCCTCCAGTGATGTGCACAAGAGCCTCGGCTTTCCCGGGGACTCTTCCTACTCCTTGGCTAAGACAGTCAATCACAGCCAGTGAGCCAATTCGGAGAGGGGTGAGGTAATGGCTCTGAGTGTGAATGGACACACAGAGCCATGGCTCGGAAGCGAGCCTGCTTGAATGTCACTATTCCTAGCTGCTTCTGGGGGCACTTGGCAGGAGGGGGCGACAATAAAAGATGGCGGGGAAGAGGAGGATCAGGGCTGCTCTGTGCAAAACCACTGCACAGAGCAGGTAAGTAGAACATATTTGTTACTAGTGTAGTGCCCTCCATGCTAGGTAGGTGCTAGAATCGTTTTTTGATAGGTAAGGCAAATTTTGTCAGGCCTGACTTAGTGCAGGCCTGATTGTTCAGATTCTGGGCTGGTAAGTGGCTCAAGTAGGACTGGGTGATTCACAGATGGTGTCATCAGGAACTCCCACTTCTTTCCAGAAGCTTCTGGTGTTTTCTGGAAAGAGAGGTGGGAGGGGAGGTGGAGCCATCTTGTGTGTTCTAAGAAGCCCTGACCAATCCCCAATTTGGATTGGCAGGGGGGCAGGCCTCCTTAAATACCCAGGGTCAGCTCAGTCGGGGGGAGAAGTTCGGGTGGAAGTTTGAAGATGTTATAGTGTTGCGGCCTAGGGGAAGCTACCAGTCTGGGGGGTGACCTCGGGCCTGGAGTGCTCGGATGCAGCTAGGAGGAGTGAGATCCTGGGGGGAGGCCATCAAGAGAGAGCTCTATCAAGAGAAATCTTCAGTGTGGAACTACAAGTGTCAGGAGTCAGTGAGCAACATACCCTAGGATACTGGAGGAGGCAAACCGGGGCAGATTGGGGTGAGAGACAGTCTGGGAAGGGTGCAAAGGCCAGTGTGGGACTTTGATGTTGCTGTTGCAGTGAAGAGGGCTGTTGCAGCTGGAGGAGCTGACAAGGCCTAGAAAAGGATGGGCTGGGAGTAGTAGTCCATCGCACTAACTAGCACAAAGTACTTTGCTACACTTTGTCCGGAGGTCCTGCTTCAACTACAGCAGGCCTCACCATGTGCTAGCTAGGCCAAAGAAAATGTTTGGAGGCCTGATAAATATCCTTCCAGGTCTCATCTGTGAGAAGCAAATATTGTGCAGGAGAGAGGAACAAGGAGTGTAACAAGCAGCAAGTGTCAGTGCTGGAGGATGATGGAGAAGTGTATATACGGAGGGGTAAATATTGGTTCCATGTAAAGAACTATTAAATTCTTGGGCATCTCATAATTATCCCTACCCCATCCAAGTTCAAATCCCCTAATAAAAAAACAAAACAAAGTACCAGCCTGTTCTGTGTCTCCGGATATGCTGAAAAGTGTGATGGAGGGTAGTGTGATCAAGTGAACCACAACAACCAGCCACCCCTAAAGGGGCCATTGGCTACACTTAAAAAAAACGTTTGACTTTAACCACTTGCCGACCGCCGATCGGCATCTGACGGCGGCAAAGTGGCTCGTTCCCGCAAAACGCTGTCATACGACGGCGGCTGCGGGAACGAGTTTAGCGAGCGCCCGCACGCTCACTGTGTTCGGGGAGGGCCAGGGAGCGGGTGCGGCGGCTTCGATTGCCGCCGGCTACCCGCGATGGCCCCCCCGGAGCAAAGGAGCGGAGGTCCGTGTATGTAAACACGGACCTCCGCTCTGTGTGAGGGGGAAGGGCTGTGATCACAGCCTTCCTGTACGTGAAGGCTGTGACCACTTCCCTTCCCCTGTTAGGGCAGCCCCCATACAGTTAGAACACGCCCAGGGAACATAGTTAACCCTTAGAGCGCCCCTGCAGGTTAACCCCTTCACTGCCAATGGCATTTACACAGTTATCAGTGCATTTTTATAGCACTGATCGCTGTATAAATGCCAATGGTCCCAAAAAAGTGTCAAAATGGTCCGACATGTCCGCTGAAATATCGCAGTACCGCTAAAAATCGCAGATCGCCGCCATTATTAGTAAAAAAAAATAAAAAAAATAAAAACCCCAAAAATGAATTCTCATCATCCGTAAACGCAACCACTTTTGCGCAAGCCAATCAATAAACGCCGATTGCGATTTTTTTTATCGCAAATATGAGGAAGAATATAAATCGGCCAAAAACGGTGAAAAAAAATGTTTTTTTTATTTATTTTTTTTGGATTTGTATTTTAGGAAAAAAGTAAGAAATTTGGGTTTTTTTTGCAAAATTGTTGCTCTTCTTTTGTTTATAGCGGTGATCAGAAATGACTCAGAGGTGATCAAATACCACCAAAAGAAAGCTCTATTTGTGGGGAAAAAAGGACGCAAATTTTGTTTGGGTACAACGTCGCACGACCGCGCAATTGTCAGTTAAAGCGACGCAGCGCCGAATCGCAAAAAGGGCTCCAGTCCTAAAGCTGGAAATCCTTCCGGGGCTGAAGTGGTTAATATCACTTTGTGTTCCACTTTAGGAGACTGTACATTATACACATATAATGGCAGAATTAATATCCTATTGACCTGTGTTTCAGAAAAAGAAATAGCTGTGAAATGTGTTGTCACTGTTAAAAAAGACTTTATTTTATATGAGAATGTACGTTGGATAAAGGATAAAGGTGGGTATACACTATAAGAAAATCAGGCAAAAGTTTCATCGATGTTTCACAGCACATCGAAACCAAGGATGGTACTAATTGTATGAAAATTTTTATAGGACAAAGGCTTTTTTTTTGTTTATTGTTTCTGATCATGCTCAATATGTATGAAAGCGGTACAGTATTAAACAAAAATGGTTAGTTCTGTTCATGTATGAGAAAAATGTTGGAATTTGTCCCTTCTGAAATTTTCATTTGCAAAGCCTGAATCGGATGTTGAAAATTGTGTACACACTATATGAAAATTGAGCGATCGTTCCGTGCACAATTTTCTTTTATGATTTTTTTGTAGATTTTACTTTCCTTTTTCCAGATCTTAAACAGACATCTCTTACACTAAAGGATGTCATTCCTGACAGTCAGTACAGCGGAATATGTCCTTTCTACTCATTTCATTAGTAGCTATTAATTTGTGTATTAATGTAGTGACATCCAGTGGTCAGACTGATTTATCGATCACAGCCATGATATGAAGTTCTGTCTCTTGTAGGATTGTAATGAAGAGCTGTGCACTTCTCATAGGATAAAAAAGGCTACTTTAAAATAATAAAATGCATACTTAACTGACTCTGTGTTAAAAATGACCCTTCATAATTGGCGTGCTTAGGTTGAACTTACAACTCACAAGGATACATCCTGGCAACTCCTACAAACATCCTACAACTGGCATATGAACCAGTTACAGTTACAATGATTTGTTCCCGGGTTCCATTCTATAATTTCTCTTTATACTGAGGGTCTGTTTACACTATATGCAGTTACCTCCATTTTTCCTCATGGAAAAACACAGGTTACTGCAATGACACATAGAAAACAATTGTTTTTATGTGTCATGTTCACACCAGAACGCTGTGTTTCTCTGCATTCCAGAGCTGTGCAATTTTTGATAATTTATATCAAGCAAATATGAAATACTGCATATGAATATCTAATATTTTATATTGTATTTCATTTATAATATATTAAATATGCAGCTCGCAGGTTGTGCTATAGACCCTTTTATGCATAATTACCAGGATAACCCTAACTGTGTTGCTGAAAAATGTTAGTTGTACATAGAACAGTATAGTTGAAACCCATACAACTGCGTTAGCAAAGTCATCCACCCACCCTGCCCATGTGCTCGGTTTAGTTTGGGGCTGCATAGACAGATAGATGCCACAAGGGGAAAAGCTACTCCTGTACTTTTTGTTTAGGGAACCCATAACACTTTGCATAGGTGCACATTTTTATTGTGTGTTTAAACTACAGATTTTCAATTCCTGATTTGAGACAGCACAGTGGTTGGTACTTCTACCTTACAGGGGCAATCTTTTTCCATCATGACACCCTTTAAAAGTATGCAAAATCTCATGGCACCCCAGTCTAAAATGTAGAGAAATGTAAATGTTACAACCACCATGCACACACCCACCTTGGTGAAATTAACTTTACATCGGACTCCCCTTCACATCAGAGTCCCCCCATAATATTGCAGTCTTCCCTTCACATCAGAGGTACCCCATCACATTGGAGGCCCACCTTAACGACAGAGGCTGCCCATCATATCAGAGTCATCCTTTCATGTTGGAGGCCCCCATTTCATCAGAAGCCTCCATCACATCAGAGGTGCCCACATCAAATTAGAGGTCAACCCCATCATATCAGAGGTCTCCATTTCACATCAGATTTCCCCTCATTACATCACAGGTCCCCACACCAAATCAGAGGTCCACCTGTCATATCAGAGGTCCCCACATCACATCAGAGGTCCCCACATCACATCAGAGGTCCATTCCATCATATCAGATGTCCCCACATCACATCAGAGGTCCCCACATCACATCATATCAGAGGTCCCCACATCACATCAGAGGTCCCCACATCACATCAGAGGCCCACCTCATCATATCAGGGGTCCCCACATCACATCAGAGGTCCCCACATCGCATCAGAAGCCCACCCCATCATATCAGAGGTCCCCACATCACATCAGAGGTCCCCACATCACATCAGAGGTCCACCCCATCACGTCAGAGGTCTCCCTTTCACATCAGAGGTCCCCACATCACATCAGAGGTCCCCACATCACATCAGAGGTCCACCCCATCACGTCAGAGGTCTCCCGTTCACATGAGAGGTCCACCCCATGATATCAGAGGTCTCCTTTTCACATCAGAGGTCGCCACATCACATCAGAGGTCAACCCCATCATGTCAGAGGTCTCCCTTTCACATCAGAGGTCCCCACATCACATCACAGGTCCACCCCATCATAGCAGAGGTCTCCTTTTCACATCAGAGGTCCCCACATCACATCATAGGTCCACCCCATCATAGCAGAGGTCTCCTTTTCACATCAGAGGTCCCCACATCACATCAGAGGTCTCCACATCACATCACAGGTCCACCCCATCATTACAGAGGTCTCCTTTTCACATCAGAGGTCCCCGCATCACATCATAGGTCCACCCCATCATAGCAGAGGTCTCCTTTTCACATCAGAGGTCCCCACATCACATTCCATCATATCAGAGGTCCCCACATCACATCAGAGGTCCACCCCATCACGTCAGAGGTCTCCCGTTCACATGAGAGGTCCACCCCATGATATCAGAGGTCTCCTTTTCACATCAGAGGTCCCCACATCACATCAGAGGTCAACCCCATCACGTCAGAGGTCTCCCTTTCACATCAGAGGTCTCCACATCACATCACAGGTCCACCCCATCATAGCAGAGGTCTCCTTTTCACATCAGAGGTCCCCACATCACATCATAGGTCCACTCCATCATAGCAGATGTCTCCTTTTCACATCAGAGGTCCCCACATCACATCAGAGGTCTCCACATCACATCACAGGTCCACCCCATCATTACAGAGGTCTCCTTTTCACATCAGAGGTCCCCGCATCACATCATAGGTCCACCCCATCATAGCAGAGGTCTCCTTTTCACATCAGAGGTCCCCACATCACATCAGAGGCCCACCTCATCATAGCAGAGGTCTCCGTTTCACATCAGAGGTCCCCACATCACATCAGAGGTCCACCCCATCACATCAGAGGTCTCCCTTTCACATCAAAGCCAGTTGTTCCTGGCTGAGGAGGATTTATTTTATTGCTTTTCTTGTTATCAATAACAAATTCCATACAAATTACTGAGAACCACAAAATGATACTTGGCTCTGTTTTCTCTTTATAGGGGGTACTGTGAGGTGTGTAGGGGGTTGAACCAGTGGACAGTGCTTAGAGGAGGGTAGGGGGCAGAGACAAAGGGTGAGTTGGAAGAAGGGAGTATCTGCGCCTATTTTTTCAGAAAAAAAGCCCTGCCTTTATTGCATTTTATAGAAGTCATAAAACATTATTTCTGATTTTAGATATAAGATGTATAAATCAGAGAATGGAATACAACCATTATAGTCTCCCTTTAAATGGTATAAGAGGCCCTGTGTGTTTCATTGAAGAAGATGACGTTAATGGACTGTGACAAATCTGCTCCCATTGACAGATATCAGTCGTCAAACACTGTGTGGTCATCTGAGTTAATTCCTATAACTAGTTCTCTGCAGCATACAGATTAACAGGATGTGAGCAGTACATGTGTTCATTGTCTTCTACAGAAATAAAAAAGAACCTACAGACACTACACATGGAAACAATGTCATTTTATTCGGAGAAATTTGCATACTCTGGAATATAAACATTTTGTTCTCTGTGCAAGGATTGCCTTCCATTACCTGACCTTAAAATGACAGATAAAACAGAACAGAACAATGAAAACGGGAGGTGAAGCAGATTATTGGCTGGGAAATGTGTCCGTCACGACTCATTTAATATGCACCATTATGGGATATTTATATACTGTAAACAGCAGTGTCCTGTTTGTAACTGACAAGTATGTACAGTATTAATCTAACCAGAGGAAATTTCACATTTTGCTTACTAGGCTTACTAAAGTTTGTCTTCGGGGTTTCTCCAGGCTAAAATAAAGAGTGTTCAGCTGCTTCTGAGTTCATCCCCTGCAGCTCTACATTTTTAGCAAGATGCAGGGATCACTATTCCTCTTTTAACTAATCGCAACACCACCATCTGGTTTAAGCTAGGTTCACACCTTGTGCAGGTCTGGAACTCATGCATAATTGTGCGTTTTCCCAACATACACAGAAACGCATTGCCTTCTAGTAGACGTGTGGCAGTGCCATTGAAGTGTTACTAAACCCAGTAATATGAAAATAGTTCATCTGCCCCCCCACAGTGCCCACAGCTTATAAATCTTCTTTTTACGTTAAAATACTGCCACTATATACCTTTTTGGATGATCTGTATACCATGGTCAGTGATAAACGGCACAGCTTCTCCAGTGCTGAGAGTTCAGGTAGGAGGAGATTTCAACTACAGACTGTATACACGCCCACATGTGTGATGTCAATATCATGTGGCTAGTTCTGAGAACAAGTAAATATTCACTCCAGCATAAAAGACACAACTGAGAATAAATCTGTCTCAAAAAAAAAAAAAAAAGACACAACTGAGCATGTGCAGGTCGGCTACCCTGCCTGTGTTAAGCTGGCCTTCCCCAGATAGACAGTGCAGGGAGGGGAAGATCTATGCATACAGGATAAAACAGCCTTTTTACACAATACAGAGGATTACCCCTTATGTTCCACAGTGAGTTTAACAAGCATGATATGCTGCATATACAGACTGATTTTACTGTTGTGGGTTTAGTAACATTTTAAATGGCACCCCATGCACCATGCTGTTTGGTGTGGCGTGATTCTAAAAAAGGGTCAGGGACTTCTTTTGCGCGTTATTCGTGCATGAAATGAATTGGCTGCACTACACGTGATGCGTGGGAATGTGAGTGTGCTCTGTCACACCTGCATGCGTAAATGGAGCCTTAACCCCCTTGATTCAGTACCTGCCGGCCCGTGGGGCTTATAGTCATGGGACAGCCGTGGTTGGCTGTCATGGCGGTCACATGATCGGAAAGCTCCAGATCGCTCTCATCACAGCTCTATTGGTGCTATTGCACGCAAATATGCAGCCATGCCGCACCGAGGCTCGCACTCCCGAGAGGCCACATATTTGCGTACCCTCGGCAAGAAGAGGTTAAGCAGCCCATAGATTACCCATTTTTTTTCTCTTTTCATCATGGGTAAAGAAATAAAATTGCTTGGTTCCCCTATCAACACAGTAGGTGTTGATGGGGTAATGCCTCCCACAGTGCTATTGTGTTCTGCCAGCACAGGGGTAGCCTTCCCTACCAACAGAACCCAATGATTACTGCTAGCGGCTATAGCCACCAGCAGTAATTGAAAGTTTTGGCCTATCGACTTAAGGCTAGCCAATCTACTGGGGTTGAAGGTAGGGGCAGGACAATTAACATATAGTACTGGAAGGTATAATCTGGCCTCGTGAGTAAATGTAATATGAGTGCATATAGAGCTTAAGAGGCTCTATAAGTAAAATGTAAAGTTCCTGCTTCAGCAAACAATTGCTAGTGATGAAACTGTAAATTTAATGCAGAAATCAATTTTACCAAAATCTCCAGGTTAATCCATAAAAAAGATGGACATGTCAGAGAGTGGAGCTGGGAATCACAGCATTGAGAACTTCCCAAAGATACACAATATCTATTCTGTATGGATTTTAAATTGACAAGTTAAGTAAAGGCATAATCAAACTCTCCTGCTTATAGGGCGGAAAACACTAAAGTAACCTGGAACACTCTTTAAATACTAACACTACATTACAAAGCATTCTATATATATATATTGTAAAAAAAAAATACTTATAACACAAGCTAGATGACAATGGATTTACAACCAGTAAAATGACAAATGAATTCCAGTTGTATTACCGCATGGTCCCTCTCTCGGGGTATCTGCAGATATCTGGATAATGTTTGTCCAATAGATATGGTGTGCATTACTTCCAGACCATGTTCCAAGGATTTTTGTGGGAACGGCAATTTGAAAGGTTTTCCACTTAAATATATAGTTGTTTGCATACATCTGCAGTATCGTAAATCATGTTATTTTAAAAAAAGTAGGACTGGCAACCGTTTTTTGAATTAAAAATGCTGTTACTGTAGTAAGAACTGTATTCTGGGTTCACTTCAAGTTGTAAAGGCTTGTTCAGAGCTGTATGTACAATGCTTTGAGAAAGTGCATTTACGTTCCTGCCTATTTTCAGCATCAGAAGTCTTTGAGCTTCAGTTCTGGTACCCTCAACCTCAAACTCCTACATGTAGCAGTTTGAGTGTGTGTTTTGTAGAGTGCAGTCATATGTTCTTTAAAGGACACCTTATCACTGTGCCTTATCTGCACTTAAAAAACCCATGAAAACATTTTACCCATGATATTCAATACACAGGTCTTAACTGTATAAGTTCTTTAAAGTGGACATGAACTCAAAAAGTGAAGATTTGCTATGTAGAGAATGTCTAAAAAGGTAATTGTGCACAAGCAGTACCCTTAATAAATTAAATTACTAAGATGAATATGGTCTCCTCAAAACTGCACTTTTCAAAATATCTCACAAGGCAAAAAAATGGCCCTCCTGGCAAGCACCTCACTAAACCATGTTTTGTCCAGGTAGTTGTTGCAGCTGTTGGTTGCAGTTGGGAGGGTCTTTGCCCCGTGAAATGTGCAAGAAGTGTAGGTTTGAGGTGCCATGGTGCCCTTTCTGGAGTAAAGAAAATGTATCCTATTTTCTGATCAAAGGATCAAGAGAAGCAGAAACTAGCATCTGAGGTGGTGAGCCTTAACCCTGTAGTATGCCATTTTGTTAACTAGTCATATGGTACTGTTTCATCTCCCATGAGGCACTCTGTCACTGAGCTCTCTTGAATACCACACTCTATAAGAATACTGGTACTCATCCTCACTTAGCCCCCACAAAGGACTCCAGAAACTTTCACATGGTCCTTCTTTGTGAATCAGTCTTCTAAAAAGTTTCTGCTTGTCTTAGGCAGATCTGATCAGCCTATTAGGACTTTTAATTCCTCAACATTTGGAGAGTCACAAATTACAAAAGACGTTTGCATTTTGTCTGCTACAGATTTGCTTCCTTGTAATGGAGAAGAGAGAGATGATGAGCATATTGACAAGATGCAAGGGATGCATCAGTAGCAATTGAATGCATGAAGGCCAGGGTACCAGGTCTTGAAGTACTGGTAGTGTGGGGTAGGACAGCAACTGTCTGGTTGGTTGGGGGAGCTCTTTCCATAAAGTGCAAGTATATACAGCTTACTTGTACATTATGGCACACTTACCTACTACAGTGCCCTCCTCCAGCGCTGGCAAAATCCAGGCTTGCAGTCAGTGTTCTGTCCCTTGCCCTCACTATCTTCTCTGCCGCCTATTGCAGCTCTCATGTCAACCCTCTGCAGTCATTGGATGGCCACTGAGGATGTAAATCCTAAACATATGCACAGAAGTTACATACTCCCTGGTACCTGGCTGGTTCTTTGCATTGTATAGAATGAGGCAGGATGAGGCAGGATTATACACTGCACTCTGCAAGGGGATGACATTTTTTGGCAAAAAAAACTCTGCTAGCAATTCCTGATTTCTGCAGTTTAGTTCCACTCTAATAATATTAATAATTAATAAAGTCTTATGTTCCTTTTCAAGGTGAATGCAATATAACCAAAATACACCGTGACCCCATTTAACAAAAAGGTTGTGTGATTACATGTACAGTAAATGCACCCCTGAGAAAAGCCCTTTAGCAGATAGCAGATGAGTACTTTTTCTGAGTGTTTTCCTTTAACGTGCATAAATCTTTTGCAGGCAAAAAGCATCCAAAAGCGTCAAATACCTTATTCATTATTCCATTTCATTTTTTTGCATTTGTTGTGCCTCAAGCTTACAGAATTTGAAATGGGCCAACAATCCAGCCATTTGATTACAATAAATTTGCCGGGCTCATCATCATCCCACAGCACTCAGTTCTGATTATCACTTGACTTGATGAAAATTTAAATTTACACAGCAAGAAACTGGTCTCATACCAAGATTCATTCAAGCATCTCGCCCTGTTCATCAGTGATTTACCAGCAATCCCTATCCTAGGGAATGAATTGAGAGCACACTGACAAACAGATGAAGTGTCACTGATAGGGAAACGGATAAGAAGGCACTTAATAATAGATTATTTACAGTGTATATCTCATGAGGTTAGAGAGAACATTGTAAATTTAATGTTCTCCCTTTACTCTTTTTCTTAAGGTTATGTATCCGTAGAATTAGCTTTTGTGTTCTTTCCAGCCATCATTTTTTCCTTTCTTTTTCCCCCTCAGAAGTATAGAAGTCTTTCATGCTTACCTGGTTCTTTGTGGTAAGCATAGCATGCATTTATATAAGAGTCAGACATAAGAATATCATTACCAAGAAGAAGTGGTGATACATCTCCCCATTGTCAATTGAATCAGTACATGTAGAGAAAGGTTACATAGTTAGGCTGAAAAAAGACACGTGTCCATTGAATTCAGCCAATAAACAAACTTAGATAAAAAAAGAATACGGTTCGGCTCGAGCATAAGTTCAGGCCACACTTTTGTTGTTCAGTCGTTCGGCAAACAGCCGAACAAACGGGTCGTTCAAACGTTTGTTCAGCCCCCCGAACCGACCAAAATGCAATGCGGCACTGAACAGTGCAATGCAAGCCCTGATTGGCTGAAGCAGTGAAAGCTTCAGCCAATCAGGGCACAGAGCACTGTCAGAGTCATGATTGGACACTGTCATCACGACTTTATCCGATCATGGCTCATTCCCACCCCACAATATAAAATTATTCTTTCAATGGCAGCCATTTTCAGTGCGAGTTCGGCGTGAAGAGAGATAGAACAGGGCTCTGTTCGGTGCTATTAGTTAGTGTGCTATACTGTCCTATTGTGCTTCAATTGTCAGTGTAGAATATTAGTTTAGTGTCAGTTTAGGGATAGTGTGAGTGTAGTGAGGAGGGCCATCATTCAGCTTTGCATAATGTGCAGCTAGAGTAGGGACAGCTCAGATAGTTTCACTGTAGTGTAGTGAGACCATGTCACTAATAGGGATGAGCCGAACACCCCCTGGTTCGGTTCGCACCAGAACATGCGAACAGACAAAAAGTTTGAGCGAACATCCGACCACCATTAAAGTCTATGGGACCCGAACATGAAAAATCAAAAGTGCTAATTTTAATGGCTTATATGCAATGTTATTACCCTAAAAAAATGTATGGTGACCCGGGGACATATATCAATGAAAAAAAAAGGTTTTAAATCAATCGTTTTTTCAGGAGCATTGATTTTAATAATGCTTAAAGTGAAAAAAAAGGAAAAATTCCTTTAAATATTGTGCCTGGGGGGTGTCCTTAGTCTGTGTGTAAAAGGGCGCATCTCTGTGAGGTGTAGAACATAGCCAGAGCAAAATTACATTTCCATAGGAAAAATTGTCATTTAAAATCACGGCTGTAATGTATTGCCAGTTCCCGGCAATATACAAAAAATCGCTGAAAAAAAGTGCGCGCACGCCAAATTTAAAAAAAATCCAAACCAGACCCTTATCTGAGCACGCAGCCCTGGCTGGTTAGGATGGGGGGGGGCGAGGGAGTGCCCCCCCCTCCTGAACTATACCAGGCTACATGCCCTCAACATGGGGAGTATGGGTGCTTTGGGGGAGGGAGGGCTCTGCCCCCCCCCACCTCAAAGCACCTTGTCCCCATGGGAACAAGAGCCTCTTTTCCACAAGCCTGGCTGGTGCTTTTGGGGGTCTGCGTGCGGGGGGCTTATCGGAATCTGGAAGCCCCCTTTAATATGAATAGGTTTGGGGTACATTGTACCCCTATCTATTCACCAAAAAAGGAGTGTAGTGTAAAAAAAAACAAGAGGCAGTTTTTGATAAGTCCTTTATTTTGTAAAATAGCTCTTTTCTTCTTTCTTCTTTCTTCCTCCATCTTCTCCTGGCCCGCTCCTTCTTCTGGTCTTCTGCTTCTTCTTTTGGTCTTCTTGCTTCCTCTCTTCATCTTCAATCCTCATCTTCTTCTTTCACCCCCGCAGCCAGGGCTGGTGCAAGCATATTTGTCTACACAGGCGAAGGTGCATTTTGGTGCCCCCCCCCAACAGATCTGCCGTCACCCCCTCCACTCCACAATGCAACCCTCCCAACCCCCATATGGCATAGACTTTTGTTTGCGCTCCATTCATTTATAATGCAGGAGTATTGAATTAAAATTCAAGGCGGTCAGGTCACACAATTTCCGTAGCATTTCAACAGAATGTATCCCTTTCTGAGTGCCCCTTTACATCAGTGTGCCCTCTAACACCATGTGCTCCCACCAGAGTACCCCCATAGATCAGGTTCCCCCATTAGAGTACCCCTTTACATTGCATGACCACATCAGAGTGTTCCCACAGAGCAGGTGTCCCCTTCAGCATGTCCCCACAGAGCAGATGTCCCCACAGATTGTCCCCACAGAGTGTCCCCACAGAGCAGGTGTCCCCACAGAGTGTCCCCACAGAGCAGGTGTCCCCACAGATTGTCCCCAGGAAGTTGGTGTCCCCATCTCTCTATTTTCCTTGCTCTGTTCTGGTGTCTCTTTCTCTGTCCCATATACCATCTATTCCTCCGGTCTTGTCCCCACAGAGCAGGTGTCCCCACAGAGCAGGTGTCCCCACAGAGCAGGTGTTTTTTTTCTTTTTTTTTCACAAAATTGTCATATGTTAACAGGTTATTTCTCACACCCAGCATATGCATACCACAAATTACATCCCAAAACACATTCTACATGCACACAAAACTATATGGCGTTAAACTGGCAGTAACGCACACAGAAGTAAATGGCGTTAAACTGGCAGTAACACACACAGAAGTAAATGGCGTTAAACTTGCAGTAACGCAATCAAATAGACTGTGTTCAACCGTCAGTACACTGACACTATCTGAACTGTCCCTACTCTGGCTATACACTAATGTAAAGATTAGACACTAATGTAAAGACCAGGGATGCGCTTGATGTTCGGGTCGAACATTGGGTGTTCGTTTGTTCGGGGAAACCCGAACATTATGGGGTTATTATCGCGCAGCAAAGAAAGCACATACGTAATTCACGCCCGCATATGAAAATGGTTTTCAAACCACACATGTGAGGTATCACCACGATCGATTCAATGCATCTCTAACCTGGTAACCGTTAAAATTTTTTAAAGCGACGCCTATGGAGATTTTTAAGTACCGGAGTTTGTCGCCATTCTGCAAGTCTGCGCAATTTTCAACCATAACATGTATGGTATCTATTTACTCGGCATAACATCCTCTTTCATAATATACCAAAAAATTGGGCTAACTTTACTGTTGTCTTATTTTTTAACTCAAAAAAGCTAATTTTTCCAAAAAAATTGCGCTTGAAAGACCGCTGCGCAAATACAGTGTGACAAATAGTATTGCAACAATCTCCATTTTATTCTCTAGGTTGTTTGAAAAAAATATATAATGTTTGGGGTACTACATAGTTTTCTAGCAAAAAAAATTATTTTAACTTGTAAACGACAAGTGTAAAAAAGGGCTCCGGGGCTTCAATGGTTAAACTAATTGACAACAGCAGGTCCCATTCCTGCGCCCAACAAGAGTAACTGCAAGGGGGTCCAGTGTTCTGGCACCGCCAGCACCCAAGACCCAATTTTTCGCCACCTGTTTGACTGGGGGCTTTCGTCACAATTTGTAAACTAATTTACAACATCAGGCCCAGTTCCTCCGTCCAACAAGAGTAACTGCAAGACGTTACAGTGTTCTGGCACCGCCAGCACCCAAGGCCCAATTTTTTGCCACCTGTTTGACTGGGGTATTTTATCACAATATTTTAACTAATTTACAACAGCGGGGCCCGTACCAAAATTAAAAAAAAAAATGACGTGGGGTTCCCCCCAAAATCCAAGCCAGGCCCTTCAGGTCTGGTATGGAATTTAAGGGGAACCCCATGCCAAAATTTAAAAAAAATGATGGGGGCTTCCCCCCAAAATCCAAACCAGGCTCTTCAGGTCTGGTATGGAATTTAAGGGGAACCCCGCACCAAAATTTAAAAAAAATGATGTGGTGCCCCCCCAAAATCCAAACCAGACCTTTATCCAAGCATGCAGCCCTGGCATGGCAGGAGGTGGTGGGGATGAGCGAGTGCCTCCCCCCTCAGCACCACACCAGGCCACATGCCCTCAACACGGGGAGGATGCTTTGAGGTCACCCCAAAGCACCTTGTTTCCATATTGATGGGGAGAAGGGCCAGGGTTGTGGGGGTCTGCGGGCAGGGGGCTTATCAGAATCTGGAAGCCCCCTTTAATAAGGGGGCCCCAATGTCCTGACCTTCCCCTATGTGAATGGGTAGGGGTACATTGGGGTACAGGGGTACATGTCCTGCGGACATGGTGCAGGAGGAGATATTCAGAGGCTGCGGACATGTTCAAAAATCATCGCCTACTCCTATAGGGCCAGGTTCCAGCTGTTGCTGTAAGGGACAGATTATTGTTCAAAAATCATCTCCTAGTTCTAAAGGGAGAGGTTCCAGCTGACTAAAAACTTGTCATTAGACAGGGAATGTCGTTGTCGACCTTGGACCGGGATATCCTCATCCGCTACTAAAAACTTGTTATTAGACAAGGAATGTCGTTGTCGACCTTGGACCGGGATATCCTCATCCGTTACTAAAAACTTGTTATTAGACAGGGAATGTCGTTGTCGACCTTGGAGAGGGAAATCTTGATCCTCTACTAATATCTTGTTATTAGACAGTGAATGTCGTTGTCGACCTTGGAGAGGGAAATCTTGATCCTCTACTAAAAACTTGTTATTAGACAGGGAATGTCGTTGTCGACCTTGGACCGGGA